>OU343225.1:252920191-253040355 GCA_910596185.1 Chrysanthemum makinoi | reverse complement strand
CTTTCAAATCTTCCATCTTTTGTAGTTTCCGTCTTGTCACTTTTAGTCCTTCATGTTTCATTCTTCTTGTTTTGTATCATCAAATCTATAATAGACCCAACAAAGTACCACAGAACGATTTGAACGATCTGCAGTTGAATACATACAAGAATGGATAACTGTATAATTGGGATCCCCATGCATAAATGGGTTCTACTTGGTTGTTAAAATAGATGATTGGAACACCCACGCCGAAATAGAAACATCCATATCGGAAGTAGAAGCAATGGAATCATTAGGAATAGATGCGATCTTTGGTATGCGTATTTGACCTATTCAAAGTATTTTCACTTCTTAAGGGAATAGTTCTACCAGTAGGCATCCATTTTCTAGTGGGCATTGTCTTAGCAGTTTGAGGGCAAAACTGATTGACCTTATGGCCAAAAGGTATCCATTGATAACCTATCTTACAAAATGTTCTTCCTGTGGGTTTCCATTATTTTCTAACTTTCTTAAGCTTTTACCTTTTAGCCTTCTTTCCATGATTTTTAGCATTAACAATCTTAACTGGGCATTTGACGGCATTAGACAAACCATTCACACCATAATCATGATTAGCAAGCGAGAATTCAAGCAGACATCATTACATGGTTTGCACATAGTATCATAATTGAATTAATTACAGTACGCCTATGGCTAATACTAGAATCAACACGATTCGTTTTATTCAACTCAAACTTAACGTTCCTAGGTTGGTCTTCTACTTTCTTCCAATGCACATTCTTAGCTTGCGAGGTCCTATCTTGCTTGGTATTGCCGGAGGCTTTGACCCTTGCTTTAATGTCACTTGATTACTCTGTAGAGGAATAAGAACATTAGTTGGTTGATTTACTTTTTGCATTCTGAACTAGATGTGCAAAGGCGTACTAGAGCACATTGGTGTTCACTTTCTTGAAGCGGGCATAGATGTGCAAAGTGCGTACTACTAGAAGGCACATTGGTGTTCACTTTCTTGCTGGGCATAGAATGGTTTGTATGCTTGGCACTAGGCATAGAACAAGGCATCAACGCTTTGCCTTTTGCACCTAAGGATTTAGGACATGTTGCAATTACACATTCTAGCAGCTCTTGAGATGGTTTGGCACGGAGCAAGCAAACCTAATTTCTCTATCAAGAGGTTTATTAATGAAATCCTCTTCAACAATCTCATAGAGACATTCTAGACTATCCTTAAGGTGAGCACAATAGTCATGAAACGCAGGTTCATTATTCCTAAGATGTGGAGGAATGTATTTACTTGATCACAGTGATATTTGCTGATCTGAGGATGACTCTTATTAAAAAAAGTGGCGGTTTTCCATTTTCACGACTTCTCAGATTCTCAATTTCCTTTTGTAAAGACGTTATTTTTTCGTTGTTTTGGTTACGGTGACTTTCATTGAATCATATAACTCTTTAAAGTGTCGTTTAACTTTTTCATTTTCTTCTAGAAACTCTCGTTTTCCTTTTGTAAGGCATTAACTAAGTTTTGAAGATGAAAAGTTTGAGAATCTTGAGAATCTAAGGAGGAGGCATTTGGGATCCGATCACATTGTTCTTTTCACCCTTTAATTGAGAGATTTGGGCTTTCAACTTTCTGATCGTGTTACAATGAGCTCGAATCTTGTTCATCACGTTTGCTAATTTCAAAGACTACATCAAATTAGGAACATCAAGGATGTCTTGATATTTGAGGTTTTATTTTCTTTTCAGATGTTGATATTTTAGTTGTAAATCAAAATGTTCAACTTCTAGTTTAGAAAGATGCTTTACAAATTATCGTGATCATCCTGATCAATTTTCTCATTAAGTTAATCTTTTCAAGTTCAATGACACGATCATGGGAAACTTTGAGCAACAGAGATAATTCATGAAATTGAGAAGCATTAATGGAACAATTTGTAGCAATGTAAAACACATCTTGAGTAATACATTTAGAAATAAGAGTCTCATTCAATGTATGCAAGTTCTTCCTCTCAATCTCATTATATTTTAATGCTCGCTCATAGTCACTAACCTAAACTATCATTGCATCAAATTCCTTTTCCATTTCTTTAATATCTAAATCCATCCCTTTTTAAGACTCTCAAATTGATCTTTTAGTTGTTTAAAGGAATGACCTCGGTTAAATAACATTCTTTAGTTTGCTCAAAACCCTTTCCTTGATTATCGGTGGGTGTGATCTTTTCTTACAAGTTTTCTCAAAATCGACAAATAGTTGAAGAATAACATATTGGGTGATTAAGGTCTTGCTCTTAGTGGCAATAGTTCTAGGAACTAAATGCATTGGTGAATTTGGAGGATACACATCATTGCTGGCATTTTCCTAAGGGAAGGTTTGTTACAACAAGATTCTCTACTTTTTGCTTTTCCATATCTTTCTTCCAAAAATCATTGCTGGGTTAATGAGTTTGAGGCTTAAACATGTTAAGGGAGATCCAATTTTCCTTAGTGTAATTATGAGGTTTGATGGTTTGTTTTCTCTTTTACATGGGTTGTTAAGTTTTTATTCATTTTTCCCTAGTGACCTCATCGATTATTATCTTCCTCGGTGCACTCAGCGCAACTAGGTTTCTGTCTAGGCTTAAGGATTTCATTACCATCATAAATTACCTTATAAGCAGTTCTAGCCTTTTTAATGACCTCTGGATTTGGTTCCTCAACAAGAGGAGTACTATGCTTATCACTTAGAACTCTATGCTTAGTGATCAAGTGAGCAGTCTGAATGGTATTCCCTTGCACGTACAACTTATTTTCAAGCTTGTTTTTCAAAGTTTTTAGATTGGAAAAATCATTCAAAAGTTTTGATTCCTTAGCAGTGAATTCTTGCTTAAGAATTTTAACATTTTCTTGAAGTTCTTGTTTTTGCTTAGCAGTTTTAGAAAGCTTTTCTTGTAAGGAGTTTAACTCTTGTTTTAACACTTCTTCTCTAAAATTACTTTTTTCTAATAATTTATGCGCATTTGGTTATCCAACTCTGCTCACGGTAGTTAATTCAAACTTAGCTCGTTGTTCATAGATAGCAACACGTTCTTTATAAGCATTAAGTTCAGAGATAACGAGAATCATCGAGGGGCACATGCGGTGTATTCATCAAAAACATAGTCATCATTGACTGCAGAAGATGCATCACTTGGTACTACCTCACTTTCACTTTGTTTCACATATTGATCATATGGGACAACATTAATATTACCCATATTCAATATCGACTCAATAGTTTGATTGATTGTACTTTGTCATGCATTTTTGCATCAGGCATCATCGTATAGTTTTAATACCTCAGAAATGAGTTTGTCTTTGGATGGACCAGCTTGTGGTGAAGAAGAGACTTTAGGAGAGACCATTGGAGAAATGCTAGCCATGAAAATGGTTTGTCAGATAGGTTCATCATCAATGTCAAAGTCGTATGCATCACAATCGGCGACTTGAAAGGCATTGATGATTGTTGCCTATCGAATTGGATGCTCATCACATCGCATCATATGTCTTGGCATTTCCTCGACAAGAAACAACAACTCTTCTTCATCCAAAGCTACCATTCTCTGAGCTTGAACAAGAACATCTTATCCACTGAAGTACTCGTATTCGAGGCGTTTTGGAGATGTGGAGTTCCTTGCAATATCCCTCACCACCACAGTTAACACTTGATCGGCTTAGCTTGTCCCGATTTCCATTCCTTCCCTATTGATTTGCCACATAGCCTCTACCAACTCCACCTCTTTCTTGTTCATAATGTCTTTCTTGAGCGTGCACCATAACTTTCCCATCTCGATAGTGGCTTGATTGTGTGGATTGGATGCGATTCGAGATTTTTGTTGGTGTGTGGAAGAGAGTTCATGTTTTGACTAATCAGGAGAGCTAGTTGATTAATGAAGTTACCGCGTGTGCATCGGCATAGCTTGTTTGAACATAGGATCGGTAATGAGTTTGTGAGTGCCATCACCCATGGGTATAACTTGTGAAGCTTTAGTGGTAATCCCAATGTTTGAGTAGAAGGCGGTTGAATCATTTGATGAGCTTGTCTCTCCCTGGTTGGTTTTGAATTGTACAAGAATCATCTTTTCAAACATAGCATGTCTCTCATTAGAAGAAGGAAAGCATAGAGTTGCTCATAGTTTGTATTCTTCAATCCTTTGGTTAGCTTCACAGAAGTGACAAACTTGTGCTATTCGGGATTCATGTTGTTACAAATTTAGAGTTCAGCTGAATGTTTGGCATGGTCATTCTGATGTTCCTCATGTCATTAACAAGCTTGTAGAATCTCACGTAATATTCATAGACACTCTCATCGGGTTTCATCTTGAAGTGTTCAAATTCATCATACAGTTGTGATTCTCTGTCCTCAATAGTTATTTCAGAACCTGAGAGAAGCATCTTGACATTGTCCCATACAACCTTTGCTTCAGTGTTGTGATTGATAAGCTTGTAGATATCTTTTGGAAGACCTTGAAGTATGATGTTAGAAGCCCTGATATCAGCATCGAATCTCTTTTTCTCCTTATCATTAAGCTCATCATACATCTTTGGTGCTCTAATCCATATATCATAGTTCCATCTGCATTTGTATCAATTAAGTCTCTTGTAGTCTCAAACTGATAAGGTCCTTCATCGATTGACTTGAGAATGTTGACTCCGTTTTCTTTTCCCAAACAGTACAATCGGATTTGTTGAGCCCATGAGTCATAATCAGTTCTGTCAAGCATAGGTGGGCAGTATCGATCCGGTGCTTGGGCGTCCTCACTCTGAAGAAACAATAGTAGGAACGATGTTTTCCATGATTACAAGTTCTACGAGATTTTACTATTCTTTGATTAAACCGGAAAATTGATTCTTTCACGGGATTTTACTAAACCAAAAGAACAGTAAGAATGTATACGAAGAAGTAACAAGTCTCAATAGACAAGTGGCTAAACACTCAACTCGCTTAACTATCAACTCGCTAAACAATCAACTCGCTTAAAGAAACAAATTGCATAAGGTGTCAACTCGCAATAGCCAAGTCGATATAGTATCCTTCATAACACAATCAACTTCAAGCTTAATGAAACAGTCGCTAAGTAGCCAACCGCTTTAGTATCAACTGCAACACAATCAACTAAACAATGAAACAAATTAAACTTTAGGAATCAACAAGCAATAGCAAGTCGCAAACAGACACAACCGCTTTACCACCAAATTAAACTTAAAAGCAACTTTGCTAAATAGCCAAATTAGCATATATCAACTCGCATTAGGTAACAAAACAACTCGCTTTGAAGAAACTTAAGTCCGAGACTCAACTCGCATAGTACAAAGTTCAAAAATAACCACTTTATCAATCAAAAACAACCAAACCACAATGATTTAAGCCTTCCAATTCAAAACATAAACACATATGATGATCCTAAACACAAAAGTACAAGCAAAATTCAAACTTTAACACTAGAATTTGTCCAAATGATTCAAGCTCACCTAAACACTTAATACCCCAAAAACCTTATGAAATCCACCAAAACAAAGAGCATGAAGTATGAGTGATCAAACCATGGCTCTGATACCATTTGTAACATATAGGATTTCACAAACACACTAAACCATAATCACTATGGGGCGTTTAATATGTTTAGAGAGAGAATGTTCTAGAGAGAGAAAGGGAGAGATTGGGAACTTTAGTGAGAGAAAGAAAAATCTTATTATGAGCTCTAACTCACTACAGGGAGGTAGAAGTATTTATAGTACTTACATAAAACACCACCCTGGGGTTTGTGGATGCGTATATGTTATCCAGGTCCTCCCACGGTGTTACAAACTAAATACTACTAAACATTAAATAACTACGACTACGAGCTTTCTAACGATTACATATACTTGAGGTGACCGACACTTTAACTACTGGATTTTCCAAATCCTAACACTTAACACTAAGGTTATCTTTGGATGTTTAGCCTAAAATTCCACTACTAATTATAAACTAATGTTCAACAAAGATTAATCAAGCATTAAAAACACAACGATTGCTTCATGCACTCCTAAGCCAATTACAATTAAGATAAGAGACAACCAATCAATAATTAATAACTAGGTTTTATAGATCTAAGCAAGCACACAAGTAAATTAGCCGGACATGTTAAACATGCAAGCATACACACATTCAATTGAAGACATAATGAAATCAAGGGAATAAATAACTTATCTCGATGTAAAATAGGGTATGAGAACCCTAAAATATTGTCCAAACCAGACTACAATCATTTTAGGTTTTTACTCCACAAGTCTACCTCTTTCAAAGTCTAAAAATCGAATTCTATATATAGGTTTACAACTGCGACGACGTCACCTTTTAATTGTGACGCCGTCGGATCGCCGCCATTAGGGTTTCGTCTTAGCCAAGTCAACTTTGGGACGGCGTCACTTTGTGGTTGTGGCGTGGAAACTACGACTCTTAATGATGCGAATCTAGATCTAGATGGGATGAAAAGTCTTCGTGACGCCCTTACTCTTCAATGCCTGACTCCGTAAGGTGTAAAATAGCAATTTACGTCTTGTGTCGTCACAAAATCAGGGGCGGTAGCCTTTGTGTGGGGCCGTCGGGGTACGACCTCAGCGGCTTGAGTGTCTTGATCTTGACTTTAGCCATTTTATTCACATATTCACTCTTTTTCATCCAAATGAGCATCATTCTAGCATTTTGCCTTCAAGAGACCTAAAAAGTGAAAAAGGAACGAAATTAAGCAGTAACGGATATAAAAGTGGGCGATTAAGGGCTTAAATGACCCCTTAAAAATGTACGTTTTAAATCCTTATCATTTAATTAGTTTCAATTTATTCATTAAGTAGTTTAATTGGTAAAATACCAAACCCCCACTCCTTCAAACCCCAAAATTTTATTGTTTTCTAAAAAAATATAAAAAGATAAAAAAGAATCACCCTCACCCTTGCCTTTTCATCATACACTCGACTAGCATCTATATTCCCCTAGAGAACGATCAACCCCCTGGACTTAACGATACTGCACTGCAACGATTAGGTACACTGCCTATTGGGTTATAGAGCTTTCTCTTGGAAAAGGAAGTCTTTCGATCCCGAACCACGCATCAAGTTTTTGGTGCCGCTGCCATGGATAGAATAGCTAGTTAGGTTTTTATCTCGATTAGGTTCACTCGCTTGATTTCTATCAAGTGAGTTTTTTTTCCTTTTTATTAGCTTTCTTGTAGTCTATCCCCTTTTTTCACGTCTTTGTTCGTAACCTTGTCACTTTTTATCATGGAAGGTGATAATCCACCCGTCAAAAACGATCCACCACAAAACCCACCCACTGATAACCATCGACAACTCATAACTCGTAGTTCTTCCAAAACCCTCTTTGAACCCTTTGCCGAACCTAAGTGAGAAATATATAAATGGAGGAAAGCCCTCTATAAACGTGAGCCACGTGGCACCACCATCGATTTTGATGAAGCCATGACTGATGAAGAACCCATGACTTATCCCAACCTACACGACACCTTCGTCAATATTGACCTCAGTCCACATGGTGAGGAAGTTCCGCCATTCCTAGAAATGAACACGCCAAACATCTCACTAACAAACCCATAGCCAAGAGTCTCAAAGAATACTCTTCTCCTACCTTTTCTGGATTTGCCAGTGCCATAGTGTATCCCTCTGAACAAATCAATGAGGAATTACATGCAACTGACATTTGGCTTATTCAGATATTTCACGGATCCTGCGCCGAGAACCCAATTCACCACATCAAGCATTTTTTGAAAATCGTCAATACCATCTACGTCAACGGAGCCTCTCTTGATACATCTAAACTCTGGTTTTTCCCATTTTCCCTTCAAGGAAAGGCTAAGGAATGGCTTGACAAGCTACCTTCAAAGTCTATTTTCACATGGGAACAACTCACTTCCAAATTTACCAAAAAGTTCTGTCCACCTGGGAGGACTGCAACCATTAGAATCGATATCCTTCGCTTTCATCAAGGACAAGGAGAATCCATCTTCAACTCTTGGATTCGTTTCAAAGATCTCATACAACAAGGTCCACATCATGGTATCAACCTTTTGTTGCTTGTTCAAATCTTCTACGATAATGTGTCCCGTGAGGATAAAAAAGGAATTAACTTCTCCTCAAGGAAGAAAAATTTCTAATCTTAGTGCGGAAGAGGGATGGGATCACATCAAGGAATATATTCAAGGCCAAGACAACACTTGGTATGAGCTAACAACCGTGATGAGCATTTCGGCTACGTCATGCGAAAAACCACTCTCCCTTGATGATCGAATGAAGAGAGCAAAAGAGAAACTTGCATACCTCAAAAAGTCACGATATCCTAAGAGATTGGTTAATTCATACCTTATATGCGATATTTGTGGAGGGCCACACGAAGCTGATGAGTGTGAATATAATACAACACGTGAGCAAGTTTTCCTTTCCATCCATGACATTTTTTATGACCCTTACCTTCTAACATTCTATCAAAATAATGATCTTACCCATTGGGGTAACCTAGAAAGAAAAACAGATGGAGAAGAGGGTCCTGAGTAGATCACCCGAGATGCCTTTGAAAAGGAGCTCAGGCATTTTACCATGAAAAATGGATTGCTTCTGAAGGGTATTGGAGAGTTCAATCAAGAGGAACATACTGAATTAGAGGCTCAATTCACCGAACTTCCTGAAAGAATAAACGAACCCAACCCAATCCGGCAAGATCCAACCTTTGCTATCACCATTCGATCCGGAACCACTACTAAGGATCCACCCTACCCGGTCCAATCTCCTACGACCAATGAACCCGAGAAAGACGAAGAGAGAGCACCCGAGCCTCCTCAATCCTCTAGCAACCCCACTCCGCAGTCACCTACACCTATCCAACGTGCAACTCTCATGAAAATACCGTACCCTTCGCGTCTGAAAAACCAAAAAGCCGAAGAAGAAAGCAAGAGATTGTTGTCATATTTTAAGGATGCAGTTGTTACCATCCCTTTTCTCAAAGCATTGTATCATCTACCAAAACATAGCACATACTTCAAAAAGCTTCTCTCCAATAGGAAGAAACTTGAAGGGTTAGTAACCTTTGGAGAAGAATGTTCGACTCTTATCCAGAAAAGTCTACCCAAGAAAAAAGAGGATCATGATAGTTTTACCCTTCCTTTCTCCATAGGGACACTTTCTATGAATAACGCCTTGTCAGATCTAGGGGCAAGAATTAATTTGATGCCTTACTTTCCATTCCTTAAACTTGGGTATTCAGGGCTAAAATCCACCAATATAAGTATCCAACTTGCTGACCAATGAGTTAAGTATCGCATAAGAGTATGCGAGAATGTGATGGTTAGGATAGGATAATTTCGGTTCTCGGTAGATTACGTAATCTTGGAAATGGAGGAGGATGACACCATTTCGATAATCCTTGAAAGGCCGTTCTTGGCCACGGCTCGTGCCATTATAGATGTTTATGATGGCAAAATCACTTTACGGGTGGGATCCGAGAGCTTGACCTTTGATATCAAAGACACTCTTAGCCTCCCTCCTTCGCATGATCACCCTATATATCTTGTTGAAGAAGTTGATGAGTTTGTTGATGAGGTTGATTTTTGTGTAGAATAGTGTTTAGCAGACGAATTTGTGAATATCGACTATGGTGTGTGGTACAATGAGAAAGAAGAAGAAACTGAAATGGTTGGAGCCATTTATTTCTACCCGCGCAAAGAAGAGGTTGAACCTTTTGAACTTCAAAAGCTGGAGAATAAGCTTAGACCGTCAATTGAGGAACCCCCTACGTTGGAATTAAAAGAACTTCCGAGTCACCTGGAATATGCTTTCCTTCATAAGGCATACCAGCTTCCAGTAATCATAAGCTCATCCCTAACTTCCGAACAAAAAGGGAAGCTCTTAGAAGTTCTAAGAGAATACAAAGGGGTGATCGCATGGAGTGTTGATAACATCAAGGGAATTGAATCCATTTTTTGTACTCATAAGATCTTTATGGAGGAGGAATATAAGCCCACCGTTCAACCTCAAAGAAGAGTAAATCCCAACATTAAAGAAGTGGTAAAAAAAGAGGTCATCAAGCTCCTTGATGCTGGCTTAATTTACCTAACTTCTGACAGTCCATGGGTTAGCTCAGTCCAAGTGGTCCCGAAGAAAGGAGAAATGATTGTTGTGAAAAATGATAAGGGTGAGTTGGTTCCTCAAAGAACGGTTACGGGTTGACGCATGTGTATTGATTATAGGAAATTGAACAATGCCACCCCGAAAGGATCACTTCCGATTACCATTCATCGATCAAATGCTTGAAAGGTTAGCTGGGCACGAGTATTACTGTTTTCTTGATGGATTCTCAGGGTACTTTCAAATTCCTATTGCCCCGGAAGATCAAGAAAAAACCACTTTCACGTGCCCTTATGGAACTTTTGCTTACAAATGAATTCTCTTTGGGCTATGCAATGCTCCCGCTACCTTTCAACGGTGTATGATGGCTATATTCCATGAGCTAATTGAGGATATCATGGAAGTCTTCATGGATAATTTCTTGGTGTTTGGAAATTCCTTTGATCTCTATTTATCCAATCTTAGGAAGATGCTACGGCGGTGTAAAGAAACTAACTTGGTCCTAAATTGGGAAAAGTGCCATTTCATGGTAAGAGAAGGATTGTATTGGGACACAAGGTTTCCGAGAATGGAATTGAGGTTGATAGAGCTAAAATAGAAGCAATATCTAAATTACCATATCGTACAACCGTTAAAGCTATTTGGAGCTTCCTAGGTCATGCGGGTTTTTATAGGAAGTTCATTAAAGACTTCTCAAAAATCAGCCGACCAATGACCCAACTCCTCATCAAAGACGCGCCTTTCGAGTTTTCACAAGAATTTAAGGACGCGTTCAAACGATTAAAGCAAGATCTTACCCAAGCTCCCATAATGGTTATTCCTGATTGGTCTCAACCATTCGAGATTATGTGTGATGCTAGTGACTATGCCATAGGAGCTATTTTAGGCCGAAGAAAAGAAAGGCATTTTCAGCCAATTTACTATGCTATCAAGACCATAAATGTGGCATAAGAGAATTACACCACCACCGAAAAAGAACTCTTGGATGTGGTATTCGCCTTCGATAAATTATGACAGTATCTCGTCCTTTCTAAAACCATTGTCTTAATAGATCATTCCGCCTTGAGATACTTATTCGAAAATCAAGAAGCAAAACCCTGACTTATTATATTGATTTTATTGCTCCAAGAATTCGATATCGTAATCCGGGATAAGAAGGGGGCTGAAAATCTCGCTACTGATCAACTTTCACAGTTGGAAAATCCGGCCATGGAGATATTAACCAGTGAAGAGATTCGGGACTCCTTCCCTAAAGAGCAGCTAATGTCCATTAGGGACATTGAGCCATGGTATGCGGATTATGCTAACTATTTATCGAGTAGGGTCTTACCAAATTACATGACGAGGCAAGAAAGAAGAGATTTTTCACTGAGCTAAAATAGGATTTTTGGGATGAACCATTTCTATTCCGCATGTGAGATCAGATTATCTGACGCTGTGTCGCAGGAAGAGAAATTGATCGGATTATGAGAGAATGTCGTGCGGGACCTTCGGGGGGCATCACGGGATAAATGTCACAACACAAAAAAAATTCAATGTTGGTTCCATTGGCCTACTATATTCTGCGATGTCAAGAAATTAGTTCAGACTTGTGATGCGTGCCAAAGATCGGGGAACATCTCAAGAAGAGATGAAGCACCCCAGAATTACATCCAAGTCTGCGAAATATTCGATGTTTGGGGAATCGATTTCACGGGACCTTTTCCATCATCCGGGGGGGGGGGATGAATACATACTTGTGCCCATTGATTATGTGTCCAAATGGGTGGAGTCACAAGCCCTTAAAACCAACGATGAGAGGGTGGTCATTCGTTTCCTCAGGAAAATCTTCGCACGATTCGGGATTCCCAAAGCACTAATTAGTGATAGGGGGACCCATGTTTATAATTCTCAAACGGAAAAGGTGATGAAGAAGTATGGTGTTCCTCATCGGTTTTCAACCGCATATCATCCTCAAACCAATGGACAAGTTGAAAACACAAATAGGGCGTTGAAATAAATATTAGAAAAAACTGTCCACCAAAACTGAAAGGATTGGTCATTCAAGCTTGATGAAGCTCTTTGGGCATTTAGAACGGCTTATAAAATGACCATTGGAACAAATCCTTTTCGGTTTGTGTACGGGAAGGCATGCCATCTCCTGATCGAGCTTAAGCAAAAGCCATATTGGGCACTCAAGGCTTGTAATATGGACTATTCCAAGGCGGGGCCGAATAGGTTCATGCAGCTCCAAGTACTAGACGAACTAAGACTAGAATCCTACGAGTCCTCAATTACGTACAAAGAAAGGGCCAAAAAATGGCATGACCAACGAATCAAGAGACCTAAGGAGTTTGTTGAAGGAGACAAGGTACTCTTGTATAATTCAATATTAAGATTATTCTCGGGAAAACTTAAGTCAAGGTGGTATGGCCCCTTTACGGTGAGAAGGGAAACGATGTGTTGCTTAACGACGACGGAAGAGAATTTACCATAAATAGACAGCGTGCGCAGCATTACCAAATCAATAATAATGACTCAACTAATGAAGAAGATATTATTTTGGATAATGAAGTCATGTAGTAGTATGGATTCCAGTCTAGCTACAAGACTCGTAAATAAAGAAAAGCGCTTCTTGGGAGGCAACCCATGTTTATTTGTTTGCATGTTTCTCATTTTTATTTTGTGTGTTTTATATATCTTTTTCATTATTGTTTAATTCTCATGCTTTCATTATTTTGTGAAAATGCGTTATTTTGTTTTTAACTTTGTATTAATCGCATATAAAGGTATTTTACAAAAAGATAAGTGTAGGGAAGATCACATGTGTTTTTAAAACTATTCTGAACATGAGATTAACAATATTTGAAATTGTATATATATGTGTGTTTGTTAGAGTCAAATGCTTGTATCGAGTCACAATGGATGTTTTGCAGTAATTTTTCCAGGTCTTTAAAGAAGTAATTTTTCTAGAATTTTTTTTGGAAAACGAATCTGATCATTCTGTCAGGACAACCTGACTGTGTTATAATTAATACCCGACGGCGTCATGTAAAGTAGAAACAATTTTCAGATTTTTGTTTTCTGTCTAATTTGTAATTTTTGGAAATTTTCAGAATTCTTAATTTTCCAGAAATCTGCAAACATCTATTTTACAAGCATTATATCTTACTTGCTTTCTAGTGTAGTTTAGTTTTATATAGTTTTTACTGCCGATTTTACGCGAGGTTTCGTCTCTGTTTTATTAAAATTTGCAGGTTATATTAGACAAGAAGATGAAGTGCAAGATGAAAGCAACACTTATTACTTACTCATTCTTCTTGGAGAAGGATTTAACCGTGATTCTGCACGTATCCTACCGAGCTAATCATGGGAGTATCAATTTCTCTCTTTTATTTTACCTTTCTTTACCATTACTTTGATACTTTCGGGAAACATTGGAGACAATGTTTAGTTTAAGTGCAGGGAGAAAGAATAAAACGGGAACTTAGAAACTATTCACTCACTTGATTTTTGCCTTGTTATTAGTAAAATGTGTAATAAACTAAGAGAAATATTTGTTTGGGTAATTTTAGCACCAAATTTAAATTTTTTATGACACTTACGAGTAAAACTTTAGTCCTAATAAAGCGTATCATGGATAGGAGTTATATGATTAGCACAAAGACTGTATACCACTCAAATTCCACCCAAAAAATGTGAGGTTCACCGCTAGATCTTTAAGAATAAAGCATTCATCTTTAATGCTTATTGAGTGTACTAGTAGTATAATTGATTCTAGAACTTATTTTTATGATACATTCCGAGATTGCTAGTGAGACTACATCCGTGTAGTTAGGTTTAACTAAATGATAAGAGGCATTGGGATAACCTTTGTTTTAAACCTATAATTTAATTACTTCGGCCACAACGGTTAACTAATTTTCCCCACACCTTTGCGATGTATTCATCTTTAGTACACGATACCCCTAGTTAACCCCTCTGAGCCAATATTTTCGCTGTTCTCATGATGTTCCAGTTTCCGGAATATCAATGTAGAGCATTGTTTACAATCCACCCCCAAATGTTAAACCTAAATCACTTTAGCCAACCTTGTATGCACTCATCTTTAGTGCATTATTGTAACTATTGTTTAACCCTTAGTTCAGTTATCTAGTTACTTACATAATTGCTAAGTCGAGTCATATCTTTTGTACACAGTTTTGGGACGACTTAGACTTATAGGTTAAGTAGTATTCTATAGAGTAACGGGAAGGAACGTTAAATTCAAATTCCTTTTGTCTACATAATTAATTACTCCAAGTGTTTTGAACTTTTCAATTCGGGTCAATTATTTTTAGTGAAATTAAAACTCAAGTGTAGGGATGCTCCTTTAAGTCCCTTTACATTGATGTTATCTTAGAGGATGGTAGGGTAAGAATGTATAAAAAATAAATATATATGTATATATATATAGAGTCTAGATCAAATAAGATCAAGCTTAAAGTTGTTAAAATGAGATCCAACTAAAATTTGACAAACGACACTCTCCTTAAAACAAAATTTAATTTTTTATTAACTACAACTAAAATTGTTAAAGTTTCGATAGATTTCTTTTTAAAATTTATGAAACCTAGGTGATACACTTTGATTAGAAGTATAATGTGTATTAGGTTTTTGTATGTGTATCAGGTTTTGGAATATTTATTAGTGTAACGTGTATCAGGTGTATCACTAATCAAAACTCATGTATCATTTGATTATTAGTTGATAAAATGTTCATTTGTATTAAAATATTATTTTTATGTGTATTATTGCTAAAATTGTTATTTATAAATGTTTTAAAGGTTTTTTAGACTTGATCTTATTTTTACAACTTTAAGATTGATCTCACGTTAACTCTCCCATATATATATATATATATATATATATATATATATATATATATATATATATATATATATATATATATATATATATATATATATATATATATATATATAGGATAAAGATCAAATAAAAAGACAAATATCCGTAAAAGATAAAAGATTTTTTTTCAAAAAGTTCTCAGAAAATTCCACAAGATCGGGTATGATGGTGCATGAAAATTTGTGAAAAACTTTTTCTAAAAGTGGATATTTTTCGAAAAAAATTCGAAAAAATCGTTTTCGCATTAAATCATTTTTTTGTGCATCAAAATTTGGTTTTTGCACCTAACTTCTTTTGACTTTTTTCATTAAAATAACATTAGCATCTAACTAAAACAAGTTAGAAAATTTTGTGCATCAAATTTTTTTTGCGCATCAAAATTTGTTTTTTGTGCATTAAAAATGTATCAAAACTCAAAATTATAAAAATGTTTTCACAAAAGTTTTATGCACCATACCGATCTTGTGAACTTTTTTTGGAATTTTTGGAGAATTTATAAAAAATCTTTTTATTCTTTTTACGGATATTTGTCTTTTTATTTTAACTTTACCTATATATATATATATATATATATATATATATATATATATATATATATATATATATATATATATATATAGTATGCAGTTATGTTCAGAACCAAAAAAATTGCAAGAACTGCGAGAACCGATCACAGCCATCTATTTTTTGATCAATGGTTATTAGTGGTTGTGGCATAAGTGTAAATAATGAAAACTTTATGATTTATTCTGTAATTGGTGGATGGGTATTTAGGGAATTTTATCTCTCTAGAAAAACTGCTTAAGTTCTTCTCTCTTTTCTTAAATTCATATCTATTGCTCTCTTTTAACTTAAAACTACCCCTATCATAGATCCATAGCCGCCACCCATATATCCTTCATCTTTATATTTTGGTCCGCTGATTTTTTGTACTAAATTGTTGCTAATCACGAATCAAGGTAACATGTTTAAGAGACTTCGTATTAAATTATTTAATTCCAAACGCATGCTTCTGGCATGTATTTTTATATGGTTCCATTTTTTTTTATTCATTGTCTTTAAATATCATTTTATGATTTTAAAGTGGTTTTAGTTTATTATATGTTTTTTGTTTATGAAATCAATAGAGTATCATTCATCAAAGATATAAAGATGAGGATATAATACTGTGACATATTTTTTATACAAAATAGTGAATCACATAGCGTTTTGGGGGTTTTCGTATGGTTTGGATTTAATAGTTAATTGTTTATTCGATTTTTTTTTATTCCAATCTCAAAATGGTTACGAGTAATTGTTTATTGAATCAAATTTGTGTTTACTATAAGTGTTTATTTATGTAATAAGGTTTACTTATTGAACCAGTTTATTAACTTGAATAACATTTGTATGTTTTCGATTAAGACATTGACAATGCAAATTTCCTGTGTATGCTTAAAGATTGCATTTTTTTCCTGAAAAGACAGAAAATAATACGTGTCTCGTTGGAAACTTTATATGCATATGTGTTTTTGAAGTTTCTATTGAATTTGATACCTATTGTGCATATGTGTTTTGGCTAAAAATGCACTTGTGCATATATGTTTTATGCTGTCAAAATGGGTGTTTGGTTGCTGTTTTTTTTGTCAAAAAGGTGTTGTTTGGTTTGCTGTCAAAATGGATGTTTGGTTGTTGTTTTTCTGTCAAAAAAGGGTTGTTTAGTTGCTATTGTTTCTGTCAAAAAGGGGCTGTTTGGTTTGTTGTCAAAATGGTTGTTTTGTTTGCTGTCAAAATGAATAAAATGAGTATGCATGTGTTATTGAGAGTGCATATGTGTTTTTACGGTTTATGGTGAATTTGATATGTTATGTGCATATGTGTTTTTTAAGTTTCGTAGTTTATATTTATTGAAAATGCATATATGTTTTTAGATCCGATCTTCTGTGGACACGTGTTTTTATAGTTATTAAAGAACACGTTGTTATTATTTGTGCATACATGTATATGATAATTGTTATTTTAACAAAGAATAACCTATAAGTAAGTGGACATATGTGTTTTGTTAGATTATGCATACACTAAGACTACTTGTTCAACTAACCAAAACTTATAATTGATTGTGGCAGGTTACTCGACATTGTGGATGCTGGCACATACTTATATAAGTTAAGATGAGTGAGACGATAAAAATACATGTGCACAAGGATTAAAAACACTTGTGCAGATTTTATGTGTGTTTGAACCAGTCGAGGAATACATGTGCAATCCAAAAAGATGAACCAACTGTTAAAGACATTAGATTATGCACATGTGCATGGTTCATTTATTTGTAATAAAATTGAATACAAGTGTAAATATAATGATGTTTGTACTAAAGTTGAATATCATATCAATAATGTAATACAATTTTAAATCTATTGTAAAAGTTTTATTTCTTGTATATATATTTATGTAATATTTCTTAAAGATACATGTGCATAAAAAAAATATGCATAAACGAAAAATAAAATTGCTATAATGTACTTAATAGTTAACCTTATTTTTTTCAAAAACACAATACTGTATTTTTAAATACGTCTAATACCAAAAACCCGAAATTTTGGAGTTAAAAAAACGTTTTTACTAAAAAAAAATTCAAAAATAAAAGAAAAAAGTAATTTTACCATTATACCCTTTTGAATTAATTAATAAAAACTAATATTCAAAAAATCTGATTGGTTGATGTTGGTTCTCGCGGTTCTCGCAGTTCTCGCATTTTATTTGGTTCTGAAAATAACCCTTCCATATATATATATATATATATATAAGAGAAATACATACGGACTACCATCCTATATCTATCCTTTATGTTTTATGTTTATGTTTTGATTTTTTTCCAAGTTGTTGTTTAGTGTTAGTGAGTCGAGTCTTGGCTTAGGAACGCGCGTTTTACATGCATCTAACTTAGAAAAAATAGAATAAAGTATGAATCAAAGATGAACAAATAGAAATCATGATGAATACGATATGCAAACCGAATGATTATACTAAGTATGATGCTTGGAGATCTTCTTTTTGGATGTTTTGGTCTTCAATGGTGGTTTAGAACTATTTAGAGAGGGTTTTGGACGTCTGGGAATAGTCCCAAAGAACCTTAACGATCCAAAGTTCATAAATAGGGTTCTGTATTCTTAGTTGCTAAAACTGGACCCAATATGGAATATCCAAAAGTAGATACGGCGTATCTAAGATATCAAATGTAGCCCCAAAGAAAGAATATTCTGGAATATGTTCCGATACAGTGTATCTAAAATCCAATATGGTGTATTGACAATACGGTGTATCCATAATCCAATACGGTGTATTGCCAATACGGTGTATCCAGAATCCAATATGGTGTATCCAGAATACAATACGACATATTGGCAATATGGTGTATCCAAAATCCAATACGCCGTATTGCCACTCTCAGCAGGTAGATATTCATTTTAACTCCAAATGATGCCATTTTCTGTGTCATTTCTAATACTGCTCCATAAATACTTAAAACACAAAGTAAGCTATTAACTCAATTCAGATATGAACACATAGTAAATGAGTTTTAATTGTAGCATAAATGACAGGTAAATATAACATACATTTGATATTATCAAATATCCCCCCACTTGATTTCTACTTGTCCTCAGGTACACTCTATATTAAGTATTTAGAAAAACATCCTTAACCAAAGTTCAGGAATTAAGTATCAAAGTATTTAACTCAACCAATAGTGCATAACCATTACACCTCATGAATAAGAAGTGAAATTCACTCATCGCTCTTAACTAGGGTGTTTATTATAGTGGTACACTCAATTACACTGTCATGGTTAGATTCTATCATAAGCTTGGCAATGATACACATCTCTACCACTAAAGTCTGAGAACAATAACCAATTTCAAAGGAAAATGGTTAAAAAGTGATGGGCGTAGGGGTTAAGTCATTCTAGTCAACCTCTACCAATACTAATATTCCAGAAAGGGAGATAAAACCACAAATGCATGCCCAAATCCATTACCTAGACACTAATGATTGCTCACTCCCTAACTTGAATAAGCTAAAGGATATGATCAGGTAATCTTTACCAATAATATTACACCAATGAAGGCGACAAAACCCAAAATGCTCATCCAAATCTATGAATGAGACGCCTATGATTGCTTAATTCCCTCATTCAAGCAAGCTAAAGGTTAGATAAAGAATGATAAAGGGTATGTATTTAGGCGTGGAAAACATTTATAAATAATTTAAAATAAAAAATAAACAAATCAAATAGATTAAGTCCGACGCTACCAAGAGCTACCAGCTATTACCAAACCACAAACTCAAAAGAGACATTTATCATTGACTAACATATGCTTTAACATGGAAAACACACGCTTTAGTGACACACGAATTAGTCTCAAAGATATCTCGATCAATCATCGTCGACGAATGGATAAAAAATACCAAGTTGGCTAACCCGATTAACAAACTCCCATAAGGTCCCGAAATAAGTAGTGAAGGTAGTAGTTTAAAAACATGACTCAAAATACGTACTTTCATATTCCCATTGCATCGTGGAATTTTCCCGGCCAATGTCTCTCTAGAAAAGAATCGAACGAATAACAGCAACAAACCAATGGACTTTAAATCATGGACTTTAATCTAGCAACAAACCAATGGACTTTAATCTACATGGTAGGCTAAGGTGTAAAGCTGTAACAAAACATAAAAATATAGTGGGTTAAAAAAATGAAAAGATAGATTCAACACGTTATTCTAGGGGTGTCTTATTGGAAAGATGAGAGTAACAAAGAGTTTATACGGGTGGTTAACTAACCAGTATAGTTAGTTAACAAACAAACATATGCAAACGACATGGGTCATTTGGGTGAATCCTAATAATTTGCCTTATTTTTTATTACTATCGATTGCACCAGGTTTCCCTAATGCAATGCTCATTATTATGATCTCGAATAGATATACCAAGGCAAGTTCTAAAGTCAACAACAATCCACCGGCAAACATATATTTTTGTGGAATTTGGGTAAAATAGGGGAAACATAATGGTTTAAATTCTTACAACTAGAAATAAAGGTATTGTGTGCGGGTTATGCTACTAATGATCTACAAGAAACATGTGAATTTTTTTTTTCAAATTTTAGTATATTTTAGTCATTTTTGTAGGTAAATGACAAGTAAAATTCGAACTCTATCTACCTCCCCCCAATTAAGTTGTAACACACCCTTGTTGTACAAATGAATACAAAAACATAAAGTGGGTAGAATTAGATACGGAAAACTCCCCTGATATTGCTCGGTATGATCCTCCATGGTAAGAATGTAAATAAATAATGTGTGAGAATCTATATTCATTAAATACGGCATATTTCTAGAGTTGAATATGTCGTATACCTTTAAATCACGAAGTACTTGGACTGGGTAATACATCATCAATACTGTTAATACAAATAAGCCGTAAAAATGTTTATTTATATTTTACGATCTTCTAATGTTTTGTCGATAACAAACATAAAATCATTTTAACGAAACAAATAAAATACGTAAATGGTTTGAACTAATAGTTTCCTAACACACTTACGTTTTCACATAAAACACTAAAACAAGTATAAGAGATTTTATGATTTAGATACATATGTGCAACAACTAGTGTTTACATATTGGGTTAGCATATACTAAAACTAAGTATACTAAAATGGGTAAAAACAAGTATATACTAAAATGGGTAAAAACAAGTATATACTAAATGGGTAAAAACTAGCAAATGGTATTGACCCATAACCCATGGTTTTATATATACCACTTAACCAAGTTTATTGTATCCTTGAGATACATTGTATCTAGAAAGAAAACCATGGATAAACCTATAACCCATGACCCATGACCCATAACCAAAAATACCCATGGGCAAAGAGGAGCGTCCCACGGATCCCTAGCTTTGTGCTAGCCGGATCCCTTGTGGGAGGGATCTGCGGGATCCGGGGAATAGTAGAAAATTTCCTCTATAAATAGAGAGCCATTTCTTCCTTTCTACTCATCACTTTACACACATACTTCCCCAAGTATTATAACCCTCTAACCTCAGATCCAAGTGATCTATGTAGTTTGTCTTTTGTTTTTGTGTGATTCTCTAGGTTCCTCTTAAAGGCGAGATCACCACTTCTTGAAGACGAGCAAGCTCAAGTCCATGAGTTTCCATGCTTCGTCATCATCAAGACAACTAAGGTTCTCTTGTTGATAGTTCTTTCTTTCTCCATAGATGTTGGGTTGAAGGCATTAGTGAAGGATGCCGAAAGTGTCAAGATGAAAGCATTAGTGAAAGGTGCTTATCGTCCGTGTCAAAGCATTAGTGAAGAATGCTAAAGGTGTCAATACGAAGGCATTAGTAAAGGGTTCCAAGCGTTGTGTCAAAGGCATTAGTGAAGGATGCCTAAGAATCAAATCAAGTGGCATTTGCGAAGAATGCCTAGGTCGTATAATCGATGAGGTGCATCGTTATACATATAAGTATTTGTTTATTTCCAAGGATGGTGATATCCTTGATGGTGTTGTAACAAGGAGTGGATCTCCTTGATATTAGGTGTTGTGTTGTGAAGGGTAGTAGTTCCTCCATAGTAATGAAACTAGGTGCTTAGCCTAGTACCTAATAAAGGGTAGGCGACGTTGTGATAGGATTAGTTCTCCTTGGTGTGAAAGAACTCGGTGGTTAGCCTAGCACCGTATAAAGGGTAGGCGACGTTGTGTTAGGTGTGGTTCGCCTTGGTGTGAAGGAACTCGGTATTTAGCTTTGTACCGGAAAAAGGTTAAGCGACGTTGTGAAGGCTTCTCCGCCATAAGGAGTTGGTGTAGTGTTTACGAACTCTCGAGTAGGTGACTCGGGGAGTGGAGTAGGGCAAGGAAGGTGTCCTTGTAGCCGAACCACTATAAATACTTGTGTCGTGGTGATGTGCTTCTTACTCCATATCTTTCATTACACGTTTATATATCTATCTATCAACGTCGAACATAAACAACCAAATAGATTGACATAAGTCGATCTAAATATTTAAAAGGAAGTTTTAAATTGGTAAAACTATTCAACCCCCCCTTCTAGTTTTCCACAATTGGCATTAGAGCTTCGTTACCAATTTTCTTAAAGTATGTTGTACTTTAAAAACTTGATACGATCCATGTATGTTTGAAAACTACAAAGAAGGATTCTTTTTGTCATATTTTAAAAACCATTATATTTTTTATTGTTGGACAATGATAGAATGCTCTAACATTTTTTTAAAGCATTATCCATACTTGGATTTGGAGTTACCAAGAAGATCATGAAGAATCTATCGAAATATTTCTTTTCGTAAAAAGAATGTTTAGTGTTGTCATTCTTACAACATAAATCTGGAGATTCCAAGAAGATCACAAAACATCTAAATACTTCTTTTCTTAAAAAGAATATTTAGCAAAGGTATGATCGTTAATTACTTACTTTTATTTTTATTATTAAAATCTTAGTTTCATGATTTATTAGTAAATTGTTCAAGTAGTTATCCATATTATAGTCATCAAAATAGTATTCTTCGACTAATTTGTATAGACTACATTACCTACTCGTAATAATGATATCTTGGTTATTCGATAACCTCAATCATTATTCATCACAAAGGATTTATTGACACTTCATCTATGTCAATAAATATCCATGTGAAACTTCTTATATTATGATAAAATGGGATTTTATTATAATGTTTGAAAAGCTTCCCAAGAATTATGACTAATTCTTAAAATGAGAACCTCGTCTAATAGGAATAGTATTAAATCTTCAAAACCTCAAACCACTAGTTTTAGAGCCTTAACATCAAAACACTAGGCGTTTTAAAACTCCCAAACCAAAGTTATCAAGGAATGGTTGAGCTGATTTTTGTTGTCATGCCGGATCCCTTCATTTATACTAGCCGGATCCCAAATGAGAGGGATCCGCGGGATCCGTGCAACAGAAGACAGTATAAGCTAAAAAATGATCACTGTGGATGTTCCACAATTATACTCACCTCAAAGACTCACGAACAAGAACTCTGGTACTGTTCATAGGAGCAATTTGATCATTCCTCTAAAGTTTAACAATCACTTGTGTAAGTACAATCTTCACTACATTGTTAATTTAATTCCTTGATTTCTAAGATTACAATTTCTTCATCTTTAAGAGTTGGGTTCAAATGGGTTTATCATGATTTGTCACCACATTGTTTTCTAAGATAATCTAAATCAAAGAATTAACATTGTTAATACAAATTAAACACATTTCTTGAACTCAACAAAGATGATGAGAGCAAAATTGTGATCAAACCCTCTAGGTTACTATTCACAATTAACACCACATTGTGGTTGTATTGTTTAGGAACATCATGCCAAGCAACAAGCAACAAGATTACCAAGACACCACTCACTACATACCTATGTACCATAGGAAAAATGGATTAAGTCCGGACGATAGGAAATCCTTTAAGTTGCTTGAAAGGAGACTCTTTCATGAAGGTAGAGTTGTTGATCCATCATTTCTTGCAAATACCGACATGAGGGAAGTATTTGGAACTATTGGGTTTGATTGTTTATTGGATATAAACGAGCAAATTTGCCCGGTCTTTATGCTTGAGTTCTACAAGACAATGGGTATAATTAGAAATGATGATGGGTCTATCTCAATTGAATTCACTATAAATGGACATGAGTACACTCTTTCACTTGAGGAGTTTGGAAGAATAATAGGGGTTCCATATGACGGGGTTTGCATGTATTCTAATGAATGGTCGTTGGAGGAGATACACTCTATGGTTGATCATCACGAAATTTATCACGCGACAATCCCGGAAGCAACCACGGTAAGGGACACCATGTTTATGCCAAGAGCATCTCCATCAAGGGTTACTAGGAACTCGAAAGTAATCTATAGGGACCCTTTCCAAATGGAGCTCTCAGAGATGTACGCGTTGTATAGAAAATGGGAAGATGTGATAAAGGAGAATGTGGTGTGTCTAGTAGGAAACAAGGATCACCCCAACGCATGTCTAAGCTTCATGATCTATTGTCTAGTGACCAAGACTCGCTTTAACATTGCCTACTACATGATCAAGAGAATGGCAAGTGTAAGAAGCATGGACAAAATGGTGCTCCCATATGCAATGCTCCTAACCCGTCTTGCTAAATTCATCTTTGCATTAGATCCTTCTCCACAAACTTATAACCATAGCTTTTGCAACAAGGTTATGGTACCATTGACCGAGGGAAGAACCACGAGGTTTATGGTAGATGGCAAGAGGCCTCACCCACCCACGGATTCCTCGGAAGAAAGGGAGAGACCAAGAGAAGGTGAAGGAAGTAGCAACCCACTCGGAAATACCGAACTCGACCCCTTGGAGTATATCAACCAATTGCCGGATGTTCCTGGTGCATCACCCGAATGGCAACAAACCAAGGGAATCTTCAAGTGCTTTGCCAACTTCTTGAAGAAAAAGAGATAGAGTGGAGGACGGGTGAAGACGTGATGGGGAGGAGAAGAGAGGTAAGGTCTTAGGACCCAATTGTATGATGGACAATCTCAAACAATGGTTTGTAACACTTTAAACTAAGCTCGTAGTATGTAGGTATCGCCATATCTTGGCACTAAACAATTCTAACTTAGGTATTTGGAAAATGAGATTTTACGACCCCTTGAGTGGTCGTCGTCACTCATTCTAGGAATTTTAGCTCTTCCTAATTTGATATATATTATATTAGTTGTGTTCTTGCATTTAGTCCCCATAGAAACAACTAGGAGAAGCATTTACTATAAAGTGCAAAGTTGCACATTTGCTGAAAGCTCTCTGATCTGCAGTAGGCGGATCCCAGAATTTGAACTAGCCGGATCCCTCCCAGAAGGGAACCGTGGGATCCGTGGCATCTGATAAGCAATACAGATTTGCTCCATCAAAATAGTCTACTAGAACACCTCACACGATTCAAACATAAGATACTAGAGCCAACTAAGTCTTCCTCAAATGGTTGAAGACCTCACTCTCATCCATGGCTTACCTAGGATATATTTCGAAATATTTTTGATTTATCAACTCGTCAAAACTCACCATAATTCCGCTCCAACACTCACACATTATCTATCACGTCTGATAGAACTTAGTTTGGTCTATCCTTCAATTTTAGCAAATTGATCTTAATAATCTTTGACTCAAAATTAGGCTAAAAAATAGTTTCTCATTTTTTTTATTTTTAAGATTTTAGTAAATTCTTCTTAGGTCATTATCTGGTTTCTAGGACTTGTTACCTCCATTTCTCCATATCAAATTAAATGGTATCCTTGTCAAACACATAGTTAGACTATCCAAAGTCAATTTTCTTGCCCAAAACCATCATTAAGCACCATCACTTATTATGGTTGAGGATTTGAGATATCCAACAGCTAAAGACTTCAAAATTAAGTCAAAACCTCGAAATACATTGATAATAAACCTTACAAAATCATAATCATTTCACCTAAAAACCTGTCTGACAGCCGGATCCCTGGTCTTTAACCAGACGGATCCCTGCTGAGAGGGATCCACGGGATCCGAAGCTGCAGAAAGCCTCAATCAGCTTCCATATTCAATTCTAAGTCACCTTTTGGTTCTCTAACCACTTTTGGCATTCATTTATTATCCTCCTAGAGCTGATCAAAACCTTAAGAGCATGCTTAGTCCTCTAAGTGGCCAAGAATTTAATTTTCTTATTCAAATTATCCTTTATAAACCAAACAGCCTTAGGTTTATGGCACCATCCTCACTTACCCCTCTCAAAAATAAGCAATTAGAAGCTTACATTAGCATCATTATCACTATGACTAAGGCACTTAGCAACAACTCCTCAACCTTAGGATCATCCAAAAGAAAGGGTCAAATGATCCATGAAATCTCTTCCACCGAAACATCCCCCATTATAGATAATGATACTAGAACCCCATCTCATCAAACTCATCCAACAAAGGCTAAAAGAACCGCAAGGATTAGCATCAAACCTTTCGGACTAGAAAAAGGATCCTCTAGTTCAAAACCAAACTTGACTAGTTCTAGCAAGCCATCAAAACCTTCATTCATTGAGCATGGACTACACTCATTGAATGAGCCTCTCCCTCACCCAAACATCTACTCAATGGATCATTCACCACCAAGAAACTCCCATTCACAAACCTTTTCATTGAATAGGGAACCACCAACAACGCCAACTAGCCTATCATGGGAGACAAGGAATAACCTTGATCATATGGAAGAAGTTCCATTACCACCCTCATTTTTAGAACCTCATCCTACTTCTCAAAATGAAGACCCACAATCACACATAGAGCCTCCTCAAAATATCCATTTTCCTCTGGGTCCAAACCAAGACAATAATTGTCCAAATTGTCTAAACACTCAAGGACTTGTTCAAGAAGCACGAAATGAGATACATTTCATGTTTAATCATCTTCTTGAAAAGTTGGATCAAATCAACAAGTCCACTCATCCCTAGAATCAAGCACATTATCGCGTCTTAAAGTCTAGTAACTAGTTAGTATTAAGTGGTACTTGTATGTCCTAGTTCATTCTCTTAGTTTTAGAGATTTGTTTGATTATCTCTTGTTTTATTGAATGAATATTTATATTGTTATGATTATTTTGTGCATTGTGCTTGTTATTGTACACATATCTCATCTCTTCATTAGCACTGTTTGACACATCTTCACTGCTGAAGAAACTATCACCAGATAGCTGGATCCCTCCAAAATACCTAGACGGATCCCTCCAAGAAGGGAACTGTGGGATCCGTGGTACAGAAGGACAAATTTCTACTAACTTGAGTTTTATTTGCAGGAAATTATGCACTATACTCTTGTTTTCTAACCCTTACTTTGTAGATTTTCAAAATACACATGAAGATTTTGACACCATATAGCTAGGGGGAGCTTTGTGTCAAACGATATTGCAAAACCATTTGCAAACTTAATCCAATTTTGGATTATACTTCATGACACCCTATTGCAACTTTGCAATCTTCAAGGGGGAGCACGTTTTCGTCATTTAGACGAACCATTTGCAAACATATTTGCAAACACAATTAGCTTATTTTACGTTATGTCCTTGACGCCCTTCCAAAGGGATGGACTCGTCAAGGGGGAGTTAAGACGAGTACCATTCCCGTCACTTGCTCTCTTTACATTTTCTTTTACATATTTCTTTTATAAAAATTGTGTTAGTTTCTTTTAACCCTTTTTGTTTCGAAAAAAAAGGCGAGAAGAAAGTAAAAACTACTAATTCAAATTTGATACGAATTTTAGTTTTTCTTAAAATAATTTTATGTTTTGTCATCAACAAAAAGGGGGAGATTGTTAATACAAATAAGCCGTAAAAACATTTATTTATATTTTACGATCTTCTAATGTTTTGTCGATAACAAACGTAAAATCATTTTAACGAAACAAATAAAATACGTAAATGGTTTGAACTAATAGTTTCCTAACACACTTACGTTTTCACATAAAACACTAAAACAAGTATAAGTGATTTTATGATTTAGATACATATGTACAACAACTAGTGTTTACATATTGGGTTAGCATATACTAAAACTAAGTATACTAAAATGGGTAAAAACAAGTATATACTAAAATGGGTAAAAACAAGTATATACTAAATGGGTAAAAACTAGCAAATGCTATTGACCCATAACCCATGGTTATATATATACCACTTAACCAAGTTCATTGTATCCTTGAGATACAATGTATATAGAAAGAAAACCATGGATCAACCCATAACCCATGACCCATAACCAAAAATACCCATGGACAAAGAGGAGCGTCCCACGGATCCCTAGCTTTGTGATAGCCGGATCCCTTGTGGGAGGGATCCGCAGGATCCGGGGAACAGTAGAAAATTTCCTCTATAAATAGAGAGTCATTTCTTCCTTTCTACTCATCACTTTACACACATACTTCCCCAAGTATTATAACCCTCTAACCTCAGATCCAAGTGATCTATGTAGTTTGTCTTTTGTTTTTGTGTGATTCTCTATGTTCCTCTTAAAGGCGAGATCCCCACTTCTTGAAGACGAGCAAGCTCAAGTCCATGAGTTGCCATGCTTCGTCGTCATCAAGACAACTAAGGTTCTCTTGTTGATAGTTCTTTCTTTCTCCATAGATGTTGGGATGAAGGCATTAGTGAAGGATGCCGAAAGTGTCAAGATGAAAGCATTAGTGAAAGGTGCTTATCGTCCGTGTCAAAGCATTAGTGAAGAATGCTAAAGGTGTCAATATGAAGGCATTAGTGAAGGGTGCCAAGCGTTGTGTCAAAGGCATTAGTGAAGGATGCCTAAGAATCAAATCAAATGGCATTTGCGAAGAATGCATAGGTCGTATAATCGATGAGGTGCATCGTTATACATATAAGTATTTGTTTATTTCCAAGGATGGTGATATGCTTGATGGTGTTGTAACAAGGAGTGGATCTCCTTGATATTAGGTGTTGTGTTGTGAAGGGTAGTAGTTCCTCCATAGTAATGGAACTAGGTGCTTAGCCTAGTACCTAATAAAGGGTAGGCGACGTTGTGATAGGATTAGTTCTCCTTGGTGTTAAAGAACTCGGTGGTTAGCCTAGCACCGTATAAAGGGTAGGCGATGTTGTGTTAGGTGTGGTTCGCCTTGGTGTGAAGGAACTCGGTATTTAGCTTTGTACCGGAAAAAGGTTAAGCGAAGTTGTGAAGGCTTCTCCGCCATAAGGAGTTGGTGTAGTGTTTACGAACTCTCGAGTAGGTGACTCGGGGAGTGGAGTAGGGCAAGGAAGGTGTCCTTGTAGCCGAACCACTATAAATACTTGTGTCGTGGTGATGTGCTTCTTACTCCTTATCTTTCATTACACGTTTATATATCTATCTATGAACGTCCAACATAAACAACCAAATAGATTGACATAAGTCGATCTAAATATTTAAAAGGTAGTTTTAAATTGGTAAAACTATTCAACCTCCCCTTCTAGTTTTTCACAAATACGGTGTATGGCCAGAGTTTCATACACCTTATTCCTTCAATGGTTGACTTGGGCTTTGACTATAGAACTTCAGATACGGCGTTTTTCATGAGTTAAATATGTCGTATTCCTTTGATCTTGATTCTTCCAGAATTATTCTAAGTAAATTATACGACGTATCACCAGAATGTGGATACGCTATATGCTCTTGCTAGAATAGTACTTCTCTTTAAGACATCCAAACCTGTTAAAACACATAGACCATAGAAAAAAAAAACTCAGAAACATCTTCTTAATAATCGGTTCATTAATAAAAATAAGAAAAATACAGGTCAATGTGTCGATACGCCGTATCCATGGAATATTAAATACGCAGTATCGAATACCTATAGAAAGTGCTTAAGTTGGGGTGCAATACAATGTATCCACAAGAGTGGATACGCAGTATCGACCCCCTTACAAAAACAAAATATCTAAAAATGACACAAGAGTGCTTAAGTTGGGGTGCAATACACTGCATGGGTTGCCTGCCACGAAAAGCTTGTTTTTATTCGAGTCACGAACCTAACTCCACCTTTATTTACTAGGTAAAAGGGTATTATTCCCCCTACTTGAAATCAAGAGCGGGTGATAGTAGCAATAAAAACCATACAGGTGTAGATATGATATGGTAAAGAGAAATGATAAGTAAAAATTATACCTTGGTGATTTTTGTGCTCCTCTCCTTACCTTATATGTTTTGGTTAATTAATTGAATGACTTGAAGATTCCAAGTTTTTTTTTTTAAGTAAAAGGGTTACCCCTTATAAAATAGTATTACTCAAAAAAAAATTAAGTACAACGGGTGTGGGTGACTCCTACAGCTCAGCCCAGAAAGGTAAACCAAATGCACCTACAATGTTATGGATGAATACATGGATTCCATGCTTCCTTTGTTGTCACGATAGTTGAGCTTCCCTTTTTCTTAATTAAAGATGAAAATGGATCTATCATGAGTAAACTTTTAAGAACTTATACATCCTCTAAGGGTTTAAATAAACATCCTCATCAACATTGGTAATGTCCCCCAAATCTTCTTAAAATTCTTTTTTTTGTCCAACCAAAATCGGGCTTATAACAGGAGTTTCACATACATCATTAGGTGGTGTGACATGTATGGTAGATTATAATATTGTAGGTTCCACAACTTCATCCATAATTTCATAAAACTATTGAGAAACACTACCAAGATCATTAGTAGCAGGAGTAAAAAATTTGGAAGAAAAAAACAACTTGATGTCGTAAATATTTCTCCTTCATCTGAATCATTATCTTCAAACATTTTAGCTTCTTCCTCATTCCTGTTGAGGTAAAACTCCTCATCATCAAAAGCAGCCTGTTCAATCTATTTAATAAAATGAGTCGCACTATAAAATGATTATTAGCATACCTAAAAGGGAAATAAGAAGTGGGTTTGTCAATAGTCTCATTTGCGTTAATGTTCATTGATGCTTGTATTTCCTTGATTATAATTTTTGTTTCTTCATGTGCTCTTGCAGATTCAGCCATGAATTTGTTCATAGTCTCCTCCAGACTTGAGCGCTTCCCTTCAGCTCTCTCACTCATTGCCACAATTGGTTGAACTTCCATAAACTTCCAATCATCATCTTCTTCCTCTTTCCTCTTCCTAGGCTCCTCCATGAATAAGTCATCCAAAACTTCTTCCAAGTTTAAATCCAATGCTTCTTCAAAAGTTAAATCCTTCTTTTGGGGTAAAGGTTTTGGAGGGAGATACGGTTGGATAATCGGTTTTGGGAAATTCTTCATCATCGAATAGTATATACTCATCGTCTTCATCATCCACGTACCACCTCTTTACTTTTTGACTTTTAACCTTATTCCTTTACCTAAGTATTCTATTTATTTCCCAAGCCATTTCAATCTCATATCTCATGTATTCCTCAATGGTCGTTTGTTGATGTCCTTCTCTACCTCCATAATTTCCTGAAACTGACAAGAAAACAAAGCAGCAAAGAGAAAAAAAAAATACAAAACCTACTTTAAAATAAACCTAAACTATTAGTGAAATAAGTATAAGAGAAAAATAATAAACCCAACCTAAGTACAAAGAAAATATTTTTGGTGTTACAGATCAACCAATACGCTGTTTACATAAATTGCATACGCCATATTCAATCTCAAAAAACAATATGCAATATCCAAATTTCTCATAATTCGTATACTGAATCCAAGATTGATACGCCGTATCAAAATAAATTAATAAGCCGTATAGAAAGTTAATAACTGATCTTAAATTTTATTATTATTTTTTTAGAAACATGTTAAATTAAAATTAAAATAAAATTTAATAACTACTAAAAATAAAAGGAAAACTAATCTGAGCCTCAGGAAGTAATTCGCCGTATGAAGAGATAGCATACCCCGTAACAGTGTATGATGCAATACGCCATATCCAATGAAAGTGAATACCCCGTATAACCAACCCGAGAAAGAAAATAGTTAACAGAAACAAATAATGCAGAAAAACAAAAACAACCAAACTAATAAAATTACAAAACTCACTAAATTAACTAAACTAAACTACTCCCAAGCAACGGCGCAAAAGACTTAATGTGGTCAAATAGGTCCATTAATTTCACCAAGTTTTAAATTTAAATTTTGCCAAACTAACCTATAGACAGACACTAACGGGAAATGTACCCGATCAATGTAGCTAGTGGGGTAAGTATGAATCGTTCGCTAGAGTAGTGTTGCTTAGTTTAACCTAGTGAAATTTACTGATTTAAAAGGGGGGTTTGTATTTTGATTAGTTATTCTACTAAACAAGAAAAGTAAATAAAACTAGTTAAACTTATTAAGCTAAGGTTGTGATCAACTGGGGAAATAAGTGCTAACCATGTTACTTCTACTAAATTCTTTAGTTATCCGCTTATTCGTGTAATGATATATTGTAATGCATTAGTGATATCATAAACGAACAAAAAAGCATTTCTATCTAAGGTAAACTAGGCTAGATATCTCAGTTACCTAGTTCTATGGATGTAACCTATATCCCTGAAGTAATTTATCAGTCTATTCAGTTACAAACATGCATTAAATTGTATCAACTAATCTATGTGATTTATCTACGATACCCCATTGGTCCTGGTGATACCTACTCTTCTCACGCGGTTACTTTATTGAAGAACACGATACTAACTTAAGTGTTTTCCCATTGTCTATCTAACCTCGGGTTCCTACTCCTCGAGTCCTAAGGAAAGATGAATGTGGCATTAGTTTATCACTCTCACACGCCCACATCCATAGTGATATGGACCACCTACAAGCTAAAGAGCTATATTATGATGATCTAGCAAATAAATATCAAACACTAAACAAATAAACGAGTATATTAGTTGGACAATAAACACATAAATTATCTAAAATAATGCATTAAATCTTCATAAATGAAATAAAATAAATGTAATAGTCATAATATGGCTAACGCCTAATGGTGTTAGCCCATAATGTCATTAAATATGAAAAAAGTATGAATCAAAGATAAAAAACAGAAATCATGATGAATTTGATATGCAAACCGAATGATTATACTAAGTATGATGCTTGGAGATCTTCTTCTTAGATGTTCTGGTCTTCAATGGTGGTTTAGAACTGTTTGCAGAGGGTTTTGGATGTCTAGGAATGCTTCCAAGGAACTCGAATGATCCAAAGTTCGTAAATAGGGTTCTGTATTTATAGTTGCTGAAACGGGTCTTAATAAGGCGTATCCAAAAGTGGATACGACGTATCCAAAATATCAAACGTAGCCCAAAAGAAAGAATATTATGGAATATGCTCCGATACGGTGTATCCAAAATCCAATACCGTGTATTGGCAATACGGTGTATCCAGAATCCAATACGGTGTATCAAGAACCCAATACGATGTATCCATAATCCAATACGGGCAATATTGTGTATCCAGAATCTAATACGGTGTAATGCCAATATGGTGTATCTAGAATCCAATACGATGTATTGCCACTCAGGTAGATCTTCATTTGAACTCCAAATGTTGCCATTTTTGTGTCATTTCCAATATTGCTCCACAAAAAATGAAAATAAAAAAGTAAGCTGTTAAGTATCAATTCAGATATAAACACATAATAAATTACCAGTAATTTTGGGATGAATGATAGGTAAATATATCATACATTTGATTTTATCACCGCCTTACCAATAGGTTGATTTCCTGCCTATATGTCAGTCTAACGAGCATGTTGATTCTCAACATGATCATTATCACCCAGTGCACCTACACTAGCAACATTCACCTCGTCATCCACAAGAGCAATAACAGACTAACTTGTGAAGTTCAACAGAGAATCATCAGGATAAGAAATATACCCCGTCAAATCCATCACTTCAAAACAAAACATAAAGGAACAATTCAGTACTTTTTAAATAAAGAGAAATTTTACAAAGAGGGGATATATGGAAAGACATGTTACCCCTTCCGTCCTAGTGGAGTGCTGGCATAAAGCCTGAGTCCAAACGGGTACTCAGGTGACCCTACACCAAGCCTCATTACGGAAAGGTATTTGGTGAACAACCATATTACAAAGGGTATTATACAAATCCTTTTGCACACCTGCTGAGACAGTTGGAGGCTTGACACTATCTTGATTGACATGATGGCTCCAACCAATGATCTGTTAAGGCACATTTGCCTTAGTAAAGTTGATCCGAATTCATTTCATATGCCACCTCATAAATCCCATGAGGGAAACCTCCATCTTCAAATTCCAGTCATTCCTCATTTTCTCTATGGTCCACCAAGAGCTACGTGGTTTCAAGTAAAAGAAACCACGGAACATAACCACACTGGCCAGAACATTTAACTATGGCGTACAAGGATGAAGGTCATGATTCTTTGCACCTAACTCGGATGCAATTATGAGAAATGAATGCCACAAAAGGGGTGCAAAGGAACCTGAGATTACAGTGACTTACATACATAAGATACAAGGCCATAGTGTTGGGCTCTTGAGGTACCTTGGAATGGTCATATGTGTAAATAAGACAAGATTGAAATGTAAAATTCATAGGAATATCCTCCTCAAAATTTCAAACTTGTGAGGAGTCACAGACGTCTCACTATTGCCTACGGTGGAAAGAGAACCTTTAGAAGCCACTCTCGGAACCAAAACCTAATGGTTGGGCTAAAAGGCAACTAAAAAAACTAATGCAACAAAAAAAACAAAAGAAAAAGACACTTTTAGAAACCTAGGGGATGCAAGTATCTCTCTTTGTCATTGGAAAAATCAACAAATGGAGTTACAACTCATGATTCAAAAAGTGATAGATAAACAAGACAATGTAACAGAGAAGTTTCAAAGATTTTGGGTAGAGGAAACTAAATAAACTCTACAAGACGAGTTATGAAAGATGTGCAGAGAAAGAGTAAAAAGAAACCTAAAACGGTATGATCGGTTTATATACCCCAAACTAAGTTGGCCAAGAAAATGTGTCCAACATTTATTTGATCCAAAGTAAGACATGTATATCATGGTGGACTCACAAAGCCCAGAAAAAAAGGATTGAAATGAAATGATTATCACTATAACCAAGAAGGAATGCAGATATTTATGGCTCCAAAAAAACTAAGTCAAAAATCTAAGCCACAGAAGCATTTAATGGCTAACAGGCCTGGAAAGACAAAGGCTTGTCAATATTAAATGCCTTTGATTCCTGAGGAATATTACACAAAAAACGACAATTGTACATGACTATACTAAATTTTCAAGGCCAAGCAACATTCAACTTAGCTTGAAAATGTCCCATCACCTATAAAGGACAAAAACATATCTGATAACATCAAATTACTTGATTTTTTACATATCAAATTCTCGTGTTTATTGCCTCGTTTATATAAATATGGTACTTAATTCGTTCATATTCGTTCATATTTACATTTTAGAATAACTGAGGTGTTGGAGCGGAAAAGATACAAGAAAAGGCCAAACATATGCAAAAATATATTCTGAAGACATGTTACGGCGTAAGTGGGTGATTGAATTACGCTGTAACTCATACTATGAAGGCCAAAGTATTACGTTTGAAGGTTATGCAGTAACTTCTTAATGATGTTACGGTGTAAATATGATGGCAAGATGGATATGGCGTAACCAACTCCTAAGGTTACGCCGTAATTATTAATGTGAAGGCTACGCCGTAACTTGGTAATTTAGTTACACCGTAGAGAGAATTAAGGAGTGGATAAGTATACACGGACGAAGAATTACGGCGTAACCTGGTGATTTAGTTACGTCGCAATATTACTACATACGAAGTTCGATGCTCAATTAACACATTTATGTGTTGGTCTCCATCAATGGAATGAAGGAACTCAAGAGCCTAATTAGCAATATTGCTATTACGAAAAGCTGAAGACGTTATGTGTTGAGAATAAAGCTAACAGTTACCACTGATAGGCTTGTGGAAGAGACTGCTGAAGAATGCACAAGCAGTGGAAACAAATTACCACTGCTAGTACATATTATTACCACTGCTATTAGGATAATTGTTATGTAGTCGTATATAGATAAGTATAGAAAAGATCTTGTGTATATTCTATATAGTTAACATTATACTTATCTTGTAAAGGACTCCTTATGCTTTAAGAGGAGATCCTAGGTCATTGTTCTTGGTACGTATGCTTCAAAGTGTAACCCTAGTGATAAGCAAGATCACTCGTATTATTCTCAATAATATTGAAGCTTTGTGTTACATTGTTCTCACTTACAATACATCATACAATCCATATTCTGAGTATTACTAAGTATATTCCGCGTACTTATTAATATAAATCAAAGCATCACTAACACAAGGTGTGTGTTTTGATCCATCAAGTGGTATCAAAGCTTTGTTCTGATACTTTGATTCAGAAGATCCAAGGAATAAGCTTAACCAACTCACTCAAATCAATGGAGATGGAAAACAACCAGTCCAACTCTGCTCCAAGACTTCCTAAGCTCAAACTTAATGAGTTTGAGATGTAGAGGATAATAATTGAGTAATACTTTCTCATACAAGACTATGCTCTATGGGAGATCATCTTAACTGGTGATTCCTTCAAGTATCAAAAGAATACTGAGAAAGTTGGTGACACAGAAGTTGTAACAGTTTCTGTACCTGAGACTAATGATGAAAGAGCAAAGAAGAAGAATGACCTGAAGGCCAGAAGTTTGTTACTAATGACTCTTCCTAAAGACCAGATCATTGCTTTCAGCAAGTTCAAGACATCAAAAGAACTTTTTGAAGAGATTTGCTCAATGTTTGGTGGCAATGATGCTACTAAGAAGACTCAAAAGACATTGTTGAAGCAAAGTTATGAAAACTTCTCTACTTCAAGCAATGAATCGCTTGACAGCATCTTCACCAAACTCCAAAAGATTGTCACACAATTGACTATGTTTGGAATTGAGGTAGATAAGGAAGACCTCAATCTAAAGTTTCTAAGAAGTTTGCCTGCTGAGTTTCACACTAATGTTACAGTCTGGGAAAATAAACCAGAGATTAAAACTATGAAGCTCAATGATCTTTACAACAACTTCAAACTCATTGAACAAAGACTGAAGAAGGCAGGGAAACTTGGTACAAGCTCTAGCTGCTTGGCATTATTGTCAACCTCTGTTGACAGTGATGATTCTGAAGATGACAATGATGATGATTTTGCCACTGCTGGTTCTAAAGTTTCCACTGGTAATGCTAGTGTTACCACTGTAGGTTCAAAGAAGAAGGTTGCTGGTATTGGAGATCCTACCTTTTATGCTTTTATCTTCACTCAAGTTAGTGGCTCTATATTAACTCATGAAGACATAGAGCAAATTGATGAAGATGACTTGGAGGAGATGGATATAAAGTGGCAAATAGCTCTTCTTAGCATGAGGGCTAGGAAATTCTACAAGAAGACTGGCAAGCCAATTCACATCAATGGTGGAGAAACTGCAGGGTTCGATAAAAAGAAAGTAGAGTGTTTCAATTATCACAAGTTGGGGCATTTTGCTAGAGAATGCAGAAGACCAAAGAAGCAGGACAATAGGTCTACTTGGTACAAGCAAAAGAAAGAACCAATTGTGGAGGAACCAAAGGCAATGCTGGCAATTGATGGTGTGAGCTATGATTGGAGTTTCATGGCTGATGGACAAGAGGAACAACCTTCAGATGCTGCTCTTGTGTCTACAGAACATGCTCTCATGGCTTTCTCTGACTCTGAGGTACAAAACTTTGAAAGTTGTTCTAAAACATGTAGGGCTTCTAGAGAATATGAAAGGCTTAATGAAGAATATGATAATCAAAGAACAGAGTTGTTTGCTGCTAATTATACCGTGTCAAACTATAGAAGAGGCATATTTGTATTAGAGAAACAACTAGAGCATTATAGAGAAAATAAGTCAAAATACAATGATGATATGATTGTTCTTAGAAGAGAGTTAGATCATAAGATAGCAGTGAACGAGGCACTAAAAGAAGAGTTTGAAAAACTTAAAAAGATAAATGAGAATGTCAATTTATCTGTTGACACCTGTTATTATCAGTCTAAGTCAATTGGTAAAATTTGGAATGCTCAAATTACTAGTAAAGTTAAGTCTGGTATGGGATACAATACTGTTCCTCGACCACTAAGGGGTGTTCCATCACCTCCTGGCATAAATTTAGCTCATACAGGCCTAGAAGAATTTCACGATCTGAATCTTGAATATGGTCCTCCTAAATTTGTGAAAAGTGGGGAAGAGGTTAAGCATGAATCTGATGTTTTTGAAAGTGCAAGTGACTCATCTATTGTAGATGAGAATGTTAAAAAGAATGTAGAGTCTTCTATTCCAAAAGTTGTAAATAATATTACAGAGGAACCTAGGAAACAAGTTAACAAACCTAGATCAACTGTACGGTATGCTGAGATGTATAGAAACAAGTCATCAACTCCTAGGGGTAACTAGAGGAGTTGGAATCATGTCAAATCTCAACAACTAGGTAGTGAGTTTGTGACGTACAATAAATCATGTTATATCTGTGGTAGCTTTAATCAATTACATGCTAATTGTGACTATCATGTTGGAAGAAGGGAAGTTCATGGGAATAAAAGGGTGGAGTCAAACAGGTTTCAAAACAAAATACACCCAAATTCACACAGCAACATGATCCCAAGAGTAGTTCAACTAAGAAGTGGACTTAAAACTTTTGCCACTGCTAAAGCTGTTAACACTGCTCACCCTAAAACACATGTTACAAGTGCAAAATCCAAAACAACTTTTGTAAAATCTGCACAAACAGGGAAAAGGTCTTTTAATAATAAAAGGGTTCAATATAACCAACAGTGGGTACCAAAAACTAAACCAGGAGTTACCACTGCTCCGTCAAAAGTTCCTACAGCAAGGGTTGTAAACAAGAACAAGGGTAACATGGGAAATGCTGTGAAGGCCTTAGCACGTTGGGAATGGAAACCTAAAGGAATTACCACAACAACCAATCCTAATGGTGTATCAATGACCTTTGATAGATATAACTATATTGATACACGAGGCAGATCCAAGTCAATCATGGCTTGGGTCTCCAAAGGAAACTAACTTCTTTCTTATATGTGCAGGAACATCCAAGGACAAAGAGATCAGATCAAGGCTACACAGATAGTAGATGTTCAGGGCACATGACTGGCAACAAGTCCTATCTCTCAAATTTTGAATACTATGATGGACAGTTTGTCAGCTTTTGAGGTGGAGTTAATGGAAAAGTTACTGGTAAAGGGGTAATCAAAACTGGTAACTTGGATTTTGAACCTGTGTACTATGTAAAAGAGCTTAAGTATAATCTTTTCAGTGTGTTTCAAATGTGTGACAAGTAAAACAATGTTCTTTTTACTAAAAATATGTGTTTTGTTCTCTCTAAGGATTTCAAGATGCCTGATGAAAGTCAGGTTCTTCTTAAGATTCCTAGAAAAGGAAACTTATATAGCTTTGATATGAACAACATTGTTGCTAAAGATGATTATGCTTGCTTGCTTGCAAAGGCTACAGTGGATGAATCCATGTTATGGCATAGAAGACTTGGTCATATTAATTTCAAAACCATAAATAAGATTGTTAAAGATGGTTTGGTAAGAGGCGTGCCTCAGAAAAGATTTGAAAATGATCTTGCCTGTCTTAAAGGCAAACAACACAGAGCTTCTTGCAGGTCAAAGTTGGTTAACATTATTGCTCACCCACTTCATATGTTACATATGGACTTATTTGGTCCTACATCTGTGAGCAGCTTAAATCTTAAAAAATATTGTCTTGTTGTGACTGATGATTTTAGCAGGTTTACATGGGTTTTCTTTCTTAGAACTAAGGATGAAACAACTGGCATCCTTAAGACCTTCATTGCAGAAGTAGAAAACCAATATGATATGAAAGTTAAAATCATTAGGTGTGACAATGGGACAGAATTCAAGAATAGAGTTATGGATGATTTTTGCAGAGATAAAGGTATTAAAAGAGAATTTAGTGTAGCTAGAACTCCTCAACAAAATGATGTTGCTGAGAGGAGAAATAGGACACTAATAGAGGTTGCTAGAACCATGTTGGCATATTCAAAATTGCCAATCACTTTTTGGGCTGAAGCAGTTAACACTGCTTGTTATGTACAAAACATGGTTTTAGTAGTGAAAACAAAGAACAAGACACCTTATGAGTTATGTAGAGGTATACCCCCTATCCTAGACTTCATGAGACCATTTGGATGTCATGTCACTATTCTCAATACCATAGATTATCTGGGCAAATTTGAAGAAAAAGTTGATGAAGGGTATTTTGTTGGGTATTCCATGGTTAGTAAAGCTTTTAGAGTATTCAACCTAAGAACCCAAAAGATTGAAGAGAATCTGCATGTTGAGTTCCTAGAAAACAAAGTGAATGTCAAAGGAACTGGTCCAGAAAGGCTGTTTGATCTTGATACTCTAACCCATACTATGAACTATGTACCTATCTCTACAGGTACATCTACTTATGATTTTGCAGGTTCAGAAGAGTTTCTTGATGATGATGAACCAAGCAATGATCAAGCAGAAAATCAAGATGAATTCATTTTGCCACTTTGGGACTATGCAGATAATGATGATATTCCAAGGAATGGAGATGCTCAACCTTCAACTGATTCTGGAAAAGAAGGAGCTGGCAATATGAACACTGCAAATCCTGAAAGCAGTGGAAATTTAGATTCCACTGCTAGGCCAGAAGTTTCCACGGCAACACCAGAAGTGGAAAATACGACTCCAGTTACAGAGGAAGCTCAAGTCAATGATGTTGAAATCTCAAATATGCCAAATGAGATTGCAGTTCCTCGGACTCCCCATACCTCAATTCATAAATCACATCCTCTTGAAAATATGATTGGGGATGTCAATTCACCAGTGAAGACTAGAAGACAATCAAAATTTCCTGATGTCCATGGATTTATTAGTGAAATCAATGAATCTAAGAATCATGAAGGCAATAATGAATGTCTGTTCATGTGTTTTCTGTCACAAATGGAACCAAAGAATGTATACAAGGCACTTGAAGATGAAAGTTGGGTGGAAGCAATGCAAGAAGATTTTCTTGAGTTCAAGATTCAAAAGGTTTGGGTGCTTTGCGATTTACCTCATGGCAAGAAGGTAATAGGTAATAAATGGGTGTTCAGAAACAAGAAGGATGAAAGAGGAATTGTTATCAGAAACAAGGCTAGGCTTGTGACTCAAGGATACACTAAGGATGAGGGTATTGACTATAAAGAAGAGTTTGCCGAGTTGCAAGAATTGAAGCAATCAGGCTGTTCTTAGCCTATGCATCCTTTATGGGCTTTAAAGTCTATCAAATGGATGTAAAGAGTGCTTTTCTATATGGGCAAATTGATGAGGAGGTATATGTTTCACAACCTCCAGGCTTTGAAGACCCTGACTATCCTAACAAAGTGTACATGGTGGTTAAAGCTTTGTATGGCTTGCATCAGGCACCAAGAAAATGGTATGAGACCTTAACTACTTATCTTCTTGATAATAGGTTTCATAGAGGCAGAGTGGATCAGACTTTTTTCATCAAGAAGGACAAGAATGATATGTTGCTGGTTCAAGTATATGGTGATGATATCATTTTTGGCTCTACAAAGACAAAGATGTGCGAAGAGTTTGAGAAGCTAATGAAGGATGAGTTCAAGATGAGTTCTATGGGTGAACTCACATTCTTTTTGGGACTTCAAGTTCAACAAAGGCCAGATGGTATTTTCATCAATCAAGATAAATATGTGGCTGAGATACTAAGGAAGTTCAAGTTCTCTGATGCAAAGTCATCCAGCACCCCTGCAGACAAGACTACACATCAACTTTTGAAGGAAAATAGTGGTGAAGCAGTTGATGTGCACATGTACAGGTCTATGATTGGTTCTTTGATGTATCTTACATCATCTAGACCAGATATTATGTTTGCAGTGTGTGCTTGTGCAAGGTTTCAGGTCACTCCCAGGTTCTCACACTTGACTGCTGTGAAGAAGATTTTCAGATATCTTAAAGCATTTCCTAATCTAGGATTATGGTACCCTAGAGAATCACCTCTAGAACTAGTTACTTACTCAGATAGTGATTATGCTAGTGCTAGTTTGGATAGAAAATCTACTATAGGTGGATGCCAATTTCTTGGAAATAGATTGGTGTCATGGCAGCGCAAGAAACAAACAATGGGGGCAAATTCATCAACTGAGGCAGAGTATGTGGCTGCTGCAAGTTGTTGTACTCAAGTTCTATGGCTTCAAAACCAACTTTTGGACTATGGGTACAATTTCAAGAATACCATAATTTATATTGACAATATTAGTGTCATTTGCATAATTAAGAATCCAGTTCAACACACAAAGACTATGTTAATACAAATAAGCCGTAAAAATATTTATTTATATTTTACGATCTTCTAATGTTTTGTCGATAACAAAAGTAAAATCGTTTTAACGAAACAAATAAAATACGTAAATGGTTTGGACTAATAGTTTTCTAACACACTTACACTTTCACATAAAACATTAAAACAAGTATAAGTGAGTTTATGATTTAGATACATATGTACAACAACTAGTGTTTACAAATTGGGTTAAACATATACTTAAACTAAGTATACTAAAATGGGTAAAAACTAAGTATATGCTAAATTGGGTAATTACAAGTATATACTAAATGGATAAATACTAGCAAATGGTTTTGACCCACAACCCATGGTTTTGTATATACCACTTAACCAAGTTCATTGTATCCTTAAGATACATTGTACCTAGAAAGAAAACCATGGATCAACCCATAACCCATGACCCATGACCCATAACCAAAAATACCCATGGGCAAAGAGGAGCGTACCACGGATCCCTAGCTTTGTGCTAGCCGGATCCCTTGTGGTAGGGATCCGTGGGATCCGGGGAACAGTAGGATTTTTACTCTATAAATAGTGAGCCATTTCTTCATTATTTCTTACCCCTTTTCAATCCCTTTCTAACACACTTTCCCCCCTGAGTTAAATCTCACTAACCTTAGATCCAAAAGATCTATGTTTGTAGTTTTGTTTTTGTGTGATCTTTTAGGTTCCTCTTAAAGGCAAGATCACAACCTTTGAAGTCGAGCAAGCTCAAGTCCATGAGTTTCCATGCTTCCTCATCATCAAGGCTAGTGAAGTCTTCTTGTTGATGATTCCTTTCTTTCTTCAAAGAAGTGTAGTGTTGAAGACATTAGTGAAAGATGTCTCAAGAGAGAAGACGAAGATATTAGTGAAGGGTATCTATCGTCTATAGGATAAAGCACTTGTCGTAGGTGCTTGGAAGTCAAGACAAAGAAGCATTAGTGAAAGGTGCTTAGAAGTCAAGACAAAGAAGCATTAGTGAAAGGTGCTTAGAAGTGAAGACACAAGACATTAGTGAAAGGTGTCTTGTAGATCTAGTCAAAGGCATTAGTGAAAGGTGCCTTAGATGTACATTCGATATGGTGTGTTTCGATGTACTAGATAGACTAGTATTAGATCCAAGGATATTGATATCCTTGATGATGTTGTAAAGGAGTAGATCTCCTTTGGGATTAGTCGTTGGTGTAGTGTGGTAGTAGTTCCTCCATTGCAATGGAACTAGGTGCTTAGCCTAGTACCTAATAAAGGGTAGGCGACGTTGTGAAGGTGTAGTTCACCTAAGGTGTGAAAGAACTAGGTACTTAGCCTAGTACCTTATAAAGGGTAGGCGACGTTGTGTAGGTGTGGTTCACCTTGGAGTGAAAGAACCCGGTGGTTAGCCTAGTACCGGAAAAAGAGTAGGCGATGTTGTGAAGGCTTCTCCGCCATAAGGAGATTGGTGTAGTGATTACGAACTCTCGAGTAGGTGACTCGGGGAGTGGAGTAGGGCAAGGAAGGTGACCTTGTAGCCGAACCACTATAAATACTTGCGTTGTGGTTTTGTGCTTCTTACTCTTATCTTTTCATTACTTACCTTTATATGTTTGTTTATCAATATCCAACACACACATCCAAATAGATTGACATAAGTCGATCTAAATAGATTAAAATGAAGTTTTAATTGGTAAAACTATTCAACCCCCCCTTCTAGTTTTCCACAATTGGCATCAGAGCTTCGTTACCAAGTTTCTTGAAGTATATCGTACTTTAAAAACTTGATACGATCCATGGTTAATCGAAAACTACAAAGAAGGTTTTTCATAAAAGCAAACACCATGTTTTTCAAAACTATATGTTTGGATGTTGAGTTGATAACAACATTTTTTTTCATTTAATTGCTCTAATCTTCTTTGTCGTGTTGATTAGTCAAAGATCATACTCACCAAGCTTTAGGAGTAGCTTGGTAACAAGAATACCTTCCTTAAGAAGGTATCTTATTCGCAAAGGGGCAAGAATCGTCTAAGTGACATTTGTTGTGTCGTTTGTAAAGACATTCCTAAGTGCGCTAGAGGTATGATTTTCTTTTCACATTACTTGATAATTATGTATACCTATTTAGGTATTTATATGATTATTTTTTGTGCTTATACATGTTTTACATAAAGCTTCATTAGGAAGTCTTTTTCTCACATACGTGTTTTAATTCTCGTCTAAAGTCGTGGTATATAAAACTTTGTTTTGTTTCTTTTAAATCCAATAATAAAACAAAACACGAATTTCAAAAATTCTTCCTCCCCTATAAAACCCCACCGTCGGCCACTCTATATAATCCTCACTTTTTCAAAATCTTCCAATTTCAAAAATTTCATCTTCCTCCTCACTCCATCTCAACCGAAACCAAGAAAGATCTGTCATCAACATGGTTTACATCGCACTCGTGCTCATCGCCCTAACACTCATCGCACTTGTGTTCCCTATGATGAAGTTCACATATGGAGACATTTACTTTGTGTTGTTAATCTATATTGGGATCATATACCCAATCCTTTGTATCATCCTTAGTATTGAAATGCAATATTATTAAGAATCTAGTTTATCTAGGTTGTTGTTATCATAATATGTTTGTCACTTATTTTGATCTATTTGTTTTATATTCTTTTGTGATACATTAGAAGTCATGTATGCATGCTAAAATAAAATGTAGGTTAAAACATATACCGTGGTATAAAATTATGAGATTCAAAAATCTATGCATTTTCATATAATCTGGTTCTGTAATTACAGATCCACGGATCCCGGAAGTTATACTAGCCGGATCCCTTTTGAAAAGGAACCGTGGGATCTGTCGTACTGGAAAATAGTTTTTCATGCAAATCAAAAACCTCTTTTCTTCTAAGAGTAATACACTACTTGTATGGCAAAACCATAAGTGAGTTAAGTGTATTTCTTGTTAAAAACCATTGTTAATAAAAATCTAGTAAAAATATTAGATTATCATAAGTTGACCACAAACATCTCCTTTTATTAACTTGTCATTTCTATAGGTTCAACTATGACGCATGAATATGAGTTTGATTTTTCACTCACTAGCGTCTACACTTCGAACATCTCTCTCGAACCCAACACGCCTGGCAATCATGTTCGTGGGTTCAATAATCTCGAAAACCGTCATTTCCATGAAGGACGTATTGTAGACACCTCTCTACAATTCGAAGAAGGTATCAATACCTCCTTCCGAGCCATAGGACTAGAATGTCTTCTTGAAATCAACGAAAAGATATGTCCAAGGTTCATAATGGAATTCTTCCGTCAAGTCGATCTCGTTCGTAACGAGGATCACTCTCTATCTCTTTGGTTTTATATCAAAAACCAAAAGTTCAATCTAACCCTTGGGCATTTTGCTCACATCCTCCGGATTCCAAATCATGGACAAGGTGCCTTCACCGAAGATTGGTCTCTTGATTCTCTCTTCAACTTTCATGTATAAAATAGTCCATATTGTTCACACATACCCTCTCCGGAAGATTTAAATCGCATAATATGCAAACCTCGACCATATTACTCCGATCCAAACATTATCTTTACAAGGGATATCCGAGAAGAGTACAAGCCTCTTGCACTCATCCTACGTGAAAATGTTTGGAGTCTTAGGGGAAATCGAGAAATCCTTCCCGCTTGTTGTGCTCACATGTTGTACTATTTGCTAACACAACAACCATACAATCTCGCCTACTTCTTCGCAAGGCGAATTGCAAATCTTCAAGGCTCCAAGAATAAACTCATCCCTTATGGAATGTTCTTGACACGCCTCTATCATAATGTTATGCACTTCCATCCTCAATTTCAAAGTCCGTTGTACGTACTTGTGAACAAGATGATGGAACCGCTAAACATATCTCTCATGAAGACTTTCTTCATTCTTGATTCCACCAACACTCATCAATCACATAATGATCCTCCTAGTGAAAACACTCAAGGAAACCAATAGTATTCCAAAATAGGATCAAATCTCTTGTACTCGTGCTTTATCAATGTAATCCAATTTTCTTCATGAAATAAAACATTTTACATTTGATATCTTAATATTAGAACACTCTTAGACTAACCTTGAGATATAATGTGTGACAATCCGTACTTTCAGGTCATTTCTCGACACAGTTCATGTCTCATTATTTCAACATTTATAGTAAACTTGGTTTACTTGTTTCAAATTCGCGTAACCTTAAAGGTTTAGCGGCGAATTCATGATCATATCATCACGTACATTTCATATGGACTATGATTAGTCTACATTTCATTGACATCATGTGCATCACATTAGTTCATTCATGACATTTCATTTCACCTTCAACGCGTAATTTTTATATTTAATAATCTTTATCGCGTGAGTTATTATTTTAATATTTAACCCGTTACTTTCAAAAATGATCCCGAGGTATTTTTAAACTTACTTTTAGTTCATAAAAACTATATTTTTAGCTTTCCTAGTGTTTCAAATTTATTTGGTACATAAATCGTTAAAGTTAAATTATTACGATGTGTTTCTTAAAAATTATACGATAATTATTTTATCACTCAAATTTCACAAGGAAGGTATTTTTACAATTTTTAATATCTCATTACATTCTATTTTGATCTACTAAAAATACTTTCTACCTAAAAATTATCATTTACTTTATAAGTTACATATAACTACATATCTACTTGCACCTTTTTCTTACAACTTGTTACAAGTAAATGTATATACATTTTATAAAAAAAAAAAATAGATATTTTGAGGACAAGATACCCAAAAATCCGGCCCCTTGAGGGTGTATTAATTGTTGAGTATGGTTCATGTTCTAATAATTCATTCTAGCTACAAAAAGTCTTGCACTCAAAAATATTTCACATTCATTTCATTCTTACTTCAAAGTGTTAGCAAGAAAAATAGTTTCTCTCCTTTCTTTGGGTCTTCAAGAACCGGCCAAGCATCAAGAACAACCAAGGGATCAAAAGTTTTGCAAAATCAAGTGTTTTACAATCTAGTTTATACTCTTTTTATGGTTTTGAAATAAAAACCAAGGGTATTTAAGTTTAATCCTTGTTACTTTCACCTCATCACTATCACTTGTAAGCATGTTTTTATCATTTTCATGTTTCCTTTTTATTTTCATATGTTTCTTTTCATTTTTGGAGCTTATATGCATGATATGTGATTTATACCATTTTTTTTCATGATTTTATTAAGTTATATATACATATTGGTCATCCTATAATTATTCCCATGGTATTCTTTGGTCTTGATGGTGATTAGGAACCCATGACACCCTAAGAAGGTGTATGGTAGGATTAGATTAGTTTTGGAGTTGATTTGAAGGGATTAGAATAGGTTTTGTCCGAGAAAAACTATTTTCGATAACTATATTTTATGATCTGTCCTTAATTCGAATTTCTGGAAAAACCTACTGATGGTACGAAACTTTGGCCTTGATTTTTAGAAAATATACTTTAAAACGAATCCGTGGCCGCTTGAACGGATAAAAACGGACTTATAACGAAGCCGTGGTGAATTTTTAAAGTTTGACGACGAAACGTATTTATTTTCAGAAAAATCAGCTTGCTGTTTTTAGTATTTTCGGGTCAAAAACGAGCCTTAAGCTTCACAAATTATTTCGACTTGTCAAAAATATATTAGTTTACTTCGATACGAAGCTAAGGACATATATTACGTAGAAAACGGATTTAAAACGACAAAGATATGGCCATTTTCATAAAGTTGCCGTAAATATTATTTTCTGAAAATCTATATTATTTTTACGTTACAAGTATTTCATTAGCTGTAAAGGCTATGTTTGCGGCAGTTTTTAACCATGATGTGAAACTTTTTGGAACGAAATGTCTTCTAGTAAAATCAAGTTCATCGGCCATATTTTTCAAAACAAAAAGCCGTTTGAAAAGCGGAGTTATAGTGAATTATTTACGGATGTTCAAACTTGGCCGAAACTTATTTTCTGCACACAATTAGCAAAAACCACCAACTTTAACCCTTGATATCTTTATGATCGAGACCTTTTGGACGAAAACTCCTGAACTGAAACTTCTAGATATCGATGCAAACTTTCCAAAACCGTCGAGTTCGTTCTCTAACGATCGACGTACACCATTTTACGACTACTTTTCCGGAGTCATTTTTGTTAATTTCATGATATTTCCGTCGACATTGTTTTGCGACGAAAAGTAGTAATTTCACCAAAAATCATTATAAAACCATTATAGGATGACATTTTGACGTAAAAACATGTAAAGTCATTTTTGAAGGGTTAAGACGTCAAAAGAGTATTTTTCGTCGACGAGTAATATTTTTAAAAAAAAAAAAACCCGTAAATGGTATAAATGACATACGTGGTGCATGCATAACATTACATTGCAATTCATGACATATCATATCATTGATATAGGTCCCGGTTGACGCATTTCATTAAACCTCAGTGTACTCACTTTTGCCGATTATTCCAGTTTATCCAAGTGAGTTTTCATAGCCCCGTTTTACATGCTTTTAATTATTTTCAAACCCACGGGGGAGAATACATTGCACAACATTTTATTACGATACCAAGTATGTTAATTACATTTACATTGCTTGAGTTACAAAGTTGCCAGTTAAAAGTCCCCATTTCAAATGCATGAGCCGTTAATTTTGGAAAGCGTGTGTGAGTGGATAGATCTATCGAGGGTGACTCCTCCATCCGGGTTGGTGAATCCCAATTGTCATACGGATGCATTTCATTCATAATCATTACCAGAGTTGTTTGGCAAGACACTCTTTTGGGGCGTACATTAGTCAGAAGCTTCGGTGTCATGCGCTTAAGCAATTGTAACATTTTTACGTGACTGGATTGTCATGCCTGATTTATACTTGTGTAGTCGTATAAAACCTTTACATAAACCTATGATTTCTCACCAACATTATTGTTGACCGTTTTTAGCAATGTATTTTCAGGTAACTGAGGCATATTCATCATGACATGGTTTAGGGACCTACATTTTGAGTCGCGGCGTCGACTTACATTTTTGTACTTTATGGCACTTTATTCAAAACATCGTTTGGATTTGTAACATATTTGTACTTCCGCAAACCTTGTAAACCTTTTGGGACCGATGTTGTACTCTGAATGTTTTTATGAAATATCCAACGATGTGTTTTTAAAAACGACACTTTAGGTCGTTCAATATAACTGTGATGTGGTGCTATGACAGTCAATCCCCAGGAATTCCATTCCGCTGCAAAACAGTTAAATTGGGGGTGTGACAGATTGGTATCAGAGCTACAGTTATAGAGAACTAGGTTGCATCATTGACCCTAGACTATAACTACATTATCATAGCATCTCATCATTTCATCATAAGTGCGTGTTCACTTTGCATGCGATTTATATGTACATTTTTGAGTTATTCACTTTTATTTCACAGCGGTTGTCACATAGATGCCTTCAAATACCCATCCCATTATCTTTTCCTCATACTCTAACGTGGAGAATTCCTAGTCATTCCCTATCACGATTTTCACACCAATTGACTCCTCACCGATAACGTTGAATACCGAGATAAACCCTTTTGGGAGGACGAAGTTACACCTACACCATCGCGATCACTATCGATTCACTGTAAGATCAGGACAATTTTTATCACTCAGTTGGGACAGATCATACCATTGGGTAGAATTTTTAGGCTTAGTCCTAATGAACCTATTTTCTTAACTCACCACAAGGATTCCATGATCATCATTATCATTTCGAGCACCATCCGTACCATCACATCTCATACTCGATACTCATACACCTGACTTGCGGCTTGGGAAGCGTGCATGATTTGACACACCATTACCATCTACCACTAAGACTATAGACACTACACCATCTCATAGGTTTGAGGACTACGAGAATTTTAGGGCTATGGTTGCTAGACCGCCTACTACTCCTACACTTGAGACACGATTAGACCACCAACAGGAACAGATAATAAGTACCTTTCTAGCTAATGTAATCCTTATTATTTATTATCTCTACGATAATCACCACCTTGTTTATTCCATTCTCTATTCCAATTGCCCAATTCTCCATCATTTCACGACGATACATCACTATTTTACTAGGGGTTAGGTCAACTTTATTCTCGACCAATTAGTAGACTGTTATTACTCGATAAGGTTCTCTTACGTATCCTACAAACCATCCAACAAATTTTATTCCAAACTATCCTGCTACTATTTCATGAAATTATTTCACTTGATTTTAATTCGAACTATTTTATCACCATCTTAGAAACGTTGTTTCATAAAGTTTTAACGCAAGTTGTTTTATTATCAATTTATCAAATGGTTTCAGTCATTTTATCAACTATTTAATATCCTCATGCGAAACGATTTTCATGTTACTCTGAAAAATCATCAAGCCATTATCTTACAAAACAAAATGTTGAATACCAACTATTTGTCCTACATTCTCTCTTTTGAGATAATAAACTTCATCGTTACCTAATGCAAACTGCTTTTAACTATTTTACCGACCATTTCATCTTACTCCTGTACCATTAAACCAAAAATTTACGACTTTAATAATACTTTATAAACAAATGACCTTACTGATACCTTGCAAACTATTTTCTCATAGTATGATAAACCGATTAATCTGCTATTATTTTATAAAACAACAAACAATTGCAATAGCAAGTTACAAACTATATTACAAATTTTTCCTGCAAGTAATATTGCGGTCTTATAAACTATTTTACCCTTTTGGTGAGCTATTTTAGCCACTGTCTGATTTAAAAATCATAAAACTTGGTACGTTTACCTCCCAGACTATTCGCCTTTACTTTAAATGACTATTATATTACCAACCTCTAAACCATATTAATATTAATTGAATTACGAAATTTCCTATTATTTGACAAACGATAAATTGTTTTTCTTGTAAGCTATTTTACAAATCATTTCACGAGTTATGTTATAATCTGAATTGTGTCTTACCAAAATATTTCACTACCATTGTTAAGCCGTTCTCTATCACTATATAAGCTATTTTAAAATCACCTTAACAAGTTGTTACTTTTACACCAAGCCACAACTAAGATTTATTATTAAACTGTAAATGATAAAAATGTTCCTTTGTTACTCAATAAAGTGGTTTTACAAACCTTTTCATAAACTTTACTGTAATTTTCTTACAAACTATTTATTCTTGTTTGAAAACAAAGTTTTATAATCAGATATACCGTGCATAAACATTTCCTTCTGTTAACACTCTATAGATGCTTACGTCAGTTATCTCTCACTCAACCAATAAGTTAGGATTTGACGAGTGACCTTTTTAGGAAAGACTTCCTATACCATATGTGAGGAGGATTCCTCGATACAAGAAAACAATGAAAAGATTTTGGAATTTCCAGCAAGGACTAGAACTAGATGGTAGGATGATTCAAAACTCAACAAAAATCTTAAGACATCACGAGACCTTCCGAACCACTATTTTGGGTTAGAATCCAAACTCTATCATTCCATAAGTACTAGCTAGACCGAGTTACGAGATTTAATACGAAGCATATACCCATGAAGCAACACAATAGGGATATACCAAGTCTTCTGTCTGAGGCTACAGAACATTTCACTAAACATAGCTTCAACAATAGGTGAACTTTCCTACAATGAGTGTCCCTTAAAGGAAAATTTGGTTAAATTAAGGTTATCGATATAAACTTCCACTAAGGCATTGTGATCTCTAGAAATTCCTAGTAACCTCAAACTTACCACCTTCTATCACTTCTCTTTAGAGCGCCTATTCTTAACATAGGAATTGACTACGTCTCATTTTCCTTTCATTTTGAAGAGTTATGGCGTCGAAGAAAGCTGCACTAGAAATGACACCAGCTGCTATCCAAAAGTATATAGAGGATTGTATAGCTAGGGAACTAAAGAAAGAACGAGCAACGATAGCTGCTGCTGCTGCCGCTATCGAGACCATGGTTGTTACTGAAGCTACTAGACATGCTACTACTACAGGAGTTGCAGGAGATTCGAGAGTTCGAAGTGGTACATACATGGACTTTAAGAGCAGTGACCCCCCGACGTTCAGAGGCACAGAAGGAGCCATTATTATGATCCGTTGGTTGGAAAGGATCGAGTTGTTATTTCTTATATGCGATTGCCCAGATGACTGCAAGGTGAAATTTGCTACTAGTACACTCTTGGATGAGGCAATGTTATGGTGGAATCATTATGCACAGCCTATTGGTATGGAAAATGCTTATAAACTCTCATGGGATCAATTCAAGAGGTTGATGACTAAGAAGTATTGTCCGCCCAAGGAGATGAAGAAATTGAAGATGGAATTTATTGGGCTAGTGACCGTTGGTTATGACATTGAGACCTACATCAGAAGGTTTCAAGAGTTGGCTGTTTTATGTCCATATATGGTTCTGGACAATGAGAAACTACTGGAACGTTTCATTGGAGGACTTCCAAAATGCATTCAAGGAGAGGTAGCCTCTTTCGATTCGCAAACCATTGAAATGACCATCAAGGTAACTCAATTACTCATGGCTCAAGTTGTGAGGAGAGAGAACTTTATCGACAACAACAACCACAACAACCAAACTAACAACAACAAAAGGAAATGGGAAAATGACCAGGGAGGTTATAACGACAACAACCAAAGCTGTAACACTAACCATCACCAACAACAAAATAGAAGACAAGAAGCCGCCAGGGTTCAAGTTGCTGCACCAACAAAGGAAAGAACTTATACTTGAAACTTGCCACGATGCCATCAATGCACTCTACATCATAATGGTCCATGTGGTATATGCTTTATCTGTCAAACAATGGGACACCTTGCTAAGGACTGCAAGGGAAAAGGATATGTTGGGGCTAAACCACTATGTAATCGATGTAAGTATCATCACACGGGTCCTTGCCCTGCCAAGTGCCGCGAATGCCAAAAACCGGGACATCTAGCCAGGGATTGTAAAGGCAAAACTATAATTACATGTTTCAGATGTGGAGAGCAAGGACACTATCGGAATCAATGTCCTCAAAAACCAAGGTCAGCAAGTTGAAGGTGCTCATGGATTAGGAAAAGGAGAAGCTCGTCAAGGTACCAACGACGCGAAAGACTGAAGAAGATCGGAAACTAGCAGTCTTATTTCTCCTTATGTACTATGTCGTACTAAGTTTATGTTTTCATCGTATCCGAATCTTTATAACCTAAGACGTATTACTTTTGATAAACCACTCGTTGTAAAATATTCTCATCTGTCGTACTTTATTTCCTTTCAATTCGATATCACTTACGATAATTTTACTTCTTATTACTTTATCGATCATTGTAACGACACGGTTTAAATCTTTGTAAGCATCGAGAGTTATAACAACTAAACCGAACGTCACATCATCGTTCCTTAATTATACATAGCCTAGCTAACTATGTTTAATTCTGGAGGGATATGTTAGGTTGGGAGCGGTTATTTATAAATCTTAGTGCAAGAAAAATCTTCACATGTTCAAATGTCAAAGTATTACTCATGCGAGATTTACCCAATACGATGTTTTGTACACTCTCAATCATCGACAACCGTAACGACACTTCTCCATGTTTTCTTCCTTCGATATTCATCACAAACTCAAAAATTCGATAGACCTAACAACGACTGAATTCAGGGACTGAATTCCCTTTTTGGATGGGCGAATGTGACAATCCGTACTTTCAGGTCATTTCTCGACACAGTTCATGTCTCATTATTTCAACATTTATAGTAAACTTGGTTTACTTGTTTCAAATTCGCGTAACCTTAAAGGTTTAGCGGCGAATTCATGATCATATCATCACGTACATTTCATATGGACTATGATTAGTCTACATTTCATTGACATCATGTGCATCACATTAGTTCATTCATGACATTTCATTTCACCTTCAACGCGTAATTTTTATATTTAATAATCTTTATCGCGTGAGTTATTATTTTAATATTTAACCCGTTACTTTCAAAAATGATCCCGAGGTATTTTTAAACTTACTTTTAGTTCATAAAAACTATATTTTTAGCTTTCCTAGTGTTTCAAATTTATTTGGTACATAAATCGTTAAAGTTAAATTATTACGATGTGTTTCTTAAAAATTATACGATAATTATTTTATCACTCAAATTTCACAAGGAAGGTATTTTTACAATTTTTAATATCTCATTACATTCTATTTTGATCTACTAAAAATACTTTCTACCTAAAAATTATCATTTACTTTATAAGTTACATATAACTACATATCTACTTGCACCTTTTTCTTACAACTTGTTACAAGTAAATGTATATACATTTTATAAAAAAAAATAGATATTTTGAGGACAAGATACCCAAAAATCCGGCCCCTTGAGGGTGTATTAATTGTTGAGTATGGTTCATGTTCTAATAATTCATTCTAGCTACAAAAAGTCTTGCACTCAAAAATATTTCACATTCATTTCATTCTTACTTCAAAGTGTTAGCAAGAAAAATAGTTTCTCTCCTTTCTTTGGGTCTTCAAGAACCGGCCAAGCATCAAGAACAACCAAGGGATCAAAAGTTTTGCAAAATCAAGTGTTTTTACAACCTAGTTTATACTCTTTTTATGGTTTTGAAATAAAAACCAAGGGTATTTAAGTTTAATCCTTGCTACTTTCACCTCATCACTATCACTTGTAAGCATGTTTTTATCATTTTCATGTTTCCTTTTCATTTTCATATGTTTCTTTTCATTTTTGGAGCTTATATGCATGATATGTGATTTATACCATTTATTTCATGATTTTAGAAGTTATATATACATATTGGTCATCCTATAATTATTCCCATGGTATTCTTTGGTCTTGATGGTGATTAGGAACCCATGACACCCTAAGAAGGTGTATGGTAGAATTAGATTAGTTTTGGAGTTGATTTGAAGGGATTAGAATAGGTTTTGTCCGAGAAAAACTATTTTCGATAACTATATTTTGTGTTCTGTCCTTAATTCGAATTTCTGGAAAAACCTACTGTTGGTACGAAACTTTGGCCTTGATTTTTAGAAAATATACTTTAAAACGAATCCGTGGCCGCTTGAACGGATAAAAACGGACTTATAACGAAGCCGTGGTGAATTTTTAAAGTTTGACGACGAAACGTATAATTTTCAGAAAAATCAGCTTGCTGTTTTTAGTATTTTCGAGTCAAAAACGAGCCTTAAGCTTCACAAATTATTTCGACTTGTCAAAAATATATTAGTTTACTTCGATACGAAGCTAAGGACATATATTACGTAGAAAACGGATTTAAAACGACAAAGATATGGCCATTTTCATAAAGTTGCCGTAAATATTAATTTCTGAAAATCTATATTATTTTTACGTTACAAGTATTTCATTAGCTGTAAAGGCTATGTTTGCGGCAGTTTTTAACCATGATGTGAAACTTTTTGGAACGAAATGTCTTCTAGTAAAATCAAGTTCATCGGCCATATTTTTCAAAACAAAAAGCCGTTTGAAAAGCGGAGTTATAGTGAATTATTTACGGATGTTCAAACTTGGCCGAAACTTATTTTCTGCACACAATTAGCAAAAACCACCAACTTTAACCCTTGATATCTTTATGATCGAGACCTTTTGGATGAAAACTCCTGAACTGAAACTTCTAGATATCGATGCAAACTTTCCAAAACCGTCGAGTTCGTTCTCTAACGATCGACGTACACCATTTTACGACTACTTTTCCGGAGTCATTTTTGTTAATTTCATGATATTTCCGTCGACATTGTTTTGCGACGAAAAGTAGTAATTTCACCAAAAATCATTATAAAACCATTATAGGATGACATTTTGACGTAAAAACATGTAAAGTCATTTTTGAAGGGTTAAGACGTCAAAAGAGTATTTTTCGTCGACGAGTAATATTCTTTTTTTAAAAAAAACCCGTAAATGGTATAAATGACATACGTGGTGCATGCATAACATTACATTGCAATTCATGACATATCATATCATTGATATAGGTCCCGGTTGACGCATTTCATTAAACCTCAGTGTACTCACTTTTGCCGATTATTCCAGTTTATCCAAGTGAGTTTTCATAGCCCCGTTTTACATGCTTTTTACATTATTTCAAACCTACGGGGGAGAATACATTGCACAACATTTTATTACGATACCAAGTATGTTAATTACATTTACATTGCTTGAGTTACAAAGTTGCCAGTTAAAAGTCCCCATTTCAAATGCATGAGCCGTTAATTTTGGAAAGCGTGTGTGAGTGGATAGATCTATCGAGGGTGACTCCTCCATCCGGGTTGGTGAATCCCAATTGTCATACGGATGCATTTCATTCATAATCATTACCAGAGTTGTTTGGCAAGACACTCTTTTGGGGCGTACATTAGTCAGAAGCTTCGGTGTCATGCGCTTAAGCAATTGTAACATTTTTACGTGACTGGATTGTCATGCCTGATTTATACTTGTGTAGTCGTATAAAACCTTTACATAAACCTATGATTTCTCACCAACATTATTTTTGACCGTTTTTAGCAATGTATTTTCAGGTAACTGAGGCATATTCATCATGACATGGTTTAGGGACCTACATTTTGAGTCGCGGCGTCGACTTACATTTTTGTACTTTATGGCACTTTATTCAAAACATCGTTTGGATTTGTAACATATTTGTACTTCCGCAAACCTTGTAAACCTTTTGGGACCGATGTTGTACTCTGAATGTTTTTATGAAATATCCAACGATGTGTTTTTAAAAAACGACACTTTAGGTCGTTCAATATAACTGTGATGTGGTGCTATGACAGTCAATCCCCAGGAATTCCATTCCGCTGCAAAACAGTTAAATTGGGGGTGTGACATAATGCATTGTCAAGATCATTGCATACCTTTAGTAAAGGTCCTGCTGAGAAGATGGGCGGATCCCAAAGATTGTACTAGACGGATCCCTACTCTTAGGGAACCGTGGGATCCGGCGAACAGAAAATGCAATTGCAAGCATTGTATTTCAAACACATTCTTAGAACATCTCACACTAAGCTAAACATAGGTTCTTAAGGAAAATTAAGTCCTTATCAAGATAGGTTGATCTTTCCTACTCATACATAACTCACCTAGATCACACTCTAAGACGATTGTAAATCTACCGTTTCGTCCTTAATTCACTACTCTTCCGCTCTTAAACTCACACTTTATTTTCTACTTGATCCCTCACATCTAGTCTTAGAAATCTTTCGATTATGACCAAATTGATCATAAATCATCCTCACCTCAAAATTGATCAAAATCTAGTTTTCCCATCTCAAAGCTTCTAGGATATTTTCCAAAACACTATCCTAAATCACAACCTGATCTCTAGGATCATCAAGCTTCAATTAACATATCAAATCTATAGTGTCATCCTTGCTCATCCATTGGCACTCTTGAAAGTTCCAAATCCTTCCATAAATGACAATCATTAGCTACATCATTCATTACCTTCAAGTACTCAAGCATCCCTTCATTTAAAACACTTAAGAGGACTGAAACACTCAAGATGATATAGGTCTTAGATCTTAGAAACATCATTTCCACTCTTTTATAGCTGCTGAGAGCCGGATCCCTAGGATTAGCCTAGACGGATCCCTATGAGGAGGGAACCGTGGGATCCGGATGACAGTTTAGGTCAAATCTTGCTAAAACAATCATTTCAACTCATCTTCCTAACTCAAACACTCCATCTCATCTTAAATGAGTTCCTAGAACAGTGCAAACTCTAAAGTTGACTCTTGTGCATGTTAATCATCACATTCCAATGAATCCTAGTGGCTTAAGGCTTAAATGCACTTGCCAAATCTCTTAGTTTATAAACCACCTTGTTAGGACCTCCATAGTCATCACTCTCATCCTAACTTTCAGCTCTTGCAACCTCTTGAAATCATCTCATCATGAGGAAAACCCCAAGTAGCAACTTATCCACCAAAGAACCACCCATGAAAAAGGCTCGTGTTGTACACGAAATCTCTTCAACCGAATCATCTCCGGTCAAACCAACAAATGATAGAATCCTTCATCATCCAATCAAACCAATTCCTAAAAGGATAATACCCACAAAACTACCTATGCCAAACACAACCATACCTCCTAGGCCAAACAATATCATCTCCACTAAACCATCACCATTGGTTCCTAGAGCTATTTCATTTACATCCCCACAATCATCACCACACCTCTACAATTTAGAGGACTTGCCTCCTAGGCCGTCTCATCCGCTTTCGCCGACAACATTCTCCTCATTAGGAGGAATAATGGTTCAAAATCAAGGTGTTGAGTCAACACTTGCTCCGGCTTCCTTCTCGGCGTTTTCATCATATAATCCCATTTGGATTATGACAAATCATCAAAGTCAACCACCCGACCATATGGAAGTTGACACTTCTCTACCACCACCATCATTCTTGGTTGAGTCATTCTTAAATGCACCTCCACCAATCCCTCCATCGTTTGAAGCTCCACAAGCCGCTTCACTTGATCCTTCGAATCAAGCCATTTCATTTCATCCACCACCACTACCTAGCCATGACAAAGATTTCTATCATTGTCAACATGTTGAAAGTTTGATACATGAAGTATGAGAAGACCAACGTTTCATGTTCTATCATCTCCTCGAATGTTTTGACGAGATTAAACCCAAACAAAACTTGAGCTAGAAGATTATAGTGATGTCTTAGCTTCAAGCGTTAGGTGATCTAGAAATTCCAAGTCATGTATTGTCTATTTTTGTTTTTCGAGTCATGTATATCATAACTCTTGTCTATTAAATGGAATTACATGCTACTTGCTATATTTCTGAGTATATAAGTATACTATATAATCCATATCTCTTTTCGGTATTAACATTTCTTGTTATACCAATCTTTGCTGACTTTATTCATCAGCCAGACGGATCCCTCAGATTTGCCTAGACGGATCCCTACAAGGAGGGAACCGTGGGATCCGTGAGACAGAAATATTTTTTTCTACTAACATGAATCACATTTGCAGGAAATTGTGAATTATATTTGATTTCTAACTTTTGTTTTGTAGTTATTCAATTTACATATGAAAACTTTGACATCCTAAATCTAGGGGGAGCTTTATGTCAAAGCAATACATTGCAAATTACTTGAAATACTAGGTTTACATTTCGTGACATCCCTTTGCAATAATCAAGGGGGAGCACATTCTTCTCATAGACGATATCTTTTGCAAACTTATTTGCAAACAAACTAGATTAGTATCATTTACTTGACGCCCTTACATAGGGATGGACTCGTCAAGGGGGAGTAAAAGACGAGATCATTTCCCGTTATTTGCTCTCTATTCCTTTTTACTTTCTTTTTTCACATGTTTTTCTTAAAAACAATGTGTTGCCTTCCTTCAAACACTTTTTGTTTCGACAAAAAGGGGGAGAAGAAAGTAAAAACTACAAATTCAAATTTTTACGAATTTTGGCTTTTTCCTTAAAATAATTTTATGTTTTGTCATCAACAAAAAGGGGGAGATTGTTAATACAAATAAGCCGTAAAAACGTTTATTTATATTTTACAATCTTCTAATGTTTTGTCGATAACAAAAGTAAAATCATTTTAACGAAACAAATAAAATACGTAAATGGTTTGGACTAATAGTTTTCTAACACACTTACGCTTTCACATAAAACACTAAAACAAGTATAAGTAAGTTTATGATTTAGATACATATGTACAACAACTAGTGTTTACATATTGGGTTAAACATATACTTAAACTAAGTATACTAAAATGGGTAAAAACTAAGTATATGCTAAAATGGGTAATTACAAGTATATACTAAATGGATAAATACTAGCAAATGGTTTTGACCCACAACCCATGGTTTTGTATATACCACTTAACCAAGTTCATTGTATCCTTAAGATACATTGTACCTAGAAAGAAAACCATGGATCAACCCATAACCCATGACCCATGACCCATAACCAAAAATACCCATGGGCAAAGAGGAGCGTACCACGGATCCCTATCTTTGTGCTAGCCGGATCCCTTGTGGTAGGGATCCGTGGGATCCGGGGAACAGTAGGATTTTTCCTCTATAAATAGTGAGCCATTTCTTCATTATTCCTTACCCCTTTTCAATCCCTTTCTAACACACTTTCCCCCCTGAGTTAAATCTCACTAACCTTAGATCCAAGAGATCTATGTTTGTAGTTTTGTTTTTGTGTGATCTTTTAGGTTCCTCTTAAAGGCAAGATCACCACCTTTGAAGTCGAGCAAGCTCAAGTCCATGAGTTTCCATGCTCCCTCATCATCAAGGCTAGTGAAGTCTTCTTGTTGATGATTGCTTTCTTTCTTCAAAGAAGTGTAGTGTTGAAGACATTAGTGAAAGATGTCTCAAGAGTCAAGACGAAGATATTAGTGAAGGGTATCTATCGTCTATAGGATAAAGCACTTGTGGTAGGTGCTTGGAAGTCAAGACAAAGAAGCATTAGTGAAAGGTGCTTAGAAGTCAAGACAAAGATGCATTAGTGAAAGGTGCTTAGAAGTGAAGACACAAGAAATTAGTGAAAGGTGTCTTGTAGATCTAGTCAAAGGCATTAGTGAAAGGTGTCTTAGATGTACATTCGATATGGTGTGTTTCGATGTACAAGATAGACGAGTATTAGATCCAAGGATATTGATATCCTTGATGATGTTGTAAAGGAGTAGATCTCCTTTGGGATTAGTCGTTGGTGTAGTGTGGTAGTAGTTCCTCCATTGCAATGGAACTAGGTGCTTAGCCTAGTACCTAATAAAGGGTAGGCGATGTTGTGAAGGTGTAGTTCACCTAAGGTGTGAAACAACTAGGTACTTAGCCTACTACCTTATAAAGGGTAGGCGAAGTTGTGTAGGTGTGGTTCACCTTGGAGTGAAAGAACCCGGTGGTTAGCCTAGTACCGGAAAAAGAGTAGGCGACGTTGTGAAGGCTTCTCCGCCATAAGGAGATTGGTGTAGTGATTACGAAATCTCGAGTAGGTGACTCGGGGAGTGGAGTACGGCAAGGAAGGTGACCTTGTAGCCGAACCACTATAAATACTTGCGTTGTGGTTTTGTGCTTCTTACTCTTATCTTTTCATTACTTACCTTTATATGTTTGTTTATCAACATCCAAATAGATTGACATAAGTCGATCTAAATAGATTAAAATGAAGTTTTAATTGGTAAAACTATTCAACCCCCTTTCTAGTTTTCCACAGACTAAACATATTGAAATTAGACACCATTTTATAAGAGATTGTTATGAGAAAAGGCTAATTCAAGTTATCAAAATTCATACTGATGATAACTATGCTGATTTATTTACAAAAGGACTTGATGTGGGTAGATTTCAGTACTTGGTAACAGGTATTGGAATGCTTAATCCATAAATTTTGTGTCTGATGGTCTTTGGTGTTGAGGGGAGGTTTTTGGTACTAAAATTGTTGTATAAGTTTGTACAAGTTTGTATATGTTTGCTTGTATTTGTGCTTGTCCACTAACTTTTATGCAGAGAATAAGGCTAACAGTGGAAACCACAATGCAAGCAGTGGTAAAAGTTACTCTCATAGTGGAAAAAGTAAAACAAAGAAACTTTATTCCATTCATGAAGAAGATTCATTACATTCAAAGACAGAGTGCTAACAACCAAAATCAAAACACAAAAGATAACAACCTAACACATCCTACATCCCTACACCCTACACCAGCTACTCCATTGGCTTCTTGCCCTTGCCCTGATAGTCATGCTTGTTCTTCTGTGCTCTCTTCCTTTTGTTCTCAAAGGTTGACTGCATTCTTGGACAAGCAAGACCAAGAACTTGTGGAGGAGGCCTTGGTAGTCTTGCAGGCTTCTCTGGTATGGAAATCTGCTTCATGTTGGAGAGAGCTGCTCTCAATGCTTTTGTCAGAGCCCTTGGCAACTTCTTGGACAAGGAGTAGGTCTCATCATCATCATCATCATCTGATGAGCTGGAGTAGAACTCAAGAGAAGGTGCAGGATTGGCAACAGGTGCAGACTTGGCAGTCTTCTTAGTTGACTTCTTGGAAGAAGATGGTCCCTCTGGTGGTGGTGTTGTCAATAATGCTTGAGAAGGTGGTGCTTGCAGCCCTTCTGGTGGAAGCACTGTTGCAAGGGCAGGAACAACATGGACTCTTGCAGATGTTTCATCATCTGTATCTTCATAAGGAGACACATAGGAACTTATGTATGAGTTGTCTTCCTTGATAGCATTCTGAGGCATTGGTTAGAGAGATGAAGGACCAGCAACTGCAGGGTTTGTCTTCACTAATGATCCTGAATGAGTTCTCCTTCTAGAATCAACCTCTTCGAACTCCTCTTCCTCCACTCTACTTGGATTGTTCAAAACAAATTCATCCCAAGCACTATCTGAGAAGGAGCTGTCAGATGAGAGATTAATAGGGTGTGAATGACTCATGGTGATTTTTAGGGTTCTTGTGCAATTTAGAATGTGTTTTGATAAAGATTATGAAGATCCGAGCCCCTTTTTATAGGCAAAGTCGGTCAACAAAGTTCATTAAAGGATATATTTATTTTTCCCTATTTTGGTAGGTTGAAGAGTAAATATAGATATTATCGGGTTAACTTTGGGAAGATATTTTTAGATAATGGCTTGGTTAACAGTAATGTTAATACAAATAAGCCGTAAAAACGTTTATTTATATTTTACGGTCTTCTAATGTTTTGTCGATAACAAACGTAAAATCATTTTAACGAAACAAATAAAGTACGTAAATAGTTTGAGTTAATAGTTTTCTAACACACTTACGTTTTCACATAAAACACTAAAACAAGCCTAAGTGATTTTATGATACATATGTACAACAACTAGTGTTTACATATTGGGTTAACATATACTTAAACTATGTATACTAAAATGGGTAAAAACATGTAAATACTAAAATGGGTAAAAAAACATGTAAATACTAAAATGGGTAAATACTAGCAAATGGTTTTGACCCACAACCCATGGTTTTATATATACCACTTAACCAAGTTCATTGTATCCTTAAGATACATTGTACCTAGAAAGAAAACCATGGATCAACCCATAACCAAAACTACCCATGGGCAAAGAGGAGAGTTCCATGGATCCCTGGCTTTGTGCTAGCCGGATCCCAAGTGGAAGGGATCCGTGGGATCTGGGGAACAGTAGAGAATTTTCTCTATAAATAGAGAGCCATTTCTTCCTCTCTATGCATCACTTTATACACATACTTCCTCAAAGTATTCTAACCCTCTAACCTCAGATCTAAGTGATCTATGTAGTTTGACTTTTGTTTTTGTGTGATCTTCTAGGTTCCTATTAAAGGAGAGATCACCACTTCTTGAAGACGTGCAAGCTCAAGTCCATGAGTTGCCAGGCTTCGTCATCATCAAGACTACTAAGGTTCTCTTGTTGATAGTTTCTTCCTCTCTCCATATATGTTGGGTTGAAGGCATTAGTGAAGAATGCCGAAAGTGTCAAAATGAAAGCATTAGTGAAGGATGCTAAAGGTGTCAAGACGAAGGCATTAGTGAAGGGTGCCAAGCGTTGTGTCAAAGGCATTAGTGAAGGATGCCAAAGAATCAAATCAAATAGCATTTGTGAAGAAATGCCTAGGTCGTATAATCGATGAGGTGCATCGTTATACATATAAGTATTTGTTTATTTACAAGGATGGTGATATCCTTGATGGTGTTGTAACAAGGAGTAAATCTCCTTGAGATTAGGTGTTGTGTCGTGAAGGGTAGTAGTTCCTCCATAGTAATGGAACTAGGTGCTTTGCCTAGTACCTAATAAAGGGTAGGCGACGTTGTGATAGGATTAGTTCTCCTAAGGTGTGAAAGAACTCGTTGGTTAGCCTAGCACCGTATAAAGGGTAGGCGACGTTGTGTTAGGTGTGGTTCGCCTTGGTGTGAAAGAACTCGGTATTTATACCGGAAAAAGGTTAAGTGACGTTGTGAAGGCTTCTCCGCCACAAGGAGTTGGTGTAGTGCTTACGAACTCTCGAGTAGGTGAATCGGGGAGTGGAGTAGGGCAAGGAAGGTGTCCTTGTAGCCGAACCACTATAAATAACTTGTGTCGTGGTGATCTGCTTCTTACTCTTTATATTTCATTACACGTTTATATATCTATCTATCAAAGTCCAACATAAACAATCAAATAGATTGACATAAGTCGATCTGAATATTCAAAAGGAAGTTTTAAATTGGTAAAACTATCCAACCCCCCCTTCTAGTTTTCCACAATTGGCATCAGAGCTTCGTTACCAAGTTTCTTAGAGTATGTTGTACTTTAAAAACTTGATACGATCTATGTATGTTTGAAAACTACAAAGAAGGATTATCTTTGTCATATCTTAAAATCACTGTATTGTTTATTGTTGGACAATGATAGAATGTTCTAACATTATTTTTCTTAAGCATTATCCATACTTGGATTTGGAGTTACTAAGAAGAGCATAAAGAATTTATCTAAATATTTCCTTTCACAAAAAGAATGTTTAGTATTCTTACAACAAAAATCTGGAATTTCCAAGAAGATCACAAAACATCTAAATACTTCTTTTCTTAAAAAGAATATTTAGCCAAGGTATGATTACTAATCACTTGCTTTTAATTTTATTATTGAAATCTTAGTTGCATGATTTATTAGTAATTGCTTTAGTAGTTATCTATATTAAAGTCATCATCAAGAATAGTATTCTTCAACTTATTTGTAGAGACTACACTATAATTTCGTAATAATGACATTTTGGTTATTTGATAACCATTATCATTATTCATCACAAAGAATTTATTGACACTTCATTTATGTCAATAAATTTCCATGTGAAACTTCTTATATTATAATAAAATGGGATTTTATTATAATGTTTGAAAAGCTTCCCAAGAATAGTACTGAATCTTCAAAAACCTCAAATCACAAGTTTTAGAACCTTAACACCAAAACATTAGGTCTTTTAGAACTCCCAAACCATAGTCATCAAGGAATGTTTGAGCTGATTTTTGCTGTTATGCCGGATCCCTCAGTTTACACTAGCCGGATCCCAAATGAGAGGGATCCGCGGGATCCGTGCAACAGAAGACAGTATAAGCTAAAAATGATCACTGTGGATGTTTCACAATCATACTTTCCCCTTAAAGACTCACGAACAAAAACCTAACTACTGTTCACAGGAGCAACTTGATCACCTCTCTCAAGCATAACAATCACTTGTGTAAGTATTATCTTCACTACATTGTTGATTTCATTCTTTGATTACTAGGATTACAAGTTCTTCATTTTAGAGGTTGGGTTCAAGTGGGTTTGTCATAATTTGTAACCACATTATTTTCTAAGATAACTCAAATCAAAGAATTAACATTGTTAATACAAATTAAACTCATTTCTTGAATTCAATAAAAATGAATTGAGCAAAATTTGGATCAAACCCTCTAGGTTACTATTCACAATTAATTGTGGTTGCATTGTTTAGGAACAATCATGCCAAGCAACAAGCAACAAGATTACCAAGACACCGCCCACTACATACCCATGTATCACAGGAAAAATGGTCTAAGTCCGGACGATAGAAAGGCCTTTAAGTTGCTTGAAAGGAGACTATTTCATGAAGGGAGAGTTGTTGATCTATCATTTCTTGTAAATACCGACGTAAGGGATGTTTTTGCAACTATTGGATTTGATTGTTTATTGGACATAAACGAGAAAATTTGCCCGGTCTTTGTGCTTGAATTCTACAAGACAATGGGTATAATTAGAAATGATGATGGGACCATCTCAATTGAATTCACCATCAATGAGCGAGATTTTAGTCTTTCACTTGTAGAGTTTGGAAGAATTATAGGGGTTCCATATCAAGGTTTTTGCATGTACTCGAATGAATGGTCTTTGGAACAACTACACACAATGGTTGATCATCATGATATTTACTACACCTTGATCCCGGAAGCAACCATGGTGAGGGACACCGTGTTCATGCCAAGAGCCTCACCATCAAGAGTCACAAGGAAGTCAAAAGTGATCCATAGGGATCCTTTTCAAATGGAGCTTTCGGAAATGTATGCATTGTATATGAAGTGGGAGGATGTGATTAGAGAAAATGTGGTGTGCTTAGTAGGAAACAAGGACCACCCCAACGCATGTCTAAGCTTCATGATCTACTGCCTAGTGACCAACACTCAATTTAACCTTGCCTACTACATGGTCAAGAGAATGGCAAGTGTTAGAAGCATGGAGAAGATGGTGCTTCCGTATGCAATGCTTTTAACCCGTCTCGCCAAATTCATCTTTGCTTTAGACCCTTCTCCACAATCCCTTGATCATAGCTTTTGCAATAAGGTTATGGTACCATTAACCGAGGGTAGAACAACAAGGTTTATGGTGGAAGGCAAGAGACCACACCCACCCACGGACTCCTCGGACGAAAGGGAAAGGCAAGGAGAAGGTGGAGGTGAAGGGAGTAGTAGCAACCCACTCTCAAATATCGATCTTGACCCCTTGGACTACATCAACCAATTTCCAAACATCCCTAATGAATCACCCCGAATGGCAACAAACCAAGGGAATCTTCAAATGCTTCGCCAATTTCTTGAAGAAGAAGAAGTGAAGATAGTTCGATAAAGAGTGGAGGACGGGTGAAGAAGTGAAGAAAGAGGAGAAAGGTAAAGTGTGAAGAATCAAACTTATGATGAACAATTTCAAGACAATGATTTGTAAACATTTTTAATTATGCTTGTAGTTTGTAGGTATTGCCATATCGTCGCATTAAACAATCCTAATGTAGGTACTTGGGAAATGAGATTTTACGACCCCTAGAGTGGTTGTCGTCACTCATTCTAAGAATTCTAGCTCTTACTACCTTAGTATACACTATATTAGTTGCGTTATTGTATTTAGTCCCCGTAGAAACAACTAGGAAAAGCATTTGATATAAAGTGCAAAGATGCACATTTCCTGAAAGCTCTCTGATCTGCAGTAGGCGGATCCCAGCTTTTGAACTGGCCGGATCCCTCCCATAAGGGAACCGCGGGATCCGTAGCATCTGATATGAAATACAGATTTGGCTACATCAAAACAGTCTATTAGATCACTTCTAACAAGTCAAATATAAGATACTAGAGCCAACTAAGTCTTCATCAAATACTTGAAAATCTCACTCTCATCCATGGCTTATCTAGGATAAATCTTTGAAATATTTTTTGATTTTTCAACTAGTCAAAACTCACCATAATTCCGCTCCAACACTCACACATTATCTATCACGCTTGATAGCACTTAGTTAGGTATATCTTTCAATTTTAGCAAATTGATCTCACCCATCTTTTAATCAAAATTAGGGTAAAAAACTAGCTTTTTATTTCTTCTTATTTTTAAGGATTTTAGTAAATTCCTATTAGGACATCATCTGACTTCTAGGACTTGTTATCACCATTTCTCCACATCAAATTAAATGGAGTCATTTTCAAACATATAGTTAGACTACCCAAGGTCAAATTTTCTTGTCCAAAACCATCATTAAGCACCATTACTTGTTATGGTTAAGGATTTGAGATATCCAACAGCTAAAGACTTCAAAATTAAGTCAAACCTTCGAAATCCATTAATAACAAACCTTACAAAAGCATAATGATTTCACTTAGACCTTGTCTGATAGCCGGATCCCTGGTCTTTAACCAGGCGGATCCCTACTGAGAGGGATCCGCGGGATCCGTAGATGCAGAATGCATAAATCAGCTTCTATATTCAAATTCAAGTCACCCTTTGGTTGTCTAACCACTCTTAGCATACATTAATTATCCTCCTAGAGCTGATCAAAACCTCAAGAGCATGCTTAGTCTTCTAAGTGGTCAAGAATTTAATTCCCAAATTCAAATTATTCTTTATAAACCAAACAATCTTAGGTTTATGGCACCATCCTCAATTACCTTTCAAAAATTAGAAATTAGAAGCTCACTTTAGCATTTTCATCACCATGACAAAGGCTCTTAGCAACAACTCCTCAAACATAGGATCATCCAAAAGAAAGGGTCAAATGATCCATGAAATTTCATCCACCGAAACATCTCCCATTAGAAATAATGACTCCAGAATCCCACCTCATCAAACCCATCCAACAAAAGCTAAGAGAACCGCAAGGATTAGAATCAAACCTTTCCAACAAGAAAAAGGATCATCTAGTTCTAAACCAAACATGGCTAGTTCTAGCAAGCCATCAAAACATTCATTCATTGAGAATGGACTACACTCCTTGAATGAGCCTCTTCCTCATCCAAACATATATTCATTGTTCCATTCACCACCAAGAACCTCCCATTCACCAACCTTTTCATTGAATCGGGAACCACCTACAACACCAACTAGCCCATCATCGGAGACAAGGAACAACCTTGATCATATGGAAGAAGTTCCATTACCACCCTCATTTTTAGAACATCTCCCTACTTCTCAAAATGAAGACCTTCAAACACACATTGAGCCCCCTCAAAACATCCATTTCCCTCCGGGGCCAAACCAAGACAATATTTGCCCAAATTGTCTAAAAACTCAAGGACTTGTTCAAGAAGTATGAAATGAGATACATTTCATGTTCAATCATCTTCTTGCAAAGTTGGATCAATTCAACAAGTCCACTCATCCCTAGACTTAAGCACATTGTCACATTCTAAGTCTCGTAATGAGATTTGCATTAGTAGCACTTGTTTGGCTAGTTCATTCTCTTAGTTTTTAGAGATTTGGTTGTGTATCTCTTGTTTTATTGAATGAATACTTATATGCTATGATTATTTTGTGTGTTGTGCTTGTTATATTGTACATATATCTCATTTCCTCAAATAGCATTCCTTGACATTTCTTCACTGCTGAAGAAACTATCAACAGATAGCCGGATCCCTCCCAAATACCTAGACGGATCCCTCCTTGAAGGGAACCGTGGGATCCGTGGTACAGAAGCACAAATTTCTACTAACTTGAGTCTTATTTGCAGGAAATTATGCACTATACTCTTGTTTTCTAACCTTTGTTTTGTAGTTATTCAAAATACACATGAAGATATTGACACCATAAAGCTAGGGGGAGCTTTGCGTCAAAAAACATTGCAAAATCATTTGCAACTTAATCCAATTTTGGATTACACTTCATGACACCCCATTGCAACATTGCAATATTCAAGGGGGAGCACGCTTTCATCACTTAGACGAACCATTTGCAAACTTAATTGCAAACACAATTAGTTTATTTTACGATATGTCCTTGACGCATTTTTAAAAGGATGGACTCGTCAAGGGGGAGTTAAGACGAGTACCATTCTCGTCACTTGCTCTCTTTACATTTTTACATTTTTTCTTTTATAAAAATTGTGTTAGTTTCTTTTAACACTTTTTGTTTCGACAAAAAGGGGAGAAGAAAGTAAAAACTACAAATTCAAACTTTTACGAATTTTAGATTTTCCTTAAAATAATTTTATGTTTTGTCATCAACAAAAAGGGGGAGATTGTTAATACAAATAAGCCGTAAAAACGTTTATTTATATTTTACGATCTTCTAATGTTTTGTCGATAACAAACGTAAAATCATTTTAACGAAACAAATAAAGTACGTAAATAGTTTGAGTTAATAGTTTTCTAACACACTTACGTTTTCACATAAAACACTAAAACAAGCCAAAGTAATTTTATGATACATATGTACAACAACTAGTGTTTACATATTGGGTTAACATATACTTAAACTAAGTATACTAAAATGGGTAAAAACATTTAAATACTAAAATGGGTAAAAAAAACATGTAAATACTAAAATGGGTAAATACTAGCAAATGGTTTTGACCCACAACCCATGGTTTTATATATACCACTTAACCAAGATCATTGTATCCTTAAGATACATTGTACCTAGAAAGAAAACCATGGATCAACCCATAACCCATGACCCATGACCCATAACCAAAAATACCCATGGGCAAAGAGGAGCGTTCCACGGATCCCTGGCTTTGTGCTAGCCGGATCCCAAGTGGAAGGGATCCGTGGGATCCGGGGAACAGTAGAGAATTTTCTCTATAAATAGAGAGCCATTTCTTCCTCTCTATGCATCACTTTATACACATACTTCCCCAAAGTATTCTAACCCTCTAACCTCATATCTAAGTGATCTATGTAGTTTGTCTTTTGTTTTTGTGTGATCTTCTAGGTTCCTCTTAAAGGAGAGATCACCACTTCTTGAAGACGTGCAAGCTCAAGTCCATGAGTTGCCATGCTTCGTCATCATCAAGACTACTAAGGTTCTCTTGTTGATAGTTCTTCCTCTCTCCATATATGTTGGGTTGAAGGCATTAGTGAAGAATGCCGAAAGTGTCAAAATGAAAGCATTAGTGAAGGATGCTAAAGGTGTCAAGACGAAGGCATTAGTGAAGGGTGCCAAGCGTTGTGTCAAAGGCATTAGTGAAGGATGCAAAAGAATCAAATCAAGTAGCATTTGTGAAGAAATGCCTAGGTCGTATAATCGATGAGGTGCATCGTTATACATATAAGTATTTGTTTATTTACAAGGATGGTGATATCCTTGATGGTGTTGTAACAAGGAGTAGATCTCATTGAGATTAGGTGTTGTGTCGTGAAGGGTAGTAGTTCCTCCATAGTAATGGAACTAGGTGCTTAGCCTAGTACCTAATAAAGGGTAGGCGACTTTGTGATAGGATTAGTTCTCCTAAGGTGTGAAAGAACTCGGTGGTTAGCCTAGCACCGTATAAAGGGTAGGCGACGTTGTGTTAGGTGTGGTTCGCCTTGGTGTGAAAGAACTCGGTATTTAGCTTTGTACCGGAAAAAGGTTAAGCGACGTTGTGAAGGCTTCTCCGCCACAAGGAGTTGGTGTAGTGCTTACGAACTCTCGAGTAGGTGACTCGGGGAGTGGAGTAGGGCAAGGAAGGTGTCCTTGTAGCCAAACCACTATAAATAACTTGTGTCGTGGTGATGTGCTTCTTACTCTTTATATTTCATTACACGTTTATATATCTATCTATCAACGTCCAACATAAACAATCAAATAGATTGACATAAGTCTATCTAAATATTCAAAAGGAAGTTTTAAATTGGTAAAACTATTCAACCCCCCCTTCTAGTTTTCCACAAGTAACTTTGGTTAAACCAAGTTGGTTATGCATTTTCTTTGTATTAAACTAACACTTGCAGGTATATAACCAATCTTGGCTAAGAGTTGATCATAAAAGGTGTGTAACTGAGACACACAATAAATGGTTATTGATTCACCATGTCTAATCCACATAAGAATCAACTAGTCCAGAGCAAACGGCTACTGGTAAAGACTTAACAAATCCGTTTATGGTTGATAGTTTACCAAAAACTATATGGTTATCAACTCACCATATTCTATATGATTAAGAGTTGGCTAGTCCATAGCAAACGGCTCATGGTAAAGACATATCAAATCCGTTGATAGCTGGTAGTTTGCTAAAAACTATAATAAGAGCAGTCAAATTTTTATATGTTTTACTTACCACTACTCTTGTAAATGTTTGTGAAAAATTACCACTGCTAGTTCACAGTTTCCACTGTCAGTGTTATTTTTACCACTGATGAACTAGCCGTTACAACTGTTGTGTCAGTAACAAATTTTTACTAGCCGTTGAAAGTAACTACTTTCTATATTTATAGGGTAAAATTTTTAGAAGATTATCAACTTTCCTATTTTGCAATTTATCCTCTTAAGATAAATCTTTTCCTTAGATAATCTTTCTTGCGCAAAACTCTAACCCTAATAGTATATATCTTTATCTCTCAATTGGCAAGTTATTCATTCAATTCATACTCACACAACATATTTTTCATCAAATACTATGGCTCCAATCACCTTTGTAGACGAGCACAACCAAGTGGCCTATTTGGAAAAGTCAAACGACAAGAGTGGCCCTGTTTTTCATCAGATTGTGGATTTTCTAAACACTACTCATGTGAGGTATTCTTTACTTCTCAATCCCACAATCTATGTCTCTCAAATCAAACAGTTTTGGACCTCTGTTACGTCCATCACTATTGAAGATGGAGACACACATGAAACTGTTGATGCTCTTAGAGCCACAGTGGATGGGGTAACTATTGATTTTACTGAGTCATCCATGAGGAAAATTCTCGAATTGGATGATCTCAATGGTATCATCACATTAACCATGCCAAAAATTCATGAACATCTTTCATCCATGGGGTATGATACCGCTGACAAAAAGGCTACTTTCAAAAAGAGTGGTTTCTGTCCTCATTGGAGATTTTTAATACATACTCTTTTACATTGCCTAAGTCCTAAGAAAACTTCTTATGAACAATTCAGTTCAACAATGGCTTACCCCTTGGTTTGTCTAGCCACTGATAGGATTTTTAATTGGTCTACATATATTTTTACAAGTATGCAAGGCAATGTAAAGAGTTCAACAAAAAATTTGATGTATCCAAGGTTTGTGCAAGCAGTGTTAAATGAATTTCAACTGCAACTCCATACAAGAGTTTATAAAATCTGTTGCCTTAAGCCTAAAGTTTTTCAAAACATGAATAAGGATGACAATAGGGTTGTTAAACCACTTTTTCCTCAAATGCTTGCAAAGATTTCACAGGTACAGGGTGAAGATGCAACAATCCCAGTTGTATCCCAAAACACACCCACAATCACAGTTCCAAACATAAACTACACTCCACCAGTTACTCACACTTATGAGAGGAGGCAAAAACAGCCAACTCCTCTCATCACAACACAGCATGTCCCTGACCCTCTTGGTTTAGGAACAAGCAGTGGTGGTTCCAGGCTTCCACCTAGTCCAACTAGGAGTGAGCCTGAGCCAATGCCCTATGATTCACCTCTCCCAACAGGTCACACAGTTGGAAGTGTTGAGGGCAGTGGGCAACCTATGGAATTGATGGAACTTTGTACCAAGCTAACTAAGCAGGTTGAATCTCTAGAGAAAGACTTGGCACAAGTAAAGGAGCAACATGCCAAGGATGTTACACAATTGAAAGTAGAGATTCAGACTTTGAAGAAAGAGTTGCAGGGGTTGAAACAGACAAAGAGACCTGCAAAGATAGTGATATCATCTCCATCCTCACCACATAATGGTGACTCAGAGGGCTTCAGTGAAGATTTTGGGAATTCTCCCAAACAGGGGAGGAAAACTGATGCTGAAACCAAGGGGAGGAAGATTGATTTTGGAGATGAAGATTTTGGATTTGATGAGCCAATAGCTGAAAGTAAAGGTACTGAGGAAGTTAATACTCAAGAAGAAGTTCCTCAACAGCAACCAAAGCAAGCAACTTCCACTGCTGCAACCACTGATACCATTTCCACTGCAGAGCAAACAGTTCCCACTGCTGGACAAGATATTACCACTGCAGAGGAAGAAATTGAAAAGAAGAAGAAGGAGAAAGGTAAAGCAGTTGTGCAGAGTGAAGAGCAATCAAGAAGGAAGGTTTCAAAGAAAGAACAAGCTCAAATTGCTCATGATGCAGAAGTTGCTAGAAAGCTCACTGAAGAACAAGTTGCAAATAATAAAAGGCTGGATGAGATAGAGATTGCAGACTTCATGGAGGCTAAAAGGCTGGACAGGATGGAAACCACTGATCCAATGGATGAAAATCCGGTTCCCACTGTTCCACCTACAATATTCAAAGAAAAGACTCCAGAATTTACTTATGTACCTACAGAACAAGAAATTGATTTCTTGATTGCTAATGATCCAGTAGTCAAGAAGAAGGCAATTGACCTAGTTGCAGATAAATCCTTAACTGAAGAACAAAGAACTGCACAGTTGAAGGATTTCATTCAAATGAAGAATATCCAAGCACTTCAGGATGCAATTGGTTCAGTTAGAAAGGGTCAAAAGAAACCAAGACAACCAACCAAGGCACACGTTATCTCAATGATGAAAGCTTATTGTTGCAGTGTTGGTGGCTGGAAAAAGCATCAGTTCAAAGGGATGACTGATGATAAGGTTGAAGGTATCTACTACAGAGTTAAAAGGCAAGATCAAGATTTTATTCCTATGAACTCTGAAGAAGAAGAAAGAAGATATCCTCATCTGAAGAAAAAAGTCAAAGATAGTAAACCTCAGACACATAAGAAAACAAAATTTGCTGAAGAACAAGAAGTTTAAACTGAGAAATTCACTGAAGAACAGTTGACTGGTATGATTGTGATTGAAGACGAAGATTTTTATCCTGACCCACTGCAAGTCAGACATCCTATTGTTGATTGGGAAGTGTATACTGCTAACAATTTTGCTCCAACATGGAAGATTACAAGGCTAGGTTGTGAAACTTCATCATTCATTCTGTTTGAAGACCTTATCAAAGCATGTGACAGACATGATCTGGATACATTGTGGAGATTAGTTCAAGAAAGGTTTGATGCTAACAAGCTTAAAGATATGAAGGAAATGCATTTATGGGTTGATCTAAGAAGGCTCTATGAACCAGATGCTAATGATACTTTCTAGAAGTTTGCACGTTCATGTCCTAGTACTAAATGGACTTACTATGATTCATGTGAAGTTCATCATGTTTCTACAAAGGATGGAGTGGATGCATTCATGTTTGCTGAGAAAGAATACCCACTCAGAGCTGGAACTTTCACTGTGATGTTGTGTACAACAATAAGAGTTCATGAAGATAATGAGAAGGTCAAAGCTTTGATACATAGGATTCAAGATCAATGTTCAAGAGCTATTCAGGATTTAAAAAGAAAGTGAAGTGTTTGGAAGAATTCCCAAATCCTTAGAGATGATGCAGATTGAAGAAACTTATTGATTTGCAGAGAAATCATAAGTTTAGGGGAGGATTGTTGGGAATAAAGCTAACAGTTACCACTGATAGGCTTGTGGAAGAGACTGCTGAAGAATGCACTAGCAGTGGAAACACATTACCACTGCTAGTACATATTATTACCACTGCTATTAGGATAATTGTTATGTAGTCGTATATAGATAAGTATATAAAAGATCTTGTGTATATTCTATATAGTTAACATTATACTTATCTTGTAAAGGACTCCTTATGCTATAAGAGGAGATCCTAGGTCATTGTTCTTGGTACGTATGCTTCAAGGTGTAACCCTAGTGATAAGCAAGATCACTCGTATTATTCTCAATAATATTGAAGCTTTGTGTTACATTGTTCTCACTTACAATACATCATACAATCCATATTCTGAGTATTACTAAGTATATTCCACGTACTTATTAATATAAATCAAAGTATCACTAACACAAGGTGTGTGTTTTGATCCATCATTATGCCATAACCTTAAAACTCAACTACGCCATAATTGAGGTTATGGAGTAACTATAACTTTAGTTATGCCGTAATTGAGGTTACGGGGTATCTAAAACTTTAGTTACGCCGTAACAGATGTTACGGAGTAACTAAAACTTTAGTTATGCCATAACTGAGGTTACGGAGTAACTTAAAGTTTGGTTACGCCGTAACCATTTTGAACCCTATAAATAGAGGTCGAATTATGCACATTAAGGTATCTCTCTTCACCCCCTCTAATGGGTCGATTAGGGCACCACTCCAAGGCAATTTCCAGCAGTTCCAAGCCATCTTTCAAGGAAGAATTCACTTGCAACCATCATCATTATTAGGTCGGCATCAAGTAATTTGTATCAAACAATATGTTCAATTCAGCTTACATTTTATTCATTTTTTTGGTATAATTTACTATATGTTTGGCTAAGCACCTTTGGTTCTAGCCTAGTTATGATTCCTTAATTGTTTTGTTTATATTTTCTCACTTCTATTATTGCTTCTAGTGCATGCATGCATAGTTCGTTTGTAGTTACCCTAGTTTCGGTAGTTTTGAGTTGTAGTCGAATTTACTAGCTTAGGGATGCGTGTCTAAGATGCTAGCGCCCGGGTACACGTTGTTTCGAATCTTGCATGTAGGGTACTTAATGACTTAGCTTAGGTTGGTAGAGATTCCCGTCTCCCCAAAGGGTAGGCCTTTAACGTCGGGTAGGAACCTTTTTCTAATAGGCTATGACGAATTGAACAAAGGAATATAGCGAATTGAACCCCCTCTTGAAGCAATAGGAAGTATTAATTAGAGAACGTAGACATAACATGATAGGACGAATAATTAGGCTAGTACACTTTCTCCCTACTGCATTCTCATCTATTTAATTTCTGCTTTTCATTTCTCTTTATTAGTTTAATTAATTAATCAATCAAAACCCCCTTTAAAACGTGACATTAGACTTAAGTTAGAATCCATACACATAGCTCTTGGGATGACTTTGGCTTTACCGAATATTACACTACACACGACCGGGTACACTGCCCGTTAGTACATAAGGTAGACCATAGGTAGACGAGACCATTATAAATATTAAAACTTGGTCAGAAATCCTGCATGAAGTTTTTGGCACCACTGTCGAGGAGCTATTTAGGATTTTAATTTAAGTTTTTCTTTCAAAGCTTTATTTTTGTTTTTAGTTTTATTTTTCCTATCTTTTTTGTTTTTGTTTATTTTTTCAGGATATGGGAGATTCAGATTTTGACATGCTCATTATGGAGGAATACATGGCTTTGACTCAAGGTAACCAAAGACCGAACATGGTAAATCCCGAGATCAGCAATAATATCGGCTTTGAGATCATTATCCAGTTTATGAAGGAGCTCAGACCCAAGCTTTTTGCGAGAACTGATGATGAAGATGCCCACCTGCATGTGCGAAGAGTATTAGAGATCGCAGATCTTTTCCACACTATAAAATTCACTCAAGATGCATTAATGCTTAGAGTGTTCCCAATTACACTCACAGGTGCAGCCAGAAGATGGATGTACAGGCTTCCTGCTAGGACGATCAATACATGGAATCTTTTAGAGAAAGAATTTATTCGAAGATATTGTTCTTCTTCAAAGATTGCTAAGAATATGGAAGAAATAAGGAGTTTCAGACAGAATGTGGATGAAACGCTAGATGAAGCTTGGGAAAGATATAATGACCTTCTGTACAGATGTCCAACGCATGATATCAGCAACCATCAGATGGTCCTTATTTTCTACAATGGTTTAAACATCCCTTCCCGCCAAATGATCGACTCTCAAGGACCTATCCCTATGATGCCACCAGCACAAGCCCTTAGATCAATTCAAAAGATGGATGACCATTCACGAAATTGGTATGATGGAGCAACCACTTGGGTGACAAATAGCAAGGGCTTGGATGACATTTTTGACATCACCAAGCAACTTGATAGACTTGGATGTGATATGAAGATATTTAAGTAGAACATTCATTCTATACAGGTAGGTTAAGGGATGCACATTGCACAAAAGTGTCCTCTCCATCATGATAGGAAGGCGGTTGAGCAGGTTGAGTATGTAGAATCCTTGGAGGCAATATTCAACAAATACTATAAAGAAACCATAAGGATGCATGACTCAAATGATGAATGGATTAGGAAATTCAAGGAGGGCACGGACTTGAATTTAAAGAAGCTCGACGCTAAGAGGAAAATTTTGGAGGCTAAGCTAGAAGAATTAAACCAAAAGGTCCTGGAAAGTAAAAATAATGCGGATGGAACTATCAAAGCAACGGTGGGAAAGATGAAAGAAGTCAACGAGGAGCCGGTTCCTTGTGATTTACCTAATATCAGACCATATGTACCACCTATCCCATTTCCAGGACGATTGATGGTTGTGAGAAAAGAAGAAACAAGCAAAGATCAATTGAAGAAGATGGAAGCAAGGAGCTTACAGGTGATGAAGCAATTCCCAAAGCTAATGTGAATCAACAACAACACAGAATGGTAACACTTTTAACTCTTCTTTCATGCCTATTAACGATCCTTCTAGTTTTCCCATACAGGTTGCAGAAATGGTGGATGACATAGAGCAACCGTTAACCTCACTAACCATGATTATCACACCACCCGATGATGGTTATGTTGCTCCGGCTACAGAACCAATTTTAGTTGAACTTGCAAAGAAATTAAATGACAAGATCTTGGATACTTCAGTGATTAACGAGGAAACATATGTAACATTTAAGCCAATTAATCAGGCACAACACGAGGTGAACCAATCATCAATGCCATCAACTAAAATGGGTAAGGTATGGAGGGAAATGAAATCTCCTCTAAGGTATGATCATAATTCATCATTTCCTAATCCCATAGCAAATTCACACCCTCATGGTGTTTATTGCTACTTTTACCCTTACTTGATTTCAAGTGAGGGGATGAACACCCTTTTACTTAGTCAATAAGGGTGGAGTCAAGCTCGTGACTCGAACAAAACAAGCGCTTCGTGGGAGGCACCCCATGCTTATCTTATCTTTTTCATTTTATTAGTGTAGTTTGGTTTGGTATGTTTGTATTTATATTTTGTAGGAAATGGAGCAAGGAGGATGACATTTAAGCTCATCAAAGATTGGAACCAGTCTGGAATTTCCATTCTGTGCAATTGTTATGGCGTAACCATAATCCAGGGTTACGCCGTAACCCTCCTCTAGTATCGAAGGTCTCCAGGTTTTAAAGAATTACGGCGTAACTCACTTATGTGATTACGTCGTAACCTCTCTTGTAACAAAAATTTTATTTTAAAGTTACACACCATAACCTTGTATTAGTTTTAAATGAACTTTGTGGGTGTGTTCACCGTAAGCCCTCACAAGACTTCCCTCGTCCATTCGGGACACCAAGTGGTTTAAAAGGCTTGTTTTATACGCTAAATGCAATCGTAATTCCTACAAAAGTGAGTTAGGATTTTCATTTTCCTTTTATACATGTTGTTTTTCTAGTATGATGCATTTGGTTGTCTTAAGTGAATTCAGGTAATTAAACTTTGCTCATGGATCTTAAGGCGAGACACATTTGCACTTGTATCTTCGATCATTTCGAGCAAATCCAGGGGAGTTTTTTGTTCCATTTCTAACCCTTCTTATTTTACTCTTTATGCTTAGTGTGACCCAAGTGGGGGTAAGGGATTAGACATAGACACCCGCTTGATTTACTTGCCTTTGTTTTTCTAGTTTTTAATGAAAAGTGTATCATTAATAAAATTTTGACATGTTTTTCATTACTTAACTAGATTGTTCTAGACTGAGCACACCTACCCTATATTTCCATTGTGTGAGGGTAAGCTTTTTCGTTTTCCCCTTATACATAATACCATAAAAATGAGTATGCCCGGTGCTGTAGTAGACTTTAGAACTTGGCCTTGCATATCTTTTCGAGACCATTATCATGATCATTACACTGAGGTAACTTGGTGTAATCGGCACAGCTAGGATATAAATAAATTTTAGGATTAAACCCAAATAGCACATCCATTTATGTTATGTATTTTGTATATTGACTTTTTCGACATCGTCATCAATGAGCACTCATTATTAGTGCAAGATACCCCTAGTAATCTGAAAGCTACGACGTAATTATTAATGTGAAAGCTACGGTGTAACTTGGTACTTTGTTACGCCATAGAGAAAATTAAGGAGTGGATAAGTATACGCGGACGAAGAATTACGGGGTAACCCGATGATTTAGTAATGCTGTAATATTACTAGATACGAAGTTCGGTGCTCTAATTAACACATTTATGTGTTGGTCTCCCTCAATGGAATGAAGGAACTCAAGGGCCTAAGTTGCAATATTGCTATTATGAAAAGATGAAGAGGTTATGCCATAACGTTAAAACTCAACTATATGCGAGGTTACTGGTAACTAAAACTTTAGTTGCGTCAATCACATACGTTAAACCATTTTGAACCCGAATTGCACATTAGGTCATCTCTCTTCATCCCTTCTTAGGGGTCGATTAGGGCACCACTTCAAGGAAATTTCCAGCATTTCCAAGTGATATCGTCCAAACCGTCAAGTTATGTCACACCTAGCCAGTGACTAAATAAGAAACAAGACGCCTGTTCAAACGTGGCAATAATAGAGAGAAGTTGTGTATTCATTCGGAAGGCTGAAAGCAATAATAGAGAGAAGTTGTGTAGTATTGGTGCTTCAATTGTGTTATGTTTGGCGAATCGTTCGAGCGAGGTTGAATGGAATTCGTTGACTCCCGTCTACGCGATTATGGGGATTTGAATAAGATAAAGGATAATATGAAGTTATGGTTGAATGGAATTTCCAACTCACGCCTCGACATCGGATTTGGAAGTTAAAGTGATAATATGAAGTTATCTAAACTAATAAGGAAAGCATATGGAACCTATGGGGAAACCTATTAGTGCTTGAGATAAAACTTACGTCTAATCTAAATCCTAAAAATAACCTACTTTTTACTTAAAAAATGGTGGTATAAGTGAATTAAAACTAATTTTTAGGAACTTGGAATTAAAACTAATTTTTAACTATTAAACTAAATTAAAATACTAAGAATTATGAAAATTAATGTGAAACTATTTTTATAAAATCTAAAAATATCCTAAGAGTTATTTTTTCTGGTGAAATAAAGGGGAGAAAAATATGGAAAAAAGCTTTTTATATTTTTCTTAAACTGAGAAAATTGAAAAATTATTTTTTGGCAATAAAAATTTAATTAAAAAGTGATTAAAAACTGCTTTAAATCAAGAAAAATAGAAAAATAATGTAGCGGCCTAAAATTATGAAAAATGCAGAAATTCTAAAATAATAATATAAATCTAGAAAAATAATATATAAAAACAATGTGAGAAATTAAGAGCGAGGAAATAAGTATAAATAAGCTCTAAAATGATTGAAAGCGAAGCTAAGTAATACTAGAACTACTCTAAAGCAACTATTTCAAGCTAATTCTAACACCTAATAAGCATCCTACCTAGAATTAAGCTAATCGCCACTTGCATCCCTACCACCCTTTAAGTCAACTCTTACAAAATCTCTACGACCCCTTCTTTAAAATTTTTGCTACAATTTATAAGCCAAACTAAACGAAAACCAAAACTATGGTTCTCAAGACCACCAACCAGAGATTAAAAATCTAAAATTACAGCTAAATACTTATAATGAAGAGTTAAGATCAAAACAAAGGGGCATATTAAAGATCAAACAAAAGGGCATATCTTGGGGCAAATCAGACATGATGCAAAGAAAACAAAATGTTTGAGAATACTTTGCAGCGCAATCGCTATCCAATTGCTCTAATTAACACATTTTGTGTTGGTCTCCCTCAATGGAATGAAGGAAATCAAGGGCCTGATGTAGATGAAATATGATGTAATCAACTATAGTTAGTTCTAATGATTTTTTAAACCTATATGCAATGATTGATATTTGCTGAATTTGACTTTGATGCACAAAACAAGGACATATATGGGCTATGAAGCCCAATCACAACCGATCTACTTCATTATGTTAACCCTCTAACTGATTTTTAGTACTAAATGCAAACACTAAACCAAACACCCTTTGAAATTAGTATTAAAGGTGGAAAGTATTAAAGGTGGAAAGATGACAATGATCTGAAATCGAGATAAAAACTAAATTGAAACTCAATCACAAAACATTTTAAGAACAATTCATGACCCAAAACTAACCAAATTTACGTTTTGACTTTCACCTGACTTTTGACTTTCTACTTTTAAAAACATGATAAAATCTCGATTTTAAGAACAATTGTACTAATAATTACCTCAGATAAGCTCTAAAAGCTTATATGAGAATGCCAACACAACAAATTAACAAACTAATAATTAACAAGACAATTGGAATCATAAACATAAAATTGCAAAATTAAGAGAAATTAAAATTACAACTCTAGCGGAAATGTAGAAATTATACTCTTTGAAATTATACTACCAAATAACAACATGACCGTGACCGAGAAATTTAACAAATTATTCCTAAATACATGAATAATCGACCAATTCTTGGACCAATTCAATGTCAAGGAATGGGTTTTAATCAAGGAAGTTTTAATAGCTGAGGTCTCTGGGATGCCTTTGAAGCTCGTAACTATCACGGCTCTAATCGAAATTCTTTGATTTCCCATCTTGAGTAACATTATAGTGAGGTGTTTGCTCCAATAGAAATGCTTAAGGCAATGGACACCATCTTTTGACGTTGTATCGTTGTCGAGCTTCCAAGGTCTTTAGGTGGGTAAATGAGGGTGATATGTGGGTAATTGGGTGATGTGGTTAAATAGTTAAAAGATGTAACCATTTTGAACCATATATAGAAGCTCTAATATCAATGGGCCAAATGTAGTTTAGGCTTAGGATAAATTGGATTTGGTTATTTGGATCAAGTATCTCAAATATGTAACGCCACTTCTCGATTTTCACCAGGCAATGTAATTTCCCAAGGACCGACCAAATTTTGTAAATCTTAGGGGTGCAACTTCACGCAACTTCAAACCAAATTAGGCACCACTGATTAAACTTCCCGAAATCCATCAGAATAAAATCTCCAAAAGAATAAAATCTTTAATTGCCTTCAAATTTCAATCCGGACTCTCTTGATTTCCGGCTCAAACTGCTCTGATTTAATGTTTTTACATATATCGAGTATTCTGCACATCCAGCATTTCTTGGTTTCTTGATTTGTTTGGGTCAGCAGTTTTGATATAGAAAAGGTATGTGTTTTAGCACATACCACCAAGCCATCTTTCAAGGAAGAATTCACTTGCAACCATCATCATTATTAGCTCTACATTAAATAATTTGTATCAAACAATATGTTCAATTCAATTCATGTTTTATTCATTTTTGTTGGTATAATTTACTATATGTTTGGCTAAGCACCTTTGGTGCTAGCCTATTTATGATTCCTTAATTGTTTTGTTTATGTTTTCGCACTTCTATTATTGCTTCTAGTGTATGCATGCATAGTTCGTTGGTAGTTACTCTATCTTCGATAGTTTTGAGTTGTGGTCGTATTTACTTCCTTAGGAGAATTGACCAAAGGACCCTAGGGAAGTAGGAAGAGAGGGTTAGTAAGAATTGACCAAAGGACTATCAATCCTTCTTGTGCGAATTGACCAAAGGATCCCGGGTACACATTGTTTCGAATCTTGCATGTAGGGTACTTAACTGCTAGGTCACTAGTTTTACAACACAAGCAACATAGAAAGAGATAGAGAGGCGATTGAACAAGATTCACACACACACACACGATATACTAGGTCGGTTAGGCGAAGAGTGTAATGAAGAGAATAACTTGAACAACCAACCCTCAAGCTGAGGTTATAGAAGAGTATTTATAGCAAGGAGCTAGGGCAACACTCCCACTCCTTCCCTTTTCCTTAATGGACATGGGCCTAAGCTTATGGGCCTTCTACATAAGCTAGACCTTAAACAAACATAAAGGCCATAATAAGCTACTTATTACATATGAGTAACTAACACTTGAATAAAGGTTTATGAGTGATTCCAACAATCTCCCCCTCAAGTGTTGGTGATAAAAAATGGTGAAGGCGTTGATGTAATAGTAGCTTTGACGTCTTCTGACATTCTTCTTTCTTGTGAGAGGAATTGCCTGGATTCGAACCATCTCCCCGGTGTAGCGAGATAGTTTTCTTTGAACAGTTATGCTTTGACGTCATCTTTAACTTTGTTCTTTGATCATTGTTCTTGGTGATGAAAGTGATAGTATGTTGTTATCGCATCAAGTGCGCCCAGTCCGCCTTTCTTTGCTCCGTTGTCTCCATCGTCATTCTTCAACATGCTCACATGCTCTTTGGCGTTGGAATTATCGATGAAGTTCTTTAAGTCTTTAACTTTGTAGATTCTTTGATTTGACGAAGAATCATTCTGATTGTTGTGTTGCTTTTGGATAGAACTTCCATTAGTGATGATGTTGGCGTGAGCATGAGAAGAATTCACCGCGATCATTCATCCGAGCTTCCATAAGAAGAAAACATAAAACGGTTAGTAATGATTCTGCACTTACAAGTTTGAACTTCGAGTGTTAACAAGATAGTGTGAAAACACAACTCTAATTCTTACAAAGGCCGCTTAAATCTGAGTCCCACAAGTGAGATAACACGATGTACCGAAGTACACCTACGATTCAGATGAGTCGCCGAGGTACACCAAAGCATCACCTCACGATCAGACCGCTTTGAGACCACTAAGCAATCCACGAGGAGTTCGAAGCGACTTGCCTGTCGCGAGGCATTTGATGTTGATCTCCAGCAAGGGTTTCCATTCAATCATGAGGATCACAAATGTGAACCTCTCATAAATGTTTTGATAGATTGCTATGATTGTGAAGGACTCGATAATGTACCAATGAAATTCTTATTGTTGAATGTCAAGTGATGAAATGTCAAGTGTACCTAAGAGATCTTTTGATGAATCTCGTGGCTCTAGACTCAATAGTGCATTTTGGTTTTCCTGAGCGGAGACTAGGGAGAAGGTCTCCTTCTTCAATACCAGCAATCTCTATAAGAAAGCCGATAGTTTACGTAGGGTTCCCTGTGAGAATGAAACAAGCTTCTGAGAGAAACTTGAGTGGTTAAGAAGGTTTAGTGCATCGTCCCTTTGGGTCCATGACGACTTTTAATCTTCAATACCGGTGTCATCTAGTGACAACCAGTAGCATATGAATTGAACCCGATTATGCGCCTCTAAGTTGAATAATCACAGTGCTATTTCTTTTCACCCTTTTCTTTGCATTTCTTTTAATTCTTCAACTCCTTCTTTCTCCGATTCTCATTTTCTCCTTTTTACAATCATACCAAAGGACTTCTAAATTCTAACTATTGGTAGTGTCCTTGGGTAGATCCCTCCGGCTCTGGCGGATCATAGGACGGTTATACCTAACCTTAGTCACCTTATAACTCCATGACTAACCTATGTTGCCATAAAACCATTTTGAAGAAAATCTCTCAAAGGGTTTGTAAATGATAAACATGTTTGAACCACATCATGAGAGTTTTATCTTTTAGCAGAAATACCTCCACATGTGCTTTAGAGTTTTGACAGCAAATGCATGAGGAAAGAGCGCGCACTTTTGAATTGATCGACTCAAGATAGACATTCCCCAGCGAGACACGGTTACGTGGCATAGTTAAAGAGTTGCATTATCAGCTTTAGGTGACAACTAACTCTAATAACTATCTTGAAGGTGTGGACAAACCCGAAAGGTTGTCAAACCCGTCAAGGTTCATGTCTACCAAGAGTTTCTCGAATGGTACATTCTACCAGGACAAGTCCTTTGCATAGACACGCGTTTACATCACTAGCGAACTAGCTTGAAATTATTACCCGTCCAGGACAAGTCTTTTCGAAGTTACCTACGCTAAGATCTCGTCAATTCTTGGGTTAAAGTCTTTTCACACGAGAGTTCATATAGCAAAACATAACATATTTCTTATCACGTATTTTTCTCCCCTCAAAATGGCATATATCATGTTATTTTTGAAAAGTTGAGAATAAATATGACCATTTCGAGTGTTGCGGGGAAGAATGACCATCAGAACAATTTGTGAACAAAGTTTTAAGTCAAGTACTCCCCCTCAAGAAGTGATATAAACGGTTGAGGTTTTGAAAATCATAAGGGAAAGTACTTGTTCTTTTGAGCAAAACCTTGAAAAGTGAAAGGTTTGATAGGTTTTACTCAAAAGTAAGAACCTTTCGCTCCTTTTATAAGGATTGTGGCACTGAAGCGTACCACAGGGTCCTTTATTTACAAGTACGGGTTGTACAATGTAATGTGTGCACAAGCCACTGACATAATATATCATACATCCAAAGTTATAATGAAAGAAGCAGTTCAAGGGGTACCGGTAGTCCGAGATGTCGCCGAGTGTGAATCGGGCGTTGAAAGCGGTGATGTTAATCCCTGGGCACCACCAACATAGCTTTCCAATCTTCTGAACTGATCCCTTCTATACAACCGCTCATCAATCATTGTGATGATCCTCTTCACATCCCTCGATCCGAGAATTCCATCGCTTAGGAGACCCGATCTTTTGGTGTATATCCTTCAACCGGTAAGCCAATCCGTCCCTAACCATCTTCAAAGTGTGATCTCCAAACTTGTGAAGATCTCTGCACGCCATCAAGCAATTTATTTGAAGTTCACCGCGTAAACGACGAATGGTTTTGTGATGAGTGTAAGTTGTGAGAACCGGGTTGATGTCGGGAAGATCAAGCCGTAGAGTGAAGTTGACATTGTCTCCGATAAGATTCAACTGCCGGTGGAGATCTTCTACACGTTCTTTGATAACTATGCGCCTCGATGAAGATGAGCATCGACTTGATGAATTCACGTTGTACTTCAATGGAGAATTGTCTCATACGCACTCGCACTTTGGCAAGGTACATGTCTTCGATGTCGTTGATAGACAAATTCTCAAAGTCAGCTTCAGAGAATGCATAATCCTTTTCGTCTTGTCTTTTGACCACAATCTTCTTGAGAAAAGTGTAGTCCCATTTGGACGAAAGATCAACGTGTTTGATGGAAACGATGTTTTTAGTATCGAAGCACTACCGCATGTTGAGACTTCGAACCTGGCAGCTTCGTAGTAGATTCTTTCTGGCGTTCCGCCAATGATGAATCCATACATTGCATCTCGGTCGTATACTTCCACTTTGTTGGAGAACAAGTGATTAGCTCTTTCCTCGATAGCTATGCGCTTTAAGTATTCGCTGCCGGGAATGGAAGTGTCAAGGATGTAGCGTATTTCCTTGAACCATCGCCACCGTGAAGAAGAAATTCCAAGTCTTTGTTGAAGAAATATCTGAATGGGATCCTAGGTTGATCCGTTGGCCGATCAATTGGTAGTGGTTTAGACCAGTCGGTGTAATAAGGAGGGTTGTCCCGCTTGGTAAAGTCGATGTTTGCTTCCGGGTTGAGCCAATCCATGTTATTAGACATAGCTCGAGCAATGTTTTCAAGGTGATATTCGGCCTCGATGGCACTTTCTGTCTTTCCACAGTTGAAAAGCTTCATTCTTGATTCGCCGCAACTCAGATTTCATCATCTTCTTTACTCTGAATTTTTCTTGCAATATCTTTGCATGCTCCAATGTATTACCGTCTACCAGATCTTGACCTTCGGCAGGGGTAGGAGTGAGTTAACAAGAGTAGAGAACCATTCAAATTCCTTTTATTATCTTCATCTAGCCATGATACGACGCCAACTTTGGGCCTTCTTCTTCTTTTGTTTAGACCTAGATGAGGATTCCGGTTTCAACTTTGTGGGAGAGGCGGGTTGTTGTTGGGGCTCATGGTATTCTTCATCATCACCACCCGTATACTCAAAATGATCACCGGTTTTCGAGTTTGAGGTGGTGTCTCGAATCCCGAGGTTTATCAGTGCAGAGAGGGAGGAGATGATCTTTGTTGAGCCGAGTCCTTTGTGGTGGAGGTTGCATCGAGTACTGAATAGGGATGATTCACCGACTTCTTTGTGCGCTTGGGCTCTTTATCCTTATCCGATCTTTATCATCATCATCTCTTGAATGCTTAGGCCTTATCTTCTCAATGATGACTTGAGTTGGTATTCCAGCAATGCTTCAAACAGTTTAGCTTCATGAGAGGCAAACGTTGCAGTAGCGTTTGACATTTGCGCTACCAGCCGGTTCACCAATTCATCATCTGAGAAGATTGTGGTTTCAACTGGATTGATGCTCAAATTCATTGGTGTTGATTTCATGGCTTGCTTGGCTAAATGTAAGAGATTCGATAAAGTTGTTCCGGTATACATCTCCTGTCAGCTTCAGAATGACCTCCATTAGGAACTTGTGAGAATATCCTTTATCATCTCGTCCATTTCCTTGAAGATCATCCTTCATAAGCTTCATACTCCCTTTCCTTTTCATCTTGTCATTCTCATCATGAAGATACGTTATCATTGATCAATGAAATTCAGCTTTCTATAGAGCATGTCTTTCTTTTTGACTCTTTTGATAGCTTTAACGATTCGATTCTTTGATTGAGAGATCCAAGATGGAGTTGGCTTCCTGATCCGATTTGGATGATGATTTGGTTGATTTCTTTGATGGTGGTGGTGAAGAATGAGAAGACGAATATGATGATGAAGAGACATGAGGAGACTCTGGATCCTTTGGAGGTTCAGAGGTTTTCTCCTCTGGCGAAGGGTCTCTAAACTTATCATAATCAGTGTCATCTCGGACTTATCTTTCTCTTCGCCTTTTTCTCGCTCTTTTCTTTGTCACCCTCATCTTTCTCGACTTTTCTTTACTGGTTCCTTAAATTCATGCTCAATAGTTTCTTCCATGGCTTTTTGTTGCTCAAAGTGGTGGCACCGGATCCCTTATCGGGTTGATTAACCGCATCGGATCTCGTGAAGGTTGAGCGCACCACTTGACCCTCCGGGGCCACCCATTTGATCTTTTGAAAATTCTTTTGCCACGTGTTGGAGTCTAAGGAATTTGAACTTCTTCCCGTATGAAGTATCCAGTTGCTCTTCTTCTTCATCTGAGCTTTCTTCATAAGGCACAAGTACATGTGAGTCTTCCCTTTCCTTTGTCACCGGGTGGACTTGGAGGTTTAGCTACCGGAGGTTCATCTTCGCGTTCAGAGTAGAAAGTCTCTTCATCTTATTCAGCACCTCCTAGTCCTCGTCCATTAGCTTTCTCTGCGGTTCGTGCTTGATAGGGAATAGGAGCAGCTTCCGGGCGGAACGTCCTCTTACGTGGAGGATTCCTTCTGGGAACATCCTCGACTCTCGGTGCTGTTGCAACTTCCGCACTTCCTCTTCGGTTTTCCTTTAGGTGTACCAGAAGACTTTCATCGAGATGACCAACTTTGCCTTCTCTTTTATTGCTACCAGATACCTTTTGTATGTCTCAGCTTTTGATTTCATTAGTTAGAAGGTGATCAGTAACACGCACTGTTTCTTTGTTGACGATTCCTTGATTCCTCGATAGGATGGGTTCATCAACATGTCGTGATTGTCGGGTCATTGAGCCTCTTGGGAATATCAGGATGAAGTCCAAGTGCTCTCTGGATCAACAAGACTTTGTGTATCATATAGGGAATCTTTGAGCCAAGCCTTTTGAGAAATGACATCATGTCATCCCATATCAGAGCTTCAATTTCGATGTCCTTCTTGTTGATAATGACCAAAATATTTGCAGCTCCATGAGCTTGGGATGCTTATAGCCACCGTCACGACCGAGACCGACTTGGTGATGATGATGTAGAAGGTTCTCCACGGTTGAGGAATGTTCTTAAGCTCCACATGAGAATGCTTAGTGATAATTCCTGAAGTTTCATCATAGCCAATATTCATCGAATTGCGCTGTTCTCTTCGTGTTAGGTGTGGCATAGAAGTCGGTTGGCTCGATGTCGGGAATAAGAAGAACAACCGTAAATGGCATGTGTGATGGTGATTTGTTTGTGATTTAACGTCATCAAGTCACGCACTTTGACCTTGATCCTTTGCATTGAATTCCGAATTGTTGTATGTAGATCTCCTGCTTGTAGCAGAGTGTGAGAGCATGTTCTCGTATGGATGATTCCTAAGAATATCCATGCAATCAAGCAAGAAGATTCTCGGAATGTGAGGGTTTCAAAGTCAACTCGAGATTGTTCTTACAATCTTTCTTGGATAGCCATTAGGGAAGATGCTCAATTGTGAGAACTTCTGGTGCATCCACATTCATTTGAGCACCCATGTCGTGATCTGAAATAACATTAGCCAAAAGAACCAACATATCGAAAGACATAATGTTAGTCAACAAAAGGTTTTAATGTCTAGTTATTGAATGTATAATGTCAATGATTGTTACGAGTCCAAAGTCACTTGTTTGTCCAATAATCCAATGACGCCGTGAAAGCGTTTTGTGAGTTAGTTAACTTTAGGTTTTAAAGTTTATGTTATCACATATTTTCACAACACATTATTCATTTAAGCTTATTAGTGACATTATTGTTGATTGACGTTATGATTTATTTATTTACAAGTTTACACGCGTAACAATTCATAACGAAGGTTTGATCAAGGCTTATGCGTAGGAATGGTAGCTTATGCGTAAACAAGATAAGTATACGCGTGAAGACGAAGCTTACGCCAGAGGGATCGCGACTACGCGTAAGAAATATTACGCGTAGGAACAGGAGGACCTTATGCGTAGAGCTTACGCTGTAGACGTATAAAAACTTTACGCGTAAGGATTACTCGTAAGAGTAAACCTTATGCGTTAGATTCTGCTTGTTACCGCCACGCATATCCTTCACGGATACGCATGCCGTAGTCCCATTGTAGAACCTTACGCAATAGTTACGCGTAAGATTACTCTTACGCGATAACTTTCTACGCGTAAGGTGATCCTATTGCGCGTAGAGTAACAACAACCTTGATTCTAAATGTGAGTAGCAACAAAATCATCATAGCATCAATTTTGATTACATTCAATCTTAAATGATCAAGGCATGAAAGCATGTTAAGAGAAAGTCCAAAAGTCAAAAACCCATCATTTCTAGCCATAGGATTTACACCAAATGTTTTATATGGTAGGTCTGTGGTGTTGTGAGAGTCTAATAACCAAGTTTTAACATCAAAACCCCAAAGGAATCAATACCCAAACCTAAGAACATTAAACCCTACTTATACATTCAATCATGTTAAGCTTTAGGTATGAATAGAAAGCATTTATCGCGTAAGAAAGTCCCTAGAGTAAACCCGCATGGAAGCTTATGGTCCTCCACCTTTCCTTTTTTCATCCAAGGCCATTAACTTCCATTTGTTATAAACAAAGATTTTTAGGAATAACTTTGACGACACTCCCCTGACTTAAGAAAATAATGAAAGGTTATAAATTTTAGTCCCAGGATGTCATTGAACTGTAAAAGTTTACCACCATTGATAAAAGAGACAACCTAATAGAGTAATATAGATGCTTTTTGAAATAATAGTTAATGTTTATTTTCTCCCCAAACTTGATCTTAAAAATATGAATTTTGAAAGATTGAGTGAAGCATAAGAAATGTACTTGTAAATGTTGAAAGGAAAATAGATAGAGAATATTTTTGTTGTTTTAATGTAGTTATATTTTTTGTATTTTGTTTTAAAAACTATTTACAAAGAGATTTTTGCCATGTGTTTTAATCGCTTTAGAGGTCATCCAATTCTTCTCGTCAAAACACCTCATACCAACCGTGGACCAACTCATCTAAACCTAGCGAGGCAAGGCTTTGGTGAGTAGATCTCAGCATTGGTAATTCTGCACTCCACAAATATAATTGCACTTATTCTTCCTGATGAAATGATATCGAAGATCGATGTGCTTTGAGAGTCTAATAACCAAGTTTTAACATCCAAAACCCAGTGAATCAAAAATACCCAAACCTAAGAACATTAAACCCTAGTTACTAATTTATCATCAATTAGTGTTTCTGGGTTGTTATAAGGCATAGATATGATCAATTCATCATAAGAGCATCATCACACAACAATCTTTTTGACCAAAAACCGTCACATTTGAAAACACCCAAACCCTCAAGATAAACCCTAGTTTTCCAGATTCAATCAATTCGTGTTTCTGGGTAAGTTATGAAGATAAAAATGGTATCAGTGATGTCTTTAAAACATTTTGACACAATCGTTTTTACCACAAACACTCACCAATGATTAAGTGTTCTAACACTTACGCGTAAAACACAAACATCACATTATCTCAAGATTTAACCGTTAGATTTATGAAAAATTCAAAACCATTGTTTAAAAACTTGTTATAAACATGAAATCACTTACAGATTGATGATCCAAAACACGTGATTTGTGAGATGATTGTGCAGGCGTAGGATGAGTTTGGTGCAGTATAATAAATGTGATGTGAAAAAGTTAGGTGGGGTGTTTTAATTAAAATGACTTTAATCTTTTGACAGTTATGGTCCCTCCACCTTTTCCTTTTTCATCCAAGGCCATTTAACTTCCATTTTGGTTACCAAACAAAAGATTTTAGGAAATAACTTTGACGACACTCCCCCTCAACTTAAGAAAATAATGAAAGGTTATAAATTTTAGTCCGAGGAGTGTCAGTTGAACCAGAAAAGTTTACCACCATTGATACAAGAGACAACCTGAATAGATAACATGCAAGTACACTGGATGTTTTTGAAACAGCTTAATGTTTATTTTCTCCCTCAACACTTGATCGAAAAATATCAATTTTGAAAGATTATAGTGTTGACGGAAGAAATGTACTTGCAATGTTGAAAGAAAAAATAGATAGAAGAATATTTTTGTTGTTTTATCAGTTTTATATTTTTGTATTTTGTTTTTGAAAAATTATTTACAAAAGAGATTTTTTGTTTGACTGTGTTTTTAAGACTGCTTTTAGAGGTCATCCAATTCCTCTTGAGTCAAACACCTCATACCAATCCGGTGGACCAACTCATTAAACCTAGCGGAAGGCTTTGGTGAGAAGATCTCCAATTGGTATTCTCTCACTCCACAAAATATAATTCAACAGCACTATGCTCCACGCGGATCCTTGATGAAATGATATCAAGATCGATGTGCTTTGATTTCGAAAGTGTTGAACCGAAGTTGCACGAGATCGCAATAGCACATTGTCGCAAGACATCGATTCTCATCAAATACGTAACCATAGTCTTTGAGTTGTGTTCTCATCCAAATGACTTGAGCACAACATGGCTACATATTCGCCGTTGAGGACAACATACGATGTACAATCCGATTCTTCGATTGCCATGACACCAGCTTTATCACCAAGAAATTGTAAAGCTCCCTAAGTGCTTTTCCGTGAATCTAAGCATCCTCGCGTGGTCGGCCTCAAAAGCGATTAGTTCAAAACCGTAATCCTTCTGGATACCGATCCCCAAATTAATGGTTCCCGTGATGTATCGGAGGATTCTTTTAGCCTTAGAGAGGTGGGTTTCAGCTTGGTCGCGATGATAACTGAGCAAAGATATACACAAAGACAATATCAGCCTGCTAGCTGTTAGATACATGAGAGACCCAATAATACTACGGTATTTTGTAGGGTCCACCATTTTCCCATGTAAATCAAATTGCAATTCTAGCTTGGTATGAGCCATTGGTGTGGCATAGGTGTCACATGTTTTCATTCCAAATTTGTTTAACAATTCAAGGGCATATTTGGATTGACTCAAGAAAATACCACGGGGTGATTGATGAACTTGCAAACCTAGAAAGAACGTAAGTTCACCCATCATGGACATTTCAAAATGTTTCTTCATTAGTTTTGCAAAGCGATTGAGTACTTTTTATGTGTAGAACCAAAAATGATGTCATCCACATAAATTTGAACAATTAAGATATGTTCCCCGTGATATTGTATGAAAAGAGTTGGGTCGACCGAACCTTTGGTTAAATTATTGGCAATGAGGAAAGATGATAGCTTATCGTACCATGCCCGACGATCTTGTTTGAGACCATAGAGAGCTTCGGGCTTTGTAGACATGATTAGGGAACTCGATCAACGAATCCTTCCGCCTACTAACATAAACCGCTTTTCTTTAAGTTGTCCATTGAGAAAAGCAGCTTTGACATCCATCCGAAAGACCGTCATTCATGTGAGCCGCAAACGCCGAAAAATCCTAAATGTTTCAAGACGAGCAACCGAAGCAAAAGATTCTTCAAAGTCAATACCGTCTTCCCGACGATAACCCTTAGCCACCAGACGTGACTTGTTTCTCGATAATTTCCTTCAAAGATCCAATTTGTTTTTCCAAATCCATTTTAGACCAATGACGAAGACCCTTGTTGGTCTTTCAACCAGTTCCCATACTTCAAGACGCTTGAATTGGTTGAGTTCTTCTTGCATGGATTCAATCCAGTTGTCCTTTGTCATTAAGGCGTCTTGATGTTTTAGGTTCGATTGGCGACGCGTTGAGTGCATAAATGCAATGTTCACCGTCTGTGTGAAGACGCTGTCTCGTAACGACTGGTTGATTCGGGTTGCCAATAATATTTTCCAGAGGATGGTCTTTGTCCATCTATGTGTGGAGGGTTGATGTTGGTATACATCGTGTAGATTCTGAGGATTCAAATGGTTTGTTGAAGATTCCGCGACATCCGTGCAGCATTCTCATTAGCAAACGGGTTAAAGAACGATTTGGATCAAAATCGCAGTGGGGGTACTTCATTCGTAACATCATCACCGTTCATCATTGTTGGAAGCGGTTTGTTCAACCTGCTGTGTGAGTCAATCTGGTGGTGCTTCTTCAACCGTAGTGGTTGTAAAGGTGTGTATCGTATAAGAGTATTATCGTTGAGCAATGAAACAGCGGATACACCCGAGCACGCTCATCAATATCGCCACCGAACAGCTGGAGCAAATAATCTTTCCATTTGTTGACGAGTAAGTCGGGGGCTTGTTTCACCGATGATGGGGTTTGGGGAAGTTTAAGCGGTTGTGACCGGTTCTAAGTCCGTTATACTCGGCCATTTCCGTAAGTTCATCAAAATGAGCATGTATTGTTTCCATAACCTCCTTTGTTCGACGATTCCGTGATCGAAACCTTTAGAATTATCACAAGATCCAATAAAGACTCCAATGTCAGCTTTGGCTTTGAGCTTTCCAAAGTCATCACGATCATTATTCCGATAGCAAAGAGATCCAAATACATGAAAGTGTTTTAGATTCGGTTTTCTGCTATGGACAAGCTCGAAAGGTGTTTTGTTGTGGCGTTTTGTAATCATAGACCGGTTTTGAGTATAGCATGCAAGAGATACCGCCCATAAGTAATCTGGAAGTTTAGCATTGATTAACATTGTTCTTGCAGCTTCCACTAACGCTCGTTTCGCTCTTTCAACAACTCCGCTTTGTTCTCGTGTACGCAATAGATGTCCTGATGTCAATTCCCACTTTCTCATAAAATTCACGAAGAGTTTGTTAACAAATTCAAGGCCTCTCGTTCTCATTCGATTTGTCGAACTGTTTTCAGAAATGAACTTGTATTTTCGGGAGAAAGGTGATGATCATTTGTGGAGCTTGATCTTTGCTTCGAAGAAAGTAGACCCAAGTCCAGAGTGAATAGTCATCAACAATTACTAAGATGTAGCGTTTGCCATTGATCGTTTGCACGCATCGGGCCACACAAATCCATGTGAAGAAGATGAAGCACATGCCGAGAGTTGTGTTCCACCTTTGAAGGAAAATGAGCACGAGTGCTTTTGCCTTGTTCACAAGCCGAGCAAAGGTGATCTTTAGAATACCCAAATCGTGGGAGTCCTTCAACTAGTTTGTGTCGAGCAAGGTTGGTGATGGTTTGAAAGTTTAGATGTGAGAGACGACGGTGCCATAGCCAGGATTTTGTTGATGTTGCCTTTGAAAGTAAGCAGATGGAGAAGAAGCAACCATGTCTTGCATAGAGATAGTGTAAAGACTAGAATTACGCGAGCTAGACATAAGGTCGTTTCCTTGTAGATCACTTAATGAAACAAGTTTTCTCCCGAAAGCAACCTCCAAATCTCCATCACATAACCGACCACTGAAAATGTGAAGACCGCAGGCCTTCCACATAATAAACTCTACTAATTTCGATGTTCCCATTGATATAGTCTCCGTAGCCCATGATAGTCGCGTATGATCATTCCTAACCTCGACAAAGTGCCAATGAACTTTTGGAATAAAAGTTTGATAATGCTATCAACTTCCGAGAATTTAAGGTTCAATGGAATAGAAGTAGATGTCCAAATGTTAGAGCGGTAGCGCTATAGTAGACATATACACACATCAATAGCTTTAGGTATCCATTTAAATCCTAGTGTGTTATATATCCATTTCTACCATCTCCAACTAGTATTTGCTTTAGTCTTAGTGAATGCACTAGGTGGTACTACATTCCTAGGAGGTGAAACTGAGCTACAGGACAAAGAATGCGCTTCTTAGAATCTAAAGAGGCGGTCTACCAAGCAATGCACGCACTTAGAAAGATTAGTGGGCCTAGAGGTATTCCGGTTCTTAGGATTCCTTAAACGAGAGATGATAGCTTTAGCAACACATTTATCATGACAATAATTCATACTTTTACGACAAATAACACAAGGTGCATCGATCAATATCAAAAGTACTTAATGGTTTAGCATTCGTTACATCACTATTTCTATTACATTTGCCAGACGCAATATCTATAGTGGAAGCAACGTTAGTCTTATTCATAGTCCTAGGGTGTTCTTCTACTTTAGCATTCCTTATTGATCTTTTCTTAGGTCGCAACTTCCTATTCTTCGATGTAGTGCTCCTAGGCCGTGAAGTGCGGACGTTTGGAAAAGACGCAACTATTCCTCGCTTCAGTAGAAGGAAGCACGCTAGCAACTTGTGATTTGGCAAGAGGGATTCTAGGTTCATGATTACTAAGTGTTATGGGCTATTCTCTTAATCACGGTAGGCTGAAGTTGTTCATACTTTCCTAACATTTCTCTTAACTTGAGGATAGTGTGAATCGATCTTGATTTTCGCATAATATTTCCAAAAAATGCATAACTTCTTTAGTGTGTGCAAGATAATGATCAAGTTCATTTGATGCTTCATCACGAGTCTTTTGAGTAAATCAAATATGACACCATATTCCTTTTAACTTTTACAAGTTCTTGTTCATATTTTGAGATTTGACACTTAAAAGACACGCTTTGATCATCCAGTTGCTCAATTTTTGGATCGTAATTTTTGTCACGAATCGGGTGATTTTGTGTTGAAAAGCAAGTTGTTGATCGTGAATATCTTTTGACACCAATTAAGACGACGTATTGCATTTGAAAGTTCGTTTGACAATCGCTTGTTTTCAACTTTTAAGGACTCGACCAAGCACATTATCAATGTTCTCAACATTTACCACGTAATCAATAGTATCGGCAGAGATATAATCAAATGCATATGACAGAGAATTCAATAACACAACATTATGGACATCAGGACAGATGACATCTTCCAAGAGTCGATCAACATCTTTTCTCAACATTTTCTTTTTACGCTTAGTATTAGAAATAGATGTTTTGTTTTCTAAAACGACCTTCATCAATCCAAGTTCCTTATGAAAGTCCCTTTCCCAAGACAATGCACAACTTTTCAAATTTTTAACATTTGGTAAAAGATTTTTCTGAAAATTTTCTCTTTGTTCTCGCTAGAGGCATTGAAAATGTTGAACTTTTATTTCAGAATGATATTCTATCTCATGTTGTAAAGTTTTGAGGTCAACCATGAAAAGGTCAAAATATCTAAGAATTTTGCGATTTTCAGGTTTTGAGTTTACTTCACCGATGGAAGGTAAAGGACCATAAGTTTGTGCATAATCTGGTTTGGGATTAACATTAGAAGACTCGTGATGTTTTATGATAATCCTTGGTGTGTTAGAAGAATCCGCTGGTGTGACGAAAGTGACCGCTTTTGAATAGTTAAAAGGTTTGTTGTAAACAACATTTTCTAATTTGGATCGACTCTCGTCTTGCGTGATCTAATTCCTCTTGATGATGATATTCAACAACACTCATAAATGTAATTATCAATTTTATATTCTGACCGAAACTTCAGGATTTGGTTTGAATGCTTTGGTTGAAAGCTTAGGTTTGTAATCAGCAAGATTTGGTCCATATCCATTTGGATTAGGTTTTAAAGTAAACTTTTTAATGGCTGTGACCGAATCGCCATGTTTGTAAACAATGCTTTTAAACTCTTTAAGTTTGTTTTGCAAGCCGATGATTTCTTCAAGATGATCATCTATTCGTTTCGCTGAATGCTTTTTGTATGCAGAGAACTATTTTTGACAAGTTAACAACTCAAATTTTAGCTTTTGATTTTCCAAGGTGAGAGCGTTAATTTGCTTTTTATGTTCATGTTTCAGCTTGTTCTATTTCGCATAACAAAGCATTCTTCAAGCGGCTAGATCACAATGACGCTCTTTCTAAATATTTTTCGCTTTGATGAGATTTGGCAAAGGCGCTTCAAAACCTTTTCACGCTTTTCTTGAGTTTTGAAAAAGTTGAGTTGCTTTTGTAAACATTCAAAATCCTTGGTTAATAGTGCATTTTTACTTTTCAAGTCCCGATTAATTGCACGACATTCTTCCACTATGGTTTGTTGGTCTAGTATTAAACGAGCAAATGCGGATGAGGCAAAGTTCGTTGTGTTCAACGTGAGTCACAACATGATCATTACTGAGATCCTCAAGTATAACCACGGAGTCAATTTGATTATCAAGGGAAACCGTTTGGTCATCTTGATCGCCAAATATAACTACGGGGTCTAGTTGAAAATCGTCGGAATGAGATGTGGATGACTCAATTTGAACATTCCGAGCCTAGCGGATTCGGATGTTGGCGAGATATTAGATCGAGATAAATATGGTTTGTTCGGTACCGAGACAAGCCATCGGTGTCATACACTGGGCCTGTGTCACTCATGTGTAACTCATGCATATTAGCCATCAACATAATAAATGCATTGGCCCCAAGTCCTCCATATCATCATCCGAAGTCCGTGATTTGCCATAAAGCTCTGTTCTTTGTCTGTGAGAGTTCCACCACCTTCATCCTTAAGAGCCAAAAGAAGAGCCTCTTTGTGATAAGCACTACCTCTAGTCCTAGGCTTTAGGCATGCATTAGCCGATGTCCCTTCTCATTGCAGCTTGTAGCATCGAAGACCATTCAACCCATTCCGAGCATTTCCTGTTCCACCACTTGAGCTCTATTGTTATTCCTACCCCAAAGATTACCCTTGACCACCGCCCATCCGACGCACCACAACCACGATTCTCAACTTCAACTCATCCATTGTTCACAAATAGCTTGATTCCTTGTGTTAGATGAAGAAAGAATACGGTTGTTGGATTTGTTGGTATAACGGCTAAAGGCATTAGCAATCATTGCAAATCCTTGTTGCAGCGAGGCTTCTCAACGGATCGATTCTCATTAGCTTCGACAAGTGCTTGAGCATTGTTGTTGTTGTATGGAACCAATTGAGTTTGTTGAGATTGAGGCTGTGAAGGATCATATGGTGTGATTGTAGTAGTTGGTTGAGTTGCCGGTTGAGGAGAATAACTGTTTTGAGCATATAAGGCAAGTTGTTGATTTTCCTGATGTCGGTGGAGCAATTTGAGCACGGAGAATCCTTTCCCTATCAACTTCCTTTTCATGAGGCTTCAAGTAATCGCACAACAATCCATATGTAGAATGATGCATATTCTTCGCTTGACGGAGAAAAATGACATACTTCTCCCATTCAGTACCAAGACTACTCAGGAACTTAGTATTCATCGCAATTCTTGGCATGATGATGTTGTGTTTATCCAAATCATTGATGATGTCTCAAAAACGATGATGATAAGACTCTAGTGTCTCTCCCGGTTCAATCATGAAGTGTTCATAAGCCAAGTAAATTTTGGATTCCAAATCCTCTTGATTGAGTACAGATCCTTCCATAAGAAGATGAATATGATCCCACATTTCCTTTACAGTCTTTTGAGCATCAACACTTCCAAGAATTGGGTTAGGTAATCCTAAGAGGATATATTGCATTGCAAGTTCATCACTTTCATAGTGTAGAAGTTCCTCTGCATTTAGCTTGGCAACAAAGAGCAATGTTGGATTGTTCATCTCTTGGTGGATTAGCATTTGGATCTCGGTGATACGATAACAAGAGGCATCTGAAATGGACCTTCCAAGATAACCTTCTTTAAGAACTTTCCATGTGGCTTCTTCAGATCACAAAACCTAAAGAACCTTATCACCCATTGATCGTAGTTTCCCGGAGTGAGCATTGGAGGTCTATCAAGTGATCCAGCCTCATGAATTGATTGTTAGGTGCTTAAAGCTTCACACATCTTTGCAAACCAAGTGGGTTCCTTCATAGTGTTCCTTGATGGATGTTGATTGAAGTCATTTGTGTAGGGTTGAACTTGAAGACTTGGTGGTGTTTGAACCATTTGAGGTTGTGGAATTGCTGCAAGTTGTGGAGTATGTTGTTGATTAAATTGTTGTTGATAAATTGCTTGTTGTTGATTCCATTGTTGATGTTGTGGAGTTAGTTGTTGTTGACGTTGAGAATAAGTGTAAGGAAATAGTTAGAGTATGGTGGTTGTGACATGTTGAAAACTTGTGTTTGTGAAAATGGATCTTTGTAGTCGAATGAACCTTTGTTGATGAAGTGTCCTTAGGCGTAGAAATCACAAGAAACCAAGTAGGACTTATGTGTAAAAAACACCAAAGTTACAGTAACAATCAAGAGTTACGCAGAGATTTAGCTTACGCGAAAGTAGGGTAAAGGCACTAAAGTTATGCGTAGACACAAAGTTAGGCGTTGAAACTTATGCGTAGGATTACCTTATGCGTAAGACAAGGCTTAGGCGTAAGATTAATCTTATGCGTAGGATTTCTACGCATAAGCTTTCTGCTTATGCGTAAGTTTAGGGTTTTATCCCAAATGATCTTTTACACTATCACAGAGCAAAAGATATCCAAAATCGACGTATTTTCGTGCTTACCAAGCAAGAAAACACGGAGTAAACCACCGAAATGAAGATCAAACTACAAGGATAAAGTTACGCGTAAGATTAGGGTTTTGATACGCGTGAATCTTACTCGTAAAATGATTTTGCCCAAAGATGTTTCTAAACCGCTTTGTATGATGAAATAGCTTCAATAACACCAAAATGACACAAAAGTGTGAAACTTGATGATCCAAAGATCTCAAAACGGTTACGCGTAGGTTTACACCCACGAACAAAAACAAGCTTAAAAACGTTAAACCATGCGTAAAGTTTGAAACTTTTTGCCAAAAACAAGTATTTTAACACCTTAAAACATTGAAAGTACAAGAATCTTGGATTAAAAAGTGTAAAAACGAAGTTTTGCGAACCAAAGCACTCGTACCTTTACGCTGTAAGACCAAAAACTTACTTCAAAAGCAATAACGATTCACCCAACTATTTGGCGATTGATACCACTGTTAGGTCACTAGTTTTACAACACAAGCAACATAGAAAGAGATAGAGAGGCGATTGAACCAGATTCACACACACACACACACGATATACTAGGTCGGTTAGGCGTAGAGTGTAATGAAGAGAATAACTTGAACAACCAACCCGCAAGTGAGGGTTATACAAGAGTATTTATAGGCAAGGAGCTAGGGCAACACTCCCACTCCTTCCCTTTTCCTTAATGGACATGGGCCTAAGCTTATGGGCCTTCTACATAAGCTAGACCTTAAACAAACATAAAGGCCATAATAAGCTACTTATTACATATGAGTAACTAACACTTGAATAAAGGTTTAGGAGTGATTCCAACATTAACGACTTAGCTTAGGTTGCTAGAGATCCCCGTCTCCCCAAAGGGTAGGCCTTTAACGTCGGGTAGGAACCTTTGTCTAATAGGCTATGACGAATTGAACAAAGGAATATAGCGAATTGAACCCCCTCTTGAAGCAATAGGAAGTATTAATTAGAGAACGTAGACATAACATGATAGGACGAATAATTAGGCTAGTACACTTTCTCCCTACTGCATTCTCATCTATTTAATTTCTGCTTTTCATTTCTCTTTATTAGTTTAATTAATTAATCAATCAAAACCCCCTTTAAAACGTGACATTAGACTTAAGTTAGAATCCATACACATAGCTCTTGGGACGACCTCGACTTTACCGAATACTACACTACACATGACCGGGTACACTGCCCGTTAGTGCATAAAGTAGACCATAGGTAGAAAAGACCATTATAAATATGAAAACCTGGTTAGAAATCCTGCATCAATATCAAAGACAACATAGTCCATCATCGCACCATATACACAATATAACAATGGACTGTGGGGACGTAATAGCGTATAGGAGTTCTAGCCCACTAGCTAAAGCCCATACGATCATAGTAACCCTAAAACAAGTCCAAAGGGCTAAAAGCCCAACATGTTGTGCCGGGATAATCAACTCTCCAAGAAACTGTCAGCCAAGGTCACAACGAGTCTCGCATCAAGAATCAATCTCCAGGAAACAACTGGCCTGACAATTTATCTCGAGATCGTTATTGTACTATTGTCACATGTAGTTACCATATTAGTGTTGTGGTAGTGTCGCGGGTTTTTCGTTAGGACATGCAGATCGTGTCGAATATTCATAGCGTCAATGGCTAAGGATGACCTCCACATGTCATTATTGTCTTTTCCATAGGATGACCTCCACGTGGGTGATCTAGAACCGTCAAATCACATCCACAGATTACATACAGCCCTAAATGCATCTCTATAAATACACATTTATTTCATGAGAAGGATTAGCTTCATATCTTCTTCACATTTACTCACACTATACCCTAATTATATTTGAGCATTACTCCGACTTTAGATAAACACTCTAATATCTGGGTTCTTACCACTTAAAGGAAACCTGACACATAATTAGCTCAATCTCATACGACAAACCTATACCAATCCTTAATTTATGTACTATACGTAAACATAAGCCAAATCAATCAAAGTGAATTTTCGTATGTTATAAGAAGTCTACGTTTTAGTATTTCGCCACAACGCTCGAACTATATATACTCGTTAAAGACATTATGCATTCATTTTAGTGATATATTTTTTACGCTTTATTTTTTGGTTAAACGAGGAAAATTGCTCCTCATGTTGCACCGTTGTATATATTAGTTAAACCAAACTTAATGTAGTAGTAATTTCTTGATAAAAACATATTTAAAACACAATGAGAAAAGGAAAAGATTATAACAAGATGCAATATCTATACTACTTATAATAGAGGAATTGATCACTCTCCTCATGGTCTTAAAATTAAAACTTTCAAAATACAAAGCCTATTGTATAATACATAATGCACCATTAATGGTCTTTCTCATCAATCTTAAATTTAAGACTTACAAGTCTTAAAGCTTAATGTACAAAATACAAAGTACTATTAATGTGGTCAAGATATTTAATGTAGTTAATTAATTAACTGGTAAATAAATACAGTTAATGCAGTTATTAAAACACCTGTCACAATTCTCAATTTTCGGTCATTTCTCAAACTCACTATCCATCATCTTTCGTAAACTAGGTTTACTTAGTATCAAATTCGCTAGTAACCTTAGGGGTTTAGTTACAGTTCATTAAAAAATCATCAAGGACATTTCATATAGACTAGGTTTAGTCTACATTTCATTAGCATCATTGTCATCATATTAGTTCATGCATGATTTTGCATTTTACATTGAACGCGTAATTTTCATATTAAATAAACGCTATCGCATAACTAATTATTTTGAACATTTGATCCGATACTTCCAAAATTATCCCGATATATTTTTATACTCATATTAAGATTATAAAAATAATATCATGAGTTTACCCGGTGTTTTAAATTTATTTCGTATATAAATTGTTATATTTATATAATTACTGACGGTTTTGAAATTCTACACGATAATTATTATTTCACTCAGTTCTTGTAAGAAATGTATTCTCATAATTTTTATGACTTCAACATATTTTATTTTGTTCGCTAAAATTTATTTGTTTACTAACGCTGCCCTAAAAGCTCAAATAAATACACAAGTTATTAATCATTCTTAAATAACTACATTTTACTCTACATTACTACTCTTAATTAATACTAAATGCATTCACTCCTTTTTCTTTTGAAAATGTCGACCAAACCAAAATGACTCACACATTTACTTACAAAATATCTTCACCTTATATTGATTTTATACTCTAAACTTATCACATACTCATTCATTTGTAAAAGTGTAAAACAAAGCTCTCATCTCTTTCTCTCTTTCATCCATAACCGGCCACCTTGAGCTCCAAGAAGAAGAATGTTAGGTCACTAGATTTACAACACAAGTTATAGAGAAAGAGATAAGGCGATTAAACAAGTAAACAAGCACACATACACGATAAGAGTAGCACGGTTAGGCGAAGGAATATGTGTGAAAAGAAAACTTGAACAACCAACCCTCAAGTGAGGGTTATTACATGGTTTATATAGGCAAGGAGCTAGGGCAACACTCCCTCTCCTTCCCTATTCCTTATTGGGCTTGGGCCAAAGCTTATGGGCCTTCTACATAAGCTTGACCTTAAACAAACATAAAGGCCATAATAAAGCTACCTATTACATATGAAATATAAATACTTGAAATATGTTTAGGAGTGATTCCAACAATCTCTCCCTCAAGTATATATGAATGTAAACGGTGAAGGCGTTGATGTAATAGTAGCAAGGACGCCTTCGACATTCTTCTTTCTTGTGAGAAGAATTGCCTTGATTCGAACAATCTCCCCAGTGTAGAGAGATAGTTATCTTTGAACAGTTATGCTTTGACGCCATCTTTAACTTTGTTCTTTGATCATTGTTCTTTGTGGTGAAATTGATAGTATGTTGTTGTTCCAGATCAGCCTCAGTTCCGCTTCGCCTGCTCCAGTGTCTCCACATCACTCTTCAACATGCTCACACGCTCTTTGACGTTGGAAATCAATATCGATGAAGTTTTTAAGTCTTTGACTTTGTAGATTCTTTGATTGATGAAGAATCATTCTAACTGTTGTGTTGCATTGAGATAGAACTTCCATTAGTGATGATGTTGGCGTGAGCATGAGAAGAATCAGCACGATCATCCCGCTCCCGAGCTTCCATAAGAAGAAAACATTTCAAACGGTTAGTAATAAGCGGTTTCCGTCACTTACAAGTTTGAACTTCGAGAGTGTCAACAAAGATAGTGTGAGGACACAACTCTAATTTTACAAAGGCCGCTCCTGAACGGAGTCCCACAAGTGAGATAACGCGATGTACCGGTACATCTACGCTCAGATGAGTCGCCGAGGTACACCGAAGCATCACCTCACGATCAGAGACCGCTTGAGACACACTCCGCGTAATCCACGGGAGTTACCGAAGTGACCCTGACAGGCTGTTTGATGTTGACCCGGCAGAGTTTCCATTCAATCACCGAGGATCACAGATGTGAACCTCTCATAAATGTTCTTGACAGATTGCTAAGATCTGTGAAGGACTCGATATGAACCACCGATGATCTTATTAGTTGATCATCAAGTGATTAAATGTCAAGTGTTCCTAAGAGATCTTTTGATGAATCTCGTGGCTCTAGACTCAATAATGCGCTTTGGTTTTCCGGAGACTAGGGAGAGGGTCTCCTTCTTCAATACCAGCAATCTCTAGGAGAAAGCCGATAGTTTACGTAGGGTTCCCTGTGAGAATGAAACAAGCTTCTGTTGAGAGAAACTTGAGTGGATAAGAAGGTTTAGTGCATGCGCCACTGGGTCCATGACGACTTTTAATCTTCAATACCGGCGTCACTAAGTGACAACCAGTAGCATATGAATTGAACCGGTGTCTGCCCTAAGTTGAATAACTGGAGGGCATTTCTTTTCACCCTTTACTTTACATTTCTTTTTGATTCTTCAACTCCTTCTTTCTCCGATTCTCATTTTCTCCTTTTTATAATCATTCCTAAGGACTTCTAACACTAACTAATGGTAGTGTCCTTGGGTAGATCCCTCCGGCTCTGGCGGATCATAGGACGGTTATTCCTAACCTTAGTCACCTTATAACTCCATGACTAACCTATGTTTGCCATTAAAACCAATGTATGATAAAATATCTCTCAAAGGGTTTGTTAATGAAAAACATGTTTGAACCATTGTGAGAGATGATGTTTTGCATAAATACTCCCCCTCCACATGTGCTTAATAGTTTTAATGGTTAAATGCACAGTGAGGAAAGAGCGCGCACTTTTGAATTGATCCACTGAAGATAGACAATCCCCCGCGAGACACGGTTACGTTGCATAGTTAAAGAGTTACATTGTCAACTTTTAGGTGACAACTAGCTCTAATAACTACCTTGAAGGTGTAGACAAACCTTGGAAGGTTGTCAAACCCGTCAGAGTTCATGTCTATCAAAAGTTTCTCGAATGGTACATTCTACTCGAACAAGTCCTTTGCGAGACACGTTTACATCACTAGCTTAACTAGCTTGAAATTATTACCCGTCCCGGACAAGTCTTTTCGAGTTACTAACAGTTTAGTACCGTCAATTCGTTGGTTAAGCCTGAGGTACACAGATTCATTTGCATTTTGTACAACATATTTCTTATCACACAATTTTCTCCCCTCAAAAATGGCATATTAAAGTGTTATTTTTGAAGCGTTTGAGAATAAATATGACCATTTCGAGTGTTGCGGGAAGAATGACCACTGAGAACAATTTTGAACAAAGTTTCAAATACTCCCCTCAACAAGTGATATAAACGGTTGAGGTTTTGAAAATCATAAGGGAAAGTACTTGTTCTTTTGAGCAAAACCTTGAAAAGTGAAAGGTTTGATAGGTTTTACTCAAAAGTAAGAAGCTTTCGCTCCTTTTATAAGGATTGTGGCACTGAAGCGTACCACATGGTCCTTTATTTACAAGTACGGGTTGTACACTGTAATGTGTGTACAAGCCATAGACATATATAATCATACATCCAAAATTATGAAGGAAACAATTCAAGGGTACCAGAAGTGCAGTGATGTTCCCTGTGAGTGCGCGCAGGACGTTGAAAGCCGGTGATGTTTCTCCTGGGTCGACCACCAACATAGCTCTCCAATCGCCCTGAATCGATCCCTTCGAACAACCGCTCATCAATCATGGTGATGATCCTTCTCACATCCCTCCTTTCCGAGAATTCCGCTTACGAGACCCAACTTTCAGCGTATATCCTTCAACTCAGACGCTAATCCGTCCCTAACCAGCTTCAAAGTATGATCCCCGAATTTCTGAAGATCACTACACGCCATTAAGCAGTTTCTTTGAAGTTCACTGCGGTAAACAACTCCGAAAGGTTTGCTGATGAGCGTATATTGAGGTACCTGATTGAGATCGGGAAGAGTAAGCGTTGGAGGAGTGAGGTTAACACGCATCTGATAAGATTCAACAAACCATCCGGATATCTTCAACACGTTCTTTGATCACGATGCGTCTAATGAAGATGAGAACCGACTTGATAAATTCACGTTGAACTTCAGTCGAGAATTGTCTCATACGACCACTCAGACTTTGGCAAGGTACATGTCTTCGATGTCGTTGAGGGACAAGTTCTCAAAGTCACCTCGAGAATCCATAGTCCTGTTCATCTTGTCGTTTGACTATGATATTCTTTAAGAATGTGTAGTCCCACTTAGACTTGAGATCAATGTGTTTGATGGCCACGATGTCCTTAGAACTATATAATGCATGTTGAGACTTCGAACCAGTGCAGCTTCTGTAGTAGATTCTTCGCGTTCGGCCAATGATGAATCCCATACAATGCATCTTGGTCGTATGCTTGCACGCTGTCAGAAAACAAGTGATTTGCACGTTCCTCGATAGCTATACAGTTTGAGTAAATAGCCTGGGAATGGAAGAGTCAATGATGTAGCGTATTTTCGCGAACCATCGCTTCCATGTAAGAGAAAATCCGTGTCTCTGTTAAAGAAGTATCGGAAGGGAATCCGTGGTTCGCCTGTTTGGCCAATGGTCGGTAGGGGTTTGGTCCAATCGGTGTAGTATGGAGGGTTGTCCCTTTGTGTGAAGTCAATGTTTGCTTCCGGATTGAGCCAATCCATGTCGTTAGACATAGCTCGAGCGATGTTCTCAAGATGATATTCGACCTCGAGGGCGCTTTCAGAGCTGTCTTTAAGAAGTTGGAATGCTTCATTCTTGATTCGCTTCAACTCAGATTTCGCCATTTTCTTCACATGGAACTTTTCTTGCAAAAGTTTTTGCGTGCTCCAATGTAGAACCGTCTACCAATTCTTGACCTTCATCCGGGTAGGGAGTTTGATTGACAAGTGTGGAGAACCATTCAAACTCTTCGGTTTTATCGTCATCTAACCATGAGACGACTCCGTTGAGTCGCCTTCTTCTTCTTTTGGAAGGCCTTGATGATGATACTCGGTTTCGCACTTGTTTGGGTGAGGTGGGTTGTTGTCGGGGCTCAAGGACCTCTTCATCGCCACCACCCGTATACTCAAAGTAATCACCGTTTTATGAGTCGTGGGTGGTAACTCGAATCGCCCGAGGTTTATCAAGAGAAGACCGAGGTGGAGGAGACCTTTGTTGAGAAGAAGTCCGTGGTGGAGGAGGTGGCATCGAAGTAGATTTACCGATTGCTTCGACGCTTAGGTGCAGAGTCCTTATCCTTATCATCGCCATCTCTTGGTCGCTTGGGTTGATCTGACTCCTTGCATGATGATCTGAGTTGAAAATCAAGTAGATTTTCGAAAAATTTAGCTTCATCCCAAGTAAACGTTCCAGATCGCTTTGACATTTGTATCACAAGTTTAGCGATTAACTCAGATTCAGAGAGGTCAGCTTCTTTGGCCATTGTATGTTTAACCAATGTTACGATGTTAGGGGTGAGTTGTCTAGAAAATACTTCTTTAGTCACACCGGGGACAGTATCGAGAAGAAACTTGTGAGTATGATCTCTTGCTGTCTTCTCCAGTTCCTTTTGGACTTTAGGAACGATATCCTGAAGGTACTTGTTAGTGTAACCTTCGATCATTTCGCTCAGCCTTTTACGATGTTTCTTCATGAACTTCAACAAATTCCCTTTTTCTCCATCTTGTCTTTCTCATCATTTAAGTATGATCTGGTCAAAGAAACCAATTCAGCTTTCTGTAAAGTATGTCCTTCTTTTCTCGACTTGTTGGACAACTTTTACAATCTTTTTATGGACTGAGAAATCCAAGATTTAGGTTGTTTCTTCACGGATTTGGATGATGATTTGGTTGACTTTGTAGATGGTGGTGGTGATGAGTGAGATGAAGAGTCTGATGATGAGGAGACATGAGGAGACTTCAGGTCCTTAGGAGTTTCTGTGGTTTTCTCCTTTGAGTGTGTTGGACTGTCTAGAAGAAACTTTGTATAGTCATCCTCGTCATATCTAGACTTTTCTTTCTCATCTTCCGCTCAAAATCATACTCAATAGTGTCCTCAATAGGCTTTTGTTGTTGCACAAGAGTGGTGGCACCAGATCCCTTATCGGTTCGATTAACCGCATCGGATCTGGAGAGAGTGAGCAGCACCACTTGATCCTCCTTGGCCACCCATTTGATCTTTAGCAAATTCTTCGGCCTTATGAAGATGTCTAGCGATGTGAAACTTCTTCCTGTATGATTGATCCAGTTGCTCTTCTTCTTCATCAGAGCTTTCATCATGTGGCACAAGTGCAGTGAGTCTTCCTTTTTTTATTAGTTTGAGGACTTGGAGGTTTTGGTATCGAGGGATTTTCATCCTTTGCGCATTCGAGTATGTAATCTCTTCATCTGTGTCAGCAGCATCGAGTCCTCGTCCCTGAGCTGCTTTGCGGTTCGTGAAAGGATTGGAGTGGCTTCCTGAGAAGGAACTTTTTCTTAGTGGTAGGCTTCCGCTTTGGAATAGGTTTCTTCTTTGGAACATTCCTCTGACTATATGAACTTGTGACACTTCCAAAGACTTCCTTTTCTGGTTCTCCTTACAGGGTTCCGTAAGATTTTTCGTCGAGATGACCAACTTTGCCTTGTCCTGACCGCTTCGGATACCTTTTGTACGATTCGAGCTTTCTCGACATCTTCGCTAGAAGGAAATCGGCAAGACGCACCTTGTTTCTTTGTAGACGCTTTCCTTGATTCTCGACAGATAGAATGGGTTCCGTCAACATGTCGTGATTGTCGGGTCATTGAGCCTCTTGGGAATGTCAGGATGAAGTCCAAGTGCTCTCTGGATCAACAATTTAGTATATCCGATGTAGGGAATCTTTGAGCCAAGTTTGTTGAGAAATGACATCATGTCATCCCAAATCAGAGCTTCGATAGCGATGTGTTTCTTGTTGACCAATGCCCCGAATATTTGCAGCCCATGAGCTTAGGGTGCTCATAGCCGCCACGACCAAAACAGACTTGGTGATGATCATGTAGAGAGTTCTCCGTGGTTGAGGAATACTCTTAAGCTCTACGTGAGAATGCTTGGTGATTATTCCCCAGAGCCTCGTCATAACCGATATTGATTAAGAATTGGAGAGTGAGCTCTTCAGCAGGTGTGGCATATAGTATGGTTGGATCGACATCGAATTAGGAGAATGTTCTTAAGTCTGCAGTGTAATGGTGACTTGTTTGTGATTCAGAGTCACCGCCACAGCAGTTTGTCCTTTGACCCTTTCCATAGTGTTCCAGAACTGTTGGATGTAGATCTCGTGAACAGTTGCAGAGTGAGTAAGCATGTTCTGATAAGGATGAGTCTTCAGAATGTCAATAGCAATTAAACACGAAGATTCAGAGCAAGTGAGGGTGTCAAAGTCAACACGGAGATTATTCTTTCCTATCTTCATTGGATAGCCATGAGGATAGATATCAGCAATGGAGAGAACTTCATGTGCATCCACATTCATTTGTTCAGCCATGTCGTGATCTCAAATAACATTAGCCAAAAGAACCAACATATCGAAAGACATAATGTTAGTCAACAAATGGTCTTATTGTCTAGTTATTGAATGTACAAAGGTCAATGATTGTTACGAGTCCTAAGTCACTTGTATGTTCAATAGTTCAATGATGTCGTGAAATGTTTCGTGAGTTAGTTAACTTTAAGTTTTAAAGTTTATTTTATCACTTATTGTTCACAACATATCAAATGATTTAAGTTTATTAGTGACATTTTAGGATTCGTGATGATATGATTAGTTTATTTACAAGTTTGAACAAGTAACAATTCATCATGAAGGTCAATCCATGGTTAAGCGTAGTTTTGGCAAAGTTATGCGTAGACAAGAATGATATATGCTTAGGCGTAGACTTACGCGTAGAATCCTAACTTACGCGTAAGAAGTGTTACGCGTAGGAAAAGGAGACCTTATGCGTAGAGCTTATGCGTAGGCATAGATTAACCTTACGCGTAGGCTACCGTAAGAGTTGACCTTATGCGTAGAGGTCACTGTTTACGCATATCCTTCACATGATACGCGTAGTCCATTGTAGAACCTTACGCGTAGCTGTTATGCGTAGGATTATTCTTACGCGTAACATGACTACGCTTAGGGTAATCCTTATGAGTGCAAATGACCTTGATTCTGATTTTCACAAGTAACAAGCCTGAAATAAAACCATCACATCATCATTATTAACACATAGATTCATTTTAACAGCAGATCATGGCAAGAATCGATGTTACACAGCTTATGTAGAACTACATACGCGTAGCCTAAAACCCTAAATATACGCGTATGAGTTTTAGCCATAGATTATGCACCTAAACTTTTTCTCGTATGTTAAAGACATGTTGTGAGTATGTAAGCCAAGTTGTAACACTTAATTTGTTGAGAATCAAATATACCCAAAGTTTATGAAGCTTTAAACCCTAATTTCAAATTGTTAACCAATTCGTGTTTCTGGGTGGTTATTGACCTTGGAAATCATCAATTCAATAACACAAGAGCATAACCCAACAATCTTTTTAACCAAAACACTTCACATTCAAAAATACCCAATTTGACCTAAGAACCCTAATGTTTGAAAGTTATCAATTCGTGTATCTGGGGATGTTTGGGTAATGAACATGTGTTTATAGATGTAAAAGGAACATTTTGACACAATCTTATTAACCTCAAACGTCCATTCTTGATTTAGCGTTCATACACTTACGCGTAGGACACTAAATCAAGCATAGATCAAGATTTGACCGTTGGATTTGTATCAAAATCAAAACCTATGTTTAAAAACATGTTGAGATCATAAAACCACTTACAAATCGTTGATCCAATTCACGGATTTGTTAAACCATTTCTACGCGTAGGATCCTTTTTAGGTGTTGGTAATAAATGTGAGGTGAAAGTGTTAGGTGGGTGTTTTATCAAAAATAACTTTGTGGTTTTTGCAGCTTTTGGTCCCTCCACCTTTTCCATTTTCATCCAAAGCCTTTTAACTTCCATTTTGGTTACCAAATGAAGATTTTAGGAAAGAAACTTGACGACACTCCCCTCGACTTGAGAAAATAATGAAAGGTTATTAATTAAAGTCCGAGGAGTGTCTTTGAACCGTAAAATGTACCACCATTTGTAAAAAAGTCAACCGAGATATGATAACATGCAAGTACACAGATGTTTTGAAGCAGTTAAAAGATTATTTTCTCCCCTCAACACTTGATCGGAAAAATACTGAATTTTGAAAGATTAAAGTGTTGACGGAAGAAATGTACTTGCAATGTTGAAAGAAATATAGATTAGAAGAATATTTTTGTTGTTTTATCGGATTTTATATTTTTGTATTTTGTTTTTTTTTGAAAAGATATTTACAGAAGATGTTTTGGTGTTTGACATGTGTTTTAAGACTGTTTTAGGAGGTCATCCAATTCCTCTTGAGTCAAACACCTCATACCAATTCGGTGGACCAACTCATTAAACCTAGCGGAGGCAAGGCTTTGGTGAGAAGATCTGCCAATTGGTATTCTGTACCCACAAAGTATAAGTTCAACGGCACTGCTCCACGTGGTCCTTGATGAAATGATAGCGTAGATCGATGTGCTTTGATTTCGAAAAGTCTGAATCGAAGTTGCACGAGATGGCAATGGCACTCGATTGTCGCAGACATCGGGATTCGTCAAATACGTAACCATAGTCTTTGAGTTGTGTTCTCATCCATATGACTTGAGCACAACACGCTGACATGGCTACATATTCTCGCTTTGGTTGATGACAACGATGTACAATCCTCGCTTCTTCGATTGCCATGACACCGCTTTATCACCAAGAAATTGTAAAGCTCCCGGTGCTTTTCCGTGAGTCTAAGCATCCCGCGTGGTCGGCGTCTGAAAAAGCGATTAGTTCAAAACCGAATCCTTCTGGATACCGATCCCCAAGTTAATGGTTCCCTTTATGTATCGGAGGATTCTTTTAGCCTCAGAGAGGTGGGTTTCAGTTGGTCGCGACCGATAACGGGAGCATAGATAAACGGCAAAGACAATATCAGGTCCGCTAGCTGTTAGATACATGAGAGACCCAATAATACTACGGTATTTTGTAGGGTCCACCAATTTCCCATGTAAATCAGCTTCTAGCTTCTTGGTATGAGCCATTGGTGTGGCATAGGTGTCACATGTTTTCATTCCAAATTTGTTTAACAATTCAAGGGCATATTTGGACTGACTCAAGAAAATACCACGGGTGATTGATGAACTTGCAGTCCGAGAAAGAATGTAAGTTCACCCATCATGGACATTTCAAAATTTTTCTACATTAGTTTTGCAAAAGCTTATTGAAAACTTTTATGTGTAGACCCAAAAATGATGTCATCCACGGAAATTTGAACAATTAAGATATGTTCCCCGTGATATTGTATAAAAAGAGTTGGGTCAACCGAGCCTTTGGTGAAATTATTGGCAATGAGGAGAGATGATAGCTTATCGCACTCATGCCCGAGGGCTTGTTTGAGACCATAAAGAGCTTTGTTCAGTTTGTAAACATGGTTCGGGAACTCTGGATCAACGAATCCATCCGGTTGGCGACATAAGACCGTTTCTTTAAGTTGTCCATTGAGAAACGCCGCTTTGACATCCATCTGATAGACCGTCATATTCATATGAGCCGCGAACGCGAGAAATATCCCAACAGCCTCAAGACGAGCAACCGGAGCAAAAGATTCTTCAAAGTCTATTCCCTCTTCCCGACGATAACCCTTAGCAACTAGACGCGACTTGTTTCGATGACGTTCCCTTCAAAGATCCAATTTGTTTTTCCAAATCCATTTTAGACCAATGACGTAGACCCTTGTTGGTCTTTCAACCAGTCCCCATACTTCAAGACGTTTGAATTGGTTGAGTTCTTCTTGCATGGATTCAATCCAGTTGTCTTTGTCATTGCATCTTTGATGTTTTTAGGTTCGATTGGCATGTGAGTGCATAAATGCAATGTTCACCGTCTGTGTGAAGACGCTGTCTCGTAACGACCTGGTTGATTTGGGTTGCCAATAATGTTTTAGCCGAGGATGGTCTTTTGTCCATCTATGTGTAGAGGGTTGATGTTGGTATACATTGTGCGATTCGAGGGTTCAAATGGTTTGTTGAAGATTCCGCGACATCCGTGCAGCGGTCTCATTAGCAAACGGATTGAAGAACGCATTTGGATCAAAATCTGCAGATGGGGGTACTTCATTCAGAATATCATCACCGTTCATCATTGTTGGAAGCGGTGTGTTCAACTGTTGTGTTGGAGTCAACCGGTGTAGGTGCATCTTCAACAAAGAGTTGTTGTAGTGTGTATCGTATAGGAATATTATCGTTGTGCAATGAAACAAATGGATACACCGAGCACGCTCATCAATATCGCCACGAACGTAGGAGCAAATAACCTTTCCATTTGTTGACGAGTAAGCTGAGGGCTTTCTTCACCTGATGATGGGGTTGAGGGAAGTTTAAACGGTTGTGACCGGTTCTAAGTCTGTTATACCTAAGCCATTTCCGTGAGTTCATCAAAGTGAGCATGAATCGTTTCCATTACCTCCTTAGTTCGACGATTCCGATTCGAAACCTTTAGAATTATCACAAGATCCAATAAAGACTCCAATATCGCCTTTGGCTTTGAGCTTTCCAAAATCATCACGATCATTATTCGGATAGCAAAGGGATCCAAATACATGAAAGTGTTTGAGGTTCGGTTTATAGTTGTGGACAAGCTCGAAAGGTGTTTTGTTGTGACGCTTTGTGATCATAGAACGGTTTTGAGTATAGCATGCAGAGATACAGCTTCGCCCATAAGTAACTGAAGTTTAGCATTGATTAACATTGTTCTTGCAGCTTCCACTAACGTTCGGTTTCGTCTTTCGACAACTCCGCTTTGTTCGTGTACGCGCAATAGATGTTTGATGCTCAATTCCCACTTTCTCATAGAACTCACGAAGGGTTTTGTTAACAAATTCAGCCTTTGTCTGTTTCGATGATTCTCGACGGTGTTGCGGAGCTGAACTTGTATTTTTGTGAGAAAGGTGATGATCATTTGTGGAGCTTGGTCTTTGCTACGAAGAAAGTAGACCCAAGTCCATCGTGAGTAGTCATCAACAATTACTAAGATGTAGCGTTTGCCATTGATCGCTTGCACACGCATCGGGCCACACAAATCCATGTGAAGAAGATGAAGCACATGCCGAGAGCTCGTGTTCCACCTTTGAAGGAAAATGAGCACGAGTGCTTTTCCCTTGTTCACAAGCTGAGCAAAGGTGATCTTTTGAATACCTGAATCGTGGGAGTCCTTCAACTAGTTTGTGTCGAGCAAGGTTGGTGATGGTTTGAAAGTTTAGATGTGAGAGACGACGGTGCCATAGCCTGGATTTTGTTGATGTTGCCTTAGAAAGTAAGCAAATGGGAGAGGAAGCAACCATGTCTTGCATAGAGATAGTGTAGAGATTAGAATTACGCGAGCCGCATATAAGGTCATTTCCTTGTAGATCACTTAATGAAACAAGTTTTCTCCCTAAAAGCAACCTCCAAATCTCCATCACAAAATTGACCTACTGAAAACAGATTGTGACCGAGGCCTTCCACATAGTAAACCCTGCTGATTTCGATGTTCCCATTGACATAATCTCCGTAGCCCATGATAGCTGCGAAGTGATCATTCCCGAACCCGACAGTGCCAATGAACTTTGCAATAAAGTTTGATAACAGTTTAAGATTGCCTGTCATGTGTCGGGAACATCCGCTATCAACAATCCAGATAATGATCTGTATCACCGCATTACACAACGCGCACAGATGGAATAGAAGTAGATTTGGAACCCGAAATGTTAGAGGGTTCCATAGCAGCTATAGTGGATATGCACACATCAATAGCTTTAGGTATCCACTTAAATCCTAGTGTGTTATATAACCATTTCCGCCATCTATAACTACTCTTTGCTTTAGTCTTAGTGAATTCACTAGGTGGTACTACAATCCTAGGAGGTGAAACCGAGCTACAGTGGACAAAGAATGCGTTTCTTAGAATCTAAAGAAGGCGGTCTACCAAGCACACACTTAGAAAGATTAGTGGGCCTAGAGGTATTCCGGTTCTTAGGATTCCTTAAACGAGATGATAGCTTTAGCAACACATTTATCATGGCAATCAGAATTCATACTTTTACGACAAAGATCACAAGGTGCATCGATGAATATCAAAAGTACTTAACGGTTTAGCATTCGTTACATCACTATTTCTATTACATTTGCCAGAAGCAATATCCATAGTGGAGGCAACGTGAGTCTTATTCATAGTCCTAGGGTGTTCTTCTACTTTAGCATTCTTGATTGATCTTTTCTTAGGTCGCAACTTCCTATTCTTCGATTGAGTGCTCCTAGGCTGTGAAGTGCGGACGCTTGGAAAAGGCTCAACTATTCCTCGCTTCAGAGAAGGAAGCACGCTAGCTACTTGTGATTTGGCAGTAGAGATTCTAGGTGCATGAGTACTAAGTGTTACTGGGGCTAATCTCTTAATGATTGTTGGTGGAAGTTGTTCATACTTTCCTAACATTCCTCTTAACATAATGATAGTGTGAATCGATCTTGATTTTCGACCGAACATTTCCAAAGAAAATGCATAACTTCTTTAGTGTGTGCAAGATAATGATCAAGTTCATTTGATGCTTCATCACGAGTCTTTTGAGTAAATCAAATATGACACCATATTCCTTTTAACTTTTACAAGTTCTTGTTCATATTTTGAGATTTGACACTTAAAAGTCACGTTTTGATCATCCAGCTTGCTCAATTTTAAAATCGAAGGTTTTGCACGCAATCGGTTGATTTTGTGTTGAAAAGCAAGTTGTTGATCGTGAATATCTTTTGACACCAATTAAGACGACGTATTGCATTTGAAAGTTCGTTTGACAATTGTTTGTTTTCAACTGTTAGGACTCGACCTGAAGCACATTATCGTTCTCAACATTTACCACGTACAACATTATCAGCAGAGATATTATCAAATGCATATGACAAAGAATTCAATAACACAACATTTTGAACATCGCACGATAACATCTTCCAAGAGTCGATCAACATCTTTTCTCAAGAGTTTCTTTTTACGCTTAGTATTAGAAATAGATGTTTCGTTTTCTAAAACGCTTTTCATGACCCAAGTTCCTTATGAAAATCCTTTTCCTGTGCAATTGCACAACTTTTCAAGTTTTTAACATTAGGTAAAAGATTTTTTTGAAAAATGTCTCTTTGTTCTCGCGCCACAGGCGATTGAAAATGTTCAACTTTGATTTCAGATCGATATTCTATCTCATGTTGTAAAATTTTGAGGTCAACCATGAAAATGTCAAAATATCGAAGAATTTTTCGATTTTCAGGTTGTGAGTTTACTTCACTAATGGAAGGTAAAGGACCATAAGTTTGTGCAAAGTCTGTTTTGGGATTTACAATAGAAGACTCAGTGTGTTCGATGATAACTCTTGGTGTGTTAGAAGAATCCGCTGGTGTGACGAAAGTGACCGGTTTTGAATAATTAAAAGGTTTGTTGTAAACAACAGCTTTTAATTTTGATCGACTCTCGCCTTCTGCATCTAATTCCTCTTGACGATGATATTCAACAACATTCATAAATGTAATTATCAATTTTATATTGTGCAATGGAAACTTCAGGATTTGGTTTGAATGCTTTGGTTGAAAGCTTAGGTTTGTAATCAGCAAGATTCGGTCCATATCCATTTGGATTTGGTTTTAAAGTAAACTTTTCAATGGCTGTGACCGACTCGCCATGTTTGTAAACAACAGTCTTAAACTCTTTAAGTTTGTTTTGCAAGCCGATGATTTCTTCAAGATGATCATCTATTCGCTTTGTTGAATGCTTTTTGTATGCAGAGAACTGCTTTTGACAATTTAACAACTCAGCCTTAGCTTTTTGATTTTCCAAGGTGAGAGCGTTAATTTGATTTTGATGTTCATGTTTCAGCTTGTTCTATTTCGCATAACAAAGCATTCTTCGCGGCTAGATCACGATCTGCCGCTCTAAATATTTTTCGCTTTGATAAGATTTGGCAAAGGTCGCTTCAAAACCGCTTTCACGCTTTTCTTGAGTTTTGAAAAGTTGAGTTGCTTTTGTAAACATTCAAAATCCTTTGTTAACAGTGCATTATTACTTTTCAAGTCCCTGATTAATTGCACGACATTCTTCCACTATGGTTTGTTGGTCTTGTATTGCGAGCAAAATCGGATGAGGCAAAAGTTCGGCGTGTTCAACGTGAGTCACAACATGATCATTTTTGAGATCCTCAAGTATAACCACGGAGTCAATTTGATTATCAAGGGAAACCGTTTGGTCATCTTGATCGCCAAATATAACTACGGGGTCTAGTTGAAAATCGCTCGAATGAGATGTGGATGACTCATTTTGAACATTCTCGAGCCTTGCCGGATTCGATGTTGGCGGAGATATGAGATCGAGATAAATATGGTTTGTTCAGTACTGAGACAAGCCATCCGTGTCATACATCGGGCCTGTGTCACTCATGTGTAACGCCGCATATTAGGCATCAACATAACAAATGCATTGCCGCAAGTCCTCCATATCATCATCCGAGTCAGATTTGCCATAAAGCTCGTTCTTTGTCGTGAGAGTTCCACCAGCCTTCATCCTTAAGGGCCAAAAGAAGAGCCTCTTTGAAATAAGCACTGCCCTTAGTCCTTGGCTTTGGGCATGCATTAGCCAGTGTCCCTTCTCATTGCAGTTGTAGCATCGAAGACCATTCAACCTATTTTGAGCATTACCTGCTCCACCACTTGAGCTCTGTTGTTATTCCTACCCACAGCATTAAACCCTTGACCACCGCCCATCTGACGACCATAATCACGACTCAACTTCAACACGCCCATTGTTCACAACAGCTTGAGTCCGTGTGTTAGATGAGGAACTAATACGATTGTTGGATTTGTTGGTGTAACGGCCAAAAGCATTAGCAATCATCACAAATCCTTGTTGCAATGCTTCGAATGGATCGATGTCCTCACGCTTCACTCGACATATGCTTGAGCATTGTTGTTGTATGGAACCAATTGATTTTGTTGAGGTTGTTGCTGTGAAGGTGTGTTTGAAGCAGTTGGTTGAGTTGCTGGTTGAGAGGGATAGTTCTATTGAGCATACAAGGCAAGTTGTTGATTATCCGGTGTGTTGGTAGCAATTTGAGCACGGAGAATTCTTTCCCGATCAACTTCCTTTTCATGAGGTTTCAAGTAATCGTACAACAATCCATAGGTGAAATGATGCATGTTCTTCGCTTGACGGAGAAAAATGACATACTTCTCCCATTCAGGACCAAGACTACTTAGGAACTTAGTATTCACCGCAATTCTTGGCATGATGATGTTGTGTTTATCCAAATCATTGATGATGTCTGAAAATCGGTGATGATAAGACTCTAGTGTCTCTCCATGTTCAATCATGAAGTATTCATAAGCCAAGTAAATTTTGGATTCCAAATCTTCTTGATTGAGTACAGATCCTTCCATAAGAAGACAAATGTGATCCCACATTTTATGTGCGCTTTTTGAGCATCAACACTACGAAGAATTGGGTTTGGTAATCCTAAAAGGATGTATTCCATGGCAAGCTCATCAGCTTCATAGTGTAGAAGATCTTGAGGATTCAAGTCGCAAAGAGCAATGTTTGTTTGTTCATCTCTTGGTGGAATGGCATTTGGATCTCCGGTACAATGATAGTAGGCATCTCAAATGGACCTTCTAAGATAACCTTCTTTAAGAACTTTCCATGTGGCTTCTTCAGATCACAAAACCTAAAGAACCTTATCACCCATTGATCGTAGTTTCCCGGAGTGAGCATTGGAGGTCTATCAAGTGATCCAGCCTCATGAATTGATTGTTGGCCGCTTAAAGCTTCACACATCTTTGCAAACCAAGTGGGTTCCTTCATAGTGTTCCTTGATGGATGTTGATTGAATTCATTTGTGTACGGTTGAGCTTGAAGACTTGGTGGTGGTTGAACCATTTGAGGTTGTGGATTTGCAGCAAGTTGTGGAGTATGTTGTTGATTAAATTGTTGTTGATAAATTGCTTGTTGTTGATTCCATTGCTGATGTTGTGGACTTAGTTGTTGTTGTTGTTGAGGATAAGTGTAAGGGAAATAGTTAGAGTATGGTGGTTGTGACATGTTGATAAACTTGTGTTGGTAAAAATGGATCTTTGTAGTCGAATGAACCTTTGTTGATGAAGTGTCCTTAGGCGTAGAAAAGAAAAGAACCAAGTAGCACTTATGCGTAAAAACACCAAAAGTTACGCGTAACAATGAGGAGTTACGCGTAGGTTTTAGCTTACGCGTAAGTAGG
>OU343225.1:252894167-252920091 GCA_910596185.1 Chrysanthemum makinoi | reverse complement strand
GAAAGACGGTGGTGGTTCCTGACGTTGTTTTCTGGTGACATGGTGGTAGACGGTAGCAAAAGTCGATTAAGACTTTGTGAGTATGAAAGAGTTGTTGTATATTTTGGAGAAGAAAGAGAGTAGATGAAATGATTTTTATTATTTGGATAATAAAGACGAAAAGAAGAAAAAAGAGAATGTAAAAAGTAACCTCTCAATGTCAATTTGTGTTTTTATTTTCCAAAACTCATTTAAACAAATTTAAAAATAAAATGATTGGTCAAAGTGGTGTTTATACAGGACCCTATTTTTTTTCCAATAGATTTTCTTTTGCTAGTCACTTGTGGATTCTCAAGTACTTGAAGATCTACTCCTTTTACTAACTAATATTTCAATATATCAAAGTGCAAAAGATATATTGAGAATAATTTTTGCATTTGAGCTAGTTTTGTAAGACAATTTTCTCATAACAAAAACTTTTGACAATACCTTGATGTATTAAACATTATATTAGAGTCAGTTAATATAATAGCTCCTTGTTAGAAAGTAGCCTTACGTGAAGTTTAATACAAATAGCCGTTTCCACAAATGCATTTGTTTTGTCGAAACCCATATTTCTAAAGGTATTTTAATGTTTAACTCGATTGTAATTTTTTTAATAAAATAAACTTTAGACTAGTTCTCTACCAGTTTTTAGGGTAACAATAAATAAATTAACATAGGGTTAATATACAAAAATGTTACTAAACTTTCAAAAATATTTGTCCTAAGTCACTAATATTTGTGACTGGGTCATCTTAGGTCACTATAATTTCACGGTTTTCAAGACATATGTTACTAAACCTTTTATAAGTGTCATTCTAGTCACTGGTTGATTGGTAACCGCTTTTGCAATATAATGCTACTAAACCTATACAAACAAGCTTCTAAACTTTGCGTAAAATTGCCTTAAGTCACTAATGTTTCATTCATGTCATCTAAGGTACTAAACTTTGCTAAAATTTGTCCCTAAGTCACTAATTAAAAATTTGTCCTAAGTCACGAAGTTGTGGCAATATGTTATCGAACTTTAAAATACTATACCATTTTATACACCTTTATAATGCTTTAATTCATTTTTATTCGTTTTATAATGCTTTTGTTTGTATTTTTACGCTTTTGTCCGCTTTATACGCTTCCCGCTATGTCCCTTTACGCCCGCTTTTACACGCTTTATGCTCAACCCCATTATATGAGCCAGTATTATTTTTATAATGCTTTATTCTTTTTCATCCGCTTTATGGTTTTGCATTTATATCGCTTTATTCTTTTTCATCCGCTTTTTATACATTTTCAGCCTTTACGTCATTTTCTTATGTTTTGCCCGCTTTTATGTTTCATTCGTTTTCGCCCCTTTTATAGCCAAAACATAAGAAAAATAGGTGAAAACGCAAAGAAAATGTATCTAAAACGATAAAACGGATGAAACGAATAAAAACGGATGAAAACTAAAAAACGTATAAATAATGTATAAAACCATAAAACGGATGTCACAAAACATATAAAAACGGACGGTAAATGGACAAACCGACGAAAACGTATAAACGGACAAAACGTAAAAACAACAAAAACGTGATAAAAACGAACAACAAAAAACTAATAAAATGTATAAAGCAGATAAAATCGTGATAAAACGATAATTTAAAGGTTCGTGAACATGTGCCACAACTCAAGACTTAGGACAAATTTTCATTAGTGACTTAGGACAAATTTTTCGCAAAGTTTAGCAATCTTTACTACAGAATGAAACATTAGTGACTTAGGACAAATTTTTTCGCAAAGTTTAGACCTGATGACGAGAATGAAACACCTGGGTGTATACACGCCAAGATTTAACCGGCAAATGAGGTCAAAGGCTCTCAATTATTGGTATCCAAGATAACCCGTTACGTAGAAAGATGAACTCGTATTTACGTAAGATAAACATTAGTGACTTAGGACAAATATTTTTGAAAGTTTAGTAACTTTTTTGTATATTAACCCATTAACATATAAACTAAAACTTTCAATAACAAAAAACTTATTTCTAACTCATTAAAAGAGACCAGTGTATTAAGGGCTTCTATGAATATTTTATGATGAATGTAATCCATTGGTATTTATATATACCAGACACCAGCTCTCCCCAGCTTTTCCATGCTTTCTGGGCTATGTTCCCATTTTGCCTTTGCACCCTTTGTTTTTGTATTCCATGTATAGTTGTTATGCTTTAAATATCAGTTGGTTTGTTCAAGCAGTTAATTAAACTTACTTATAATAACTTAGAAACTTCAGTTTATTTCAAATCTCAATTTGAAGAGAAACAACATTAGTTATGTGGCTTTGGCGACGGCATATGTCACTTTTGCGTCGTCGCCAAAACCTCCAGTTCTTGTTTGGGCATTGCCTTTTCCTGGTTTTTAAAAGATAGATATCCAAATTTACCTTTCTCAGCAATTAAGTACAACGAAAATGGTCTCTTTTAAATATCAAACCTGTACATATTTCGGTGTAACTAATTAGTACTGAATATTATGCTGTTAAAATGAAATATGTAGATAATATACTTGTTTTTTATTTTAAATTAACGATTAGTCCGTGGAAGCATGAAAGCAACAGTAAGCAATTCTAACTATCTTACTTGGATCTTTAGTTATAAATTAGCCATTAGAGAATGTCCAAAATCACTCACAATTTAGTGTTCTATTTGCAAACCTAACATAATAAAAAGCAAGTTGTTAGCAATTACACCAAACTGCATGCTTAATTATAAGCTTGAAGAAGAGAAAACTGGTACAAAAAGATCATCTTAAATCAAAAATGGATTTACAAAGACATTAAGCATAGTTTTGCTGAATATTAAGAATAAGTAACAAGGGATCTTACAATATATCCTTTGTAATGAAGATTAACAGATTGATTATTTTTATACCTTAGATCATGAATTACCATCATCATCATCTTGTTCAATTTCGGATGCCAGTTCATCATCTTCTTCGAATCCATTGACGCCATAAGCTGCATGTCCATGACCAAAAGCTTTTATGTGATCTTTGAGTGATCTTTTGTGCTTAAAATCTGAACCACAAGTGCAATACCAAAGCTTCCCACAATTCTTCTCGTGTGTTCTCCAATCACCCCGAACAGCAAAAGCCTTTCCACATTTTCGACACATGAATGGCTTGATTCCATGCTTTCTTTTGTAATGTGTTTGGAGGGTTCTAAAGTCTTTGAGTGGCTTTGATCGCGGGTGATCGATATTATTGCGACATCCCGGTGCACAGCAATAGCATGGTAGCTTTAGCATTCCAGTCGGTTGAGTTCCCCTTAGAGATTCTGGGCCTTTTCTGTACTGAGATCCATGCCCCCACATATGCATCTACAATATTCAATATATGTTAATATATAGACAGCAGAGAGACACAAACATTTATTCTAACAACAAAATTATATATAAATAAAAGTTGAGAACAAGCGGATCTTGGGTTGCAAGAAGAGAAGTGATCGAAATATGTAAATTGTGTGATAATTCAGATATGCAACTTGTAAAATATATAAAATGGGATCATAGATATTTGATATACATGATTCCCTTCATAACCAATAACTTTAAAAAAAAAAACAAATACTCCTCGGTATTTTTCTCATTTCCTTGCTGTCGGTGGCTGGTTTTTCTAATATCTTCCAGCGTCTTGCTAGTAATATATATATATTATATATGCGGTTAGTAATAAGAAGGACTCAGCCATTTGTAAGGGAGAGAGAGTGAGAGAGTGAGTTTTGAAAAAACTTGAAAGCGAAGGTAAAAATATGTTAACTTGGCACTATTCAAAGTCACAGATTTCCATGTGTACTAAAAAGCAGAAGGAAACATTGTCTGTGCAGTTCAATCAAATGAATTTGTAGGGTACAATCATATTCAGATCCCAAAATTTGCACTCCATGCAGACGAATATATTGTTTGAAGCAAAGAACATTCATTCACTTCAATAACATTGTTTCCCCTTTCACACTTTCAAACCCACAAAACATATAAACATCAAGTTATATACCAAATCAATCAAGATCAAAATGATCAAATTTCTTGATTGCTATCGTGATCTAGTGATTTTGTTTTCTGTTTGATGAGTACTTGGATTGATCAATTTATATTTTTTTTAGCTGATAATACTCACACATGTATAAACGAGTCTTGAACCCACAACCTGGATCGATCTAGTCAATGAATGAACAAATAAACAAAGGGTTTTTAATGATAATCATATAGTACCCAACCTGCATGTTGTTGTAACGATTAAAGGTCTTGAAGCAAACTGGACAAGAGAACTGAGTAGGGCCTATAAGAATCTGGAAGGGTGTTGGTATCCAATACTGACCCTTGTTTAATCTGCTTACGGAACTATACCCTAAACTAGCTTCATCTCCATCACCCTCCTTACTACCCTTATTACTATTAGCAACAATTATCTCACTAGTATTAGAAGAAGAATTTGATGAGTTTGAGATCAAAGAAGCAAGATCAGCAGCACTAGCATTTGGTAGCCCTATGTGTAGCGCCACAGTCACACCAGTTTCGTTATCATCATCATTATCGTCATCATCTTCATCATCATCACCATCATCTTCCTCCATATCATGATGAGTATTACTAATACAAGATCTTTGTTGTGGTTGTTGATTATCTTCTTGTTTTCTTGATGGGCTCAAGCTTAAAAGAGGGAGAGCTTCTCTTAGAGGGGGAGAAGGAGGAGGAGTTGGATATTGATTAGTGACACAAGTGGATGGACTGAAGCCAAAAGTACTAATCGTTCTAATGTTTGGATATGATGATTGAAAAGTGTTGTAGTAGTAGCTTTGAGGGTTTTGATGATGATGAACTTGATGAGGAAGATTTGTATTGGAATAATTATTAGAAAATTGATCCAATTTAAACCACTTTGAGTAAAGATTTGAATAGTAAGGGTCACTCATGGTGTTATTTGATGAAAAAGAAGGTAGAGGAATTGGTTAACTTAATGGTCCTTAGCTTTTAGAGAGAGATAGACAGAGGGAGAGAGAGAAAAACAAATTCTTGGGAGAGAGTAAGAGAGAGAATGGGTGGTGAAGGTGATAAGGAGGAGTAATCTAGAGACTTGTTTTGTGTAGTAAACCTTTTTCTCATTGTATAAAGGTACATGGTGCTACGTGCGGGAGAGTGTATGGGTTTCATATATATATATGCCCTATCTACGAGTCAGTTTCATCTCCACAGTCAAAATACACTATATTCACATGTCCTTAGATAATTTTGATGGCATTTCTAGTATTTAAGTATCGTACTTTCAACTCATTAAATCTATGCAACATATATACTTAAGAGAAAAAAATAAACTTTTGATCTTTTGCAATTTACATATCTTGTTTGCATACAGCTATATATGCAACCTACTTGTAAAAAGTATTTTGATTAATATACCAAAATTGTTGAATATGTGGATAGTCTTGCTAGTATTTGCTAGTATGGTATATGCATAATGGCGAGCTCGAGCTTAGTATTGCCTGTGGTCACCCTCAATTATATCACGATGTGTAGCACTACATTTGTTTTGAACAACCATGGTGTTTGACCCTTTCACCATGTAATTTATATATGGGGCTTGTGCCCCCCGCCACGTATACAAACTTAATTGGGAAAGCACTCCTTTTCGGAAAAGTTGGCGTGGTCAATTCAGGTTCATTTGCACCAAGAATAGTTTAGGTTGAGGCCTCTCACATTTTATTGAAGATGGTCACAAGCAGCGGCGGTACCAGAAAAACTTTCAAGATGGGGCAAAAGTTAAAAGTGGGTGTCAGTCGGGTCATGTCAGTAACTCGACTTTTGTTGCCGTAATGAAATCGATTTTACTTTTAATGAAAGTGATTTTTTCGGTATTTTTTTGCATGCGAGAACCAAAACTAAGAATTGATGATGATATGCACAATAGTTAGCACATACTTGCTTTTTCTGATTGATATTAACATCACTAGTTGAAGTAAAAATTAAAAGTTGGATAACAAAAATTCACAAAACAATAGAGTAGCACAAGAATCGAACATTATATCTCCACGAAAGTGCAAATGTCCTTAACCACTTGACTCAGATGCAAGTATTGGTTAAATTTTCACAGTTATACTATGTACCCATTTATGGGGGCAAAATGAAATTCTCTAATCAATTGACATTACTCGAGTGAACTCTGTGGGGGCAACTGCCCACACTGCCCTCATTGTGCTACCGTCACTGGTCACAAGTAATTGCCAACTCAGCCACCTTTGATGACCGTTGAAACAATTTTGAGGTAACTTGCTACATGTTAACAGAGTCAACAGATTGTTCCTTGATAGTTCCTGATAACTAAAAACCAAATATATAATCATGACCACACAAGGTAGTTATGGAGTTGGATTCCACAAATACTTGAGCAAACTTTAGTGTGGGGTGCTCAACCAGGCGTTCACACTATATATACATTATCATATAACTCTCGAAAGCAAAAATGTAAGTACCTATAGATCATATCTTGTAAAGTTTTCAGTTTGATTGCTAGGCTCAGTAGCTACTGTAATTATAGAGCCTTTTTGCTTGGAACATGACTGCCCTACTTCTTCCATGCATAAGCACTACACATCATGATCTTTGGCCTTAGGCTGGTACAAGCCAGATGATGATCTACCTATATAATAAACAGAGAAAATTACCAAAATAGGCCAAAAGTTCATGCATGGTCCATGACTTGGTCACCTTTTTGGGCCTTTTTTCAGTTTGGCCATGCTCGACTGCTCGACTCCATCATTTTTTATGATATGTGTCCTTGCAAGTATAACTGCTCAACTGCTCGACTCTATCATTTTGGTCATGCTCGACTGCTCAACTGCTCGACTCCATCTAAACTCTTGTACTTGCAAGGGCGCATGTCATAAAAAATGATGGAGTCGAACAGTTGAGCAGTCGAGCATGACCAAAATGGGAAAACGGTAAAAAAGTTGATCAAGTTATGAACCATGCATTAATTTTTTGCTTATTTTGGTAATTTTCTCTAATAAATAAGGGATTATCACCTAAATATGTATCTAACTGTTGGACTAATCTTGAGTCATGGCTCAAAGACTAGGCGCTCATTATTGTTTATTTAGAAGAACGAAGGGCTACATGTTTAGTTTAGAAGTTACAAGGACCAAACAGGTTTATATTAAACCTAATAACTGCACATAACGGTTATATTGATGGGAAGCGACACAACACAGAACCATCACAACGCTTGGAGGATTTCTGCAGACACAAGGGTGTCGTTTCATTGCATATAAATAGGGGTCGAAAGATCTCGTTTAGAACAACTAGATATTGTACAATTATAGTGTAAAACCATTACTTTGATTCTTAATAAAAGCGTTATTGAATCATATTGTTGTTACTTGTTTCGTTTACTTAATTCATTCGAAGTTTATAACCCCGCTGGGACAACAAATTGGTATCAGAGCCTACGTTTGTTTTGGCGACACAAGATCAAGAGTTGGGTTAAGGTTTTTCTGCAAATCGCTGGAAGTGAAGAAACACAACAGCCTTGCTGTTGGTTCAGGCAGAAACCAGGAAAGGAACATTAGTTCCTTGGCGAAGAGCTTAAGAACAAGAAAATTGATATTGTTTTGTTTCTGTGTTGGTACAAAGACAGGAGAAACAAAAAAATATTAGGCTTGGTGTTTTGTTTTTGCTGGTTCGGAAAAGAAAGAAGGAAGGAGGAACACATGTTTTGTGTTTACTGTTTCAAAGAAAAAAAACAAGGAAGCAACTTTTTGTTGACTACATAAAAAAAACACAAAAAGAAAAGTTGTAGTTTTTGTTTTTTATTTCTGGTTCGATCAAGAAGAGCAAAAAAAATGAAGAAACATCAAGAGGAGTGTTTGGTTAATTGTACAAGGAAGGAAAATCATATCGTGAAGGAATCGCAAATTCGGGTTTTACTCTCTAAACTAAAATCTGAATTTTATAATTTTAGTCTTGTAGGATTAGAATTTTTTTTGCTTTTGATTCCTAGTAGAATTTATAAGAATTTCCTAGATTCCTAAATATATAATCCCTATTAGGATTAGAAATAGCTTCTAGACAAAATGACTGGAGACTCAAGTAAGGAAACAAACAAGGAAATTGTAATTCACAAAGAGGTTACATCATTTTCCCAATTTCAATGTCCCGTTTTAAAACCTACAAATTATACAGTATGGGCTCTTCGTATAAAGACCATACTAAAAGCAAATGGGCTGTGGGAATTGATAGAACCTACGGGTAATGTAAAACTGGATACAAAAAAGGATATGACTACAACTGCATATCTTTACCAGGCATTACCAGAGGATATGATTTTGCAAGTGGCTAGTTGTAAGAGTACAAAAGAAAATTGGGAAGCACTACAAACTAGGCACATAGGTGTAGATAGAGTGCAAAAAGCACGGCTACAAACTCTCAAAACGGAATTTGAGATGTTGAGGATGAAAGAAGATGATAATATTGATGCTTTCTCGGCAAAGCTCAATAGTATTATTACAAGGGCTAGTGGCTTAGGATCAACTTTTGATCAACAAACCTTAGTACGAAAACTATTAAGTTCAGTACCCAGAAGGTTTATACAGATTGTAGCAGCCATAGAACAATTTTCTGATCTAGAAAACACAACCCTAGATGAGACAATTGGAAGGCTAAAAGCCTTTGAGGAAAGAGTAAACCTCTTTAACGGAAGCCCTAGTGACGATCATGATAGGTTATTGTTCACAAAACATGGCAACGAGTCGAGTCATGGGAAAGGTTTTAAGAACAGTGAACAAGGAAGAGCTAATTCGTCTCAAGACAATTGGTGTGACGAAAAGGCAACAAATGTTAGAAGCAAGGATGGAGATGATCGTGATTGGAGAAAGAAAAACTCTAGAGATCAAAACCACTTTAAGAAAGGAAAACGAGGTGTAGAATGTTATAATTGCCATGAATTTGGACATATTGCTAGAAATTGTCCAGAGAAGAATAAAGAAGAAGAGACAAACATTGTAGAAGAAGACAACGAATCTACATTGTTGATGGCAACTATGATTGATAAGGATGAACTAGAAAAGGCATCTTCAGAAGAAGAACCAATGCGGAAGGGAATTATCATTAATAAGAATGAAATCCCAAATGAAAGCTTAGAAGACTTAAGGTCAGAAATTGAGACTAACTTAAAAAGTAAACTGGAGTTATGGAAGTATGAAATACTTCATGACTTTGAAGAAAAGAAACAAGAACTCAAGGAGAAGTTCAAAATGAGAGAGCTAGCGTTCGAGAAGAAGATGCATGAACGAGAAAGTTCATTTGAAAACAAGATGAATAATGAGATGACAAGTGTAGAATGTCTAAAGAAGATTCAAGAGGCTGTCAATAGTTTAAGATTTCCAGGTAAGATTGACATGAAGACTAGAGAACTTTATGAGGTGCTGGATAGTTATTGTGAGACTGTAAAGGAGATTCCAAGACATGAACCTAAGCAAGCGATGCTAGTGAAAGCCAAGGCAGTGGAAGAAGATAGCAAGGAAGCTATGAAGACTAGGATCCCACCAGAAGGGATGGAAGTTATTGCAGGGCTAAGAAGAGGTTATGTAAAAGGCATAGAGGCCAGTGATGGAATAAGTGTGGTTAGAAAACGACCAGCAAAACAGTGGAAATCAACGAAAGAGAGATGGCCTGAAATGATCAAAGAATACAAGAGATGTGAAGACATTCAAGACAAAGAGGTCAAGCAAAGAGTGAGCAAAAATCCAAAGTATAAAGACAAGGACTTTCTAAGAAAGACGAATCATGAAGTATGAAGGAGCTACTAGAGCATGATCAAGATTAGGGGGTGATTGTTGGACTAATCTTGATTCATGGCTCAAAGACTAGGCGCTCATTATTGTTTATTTAGAAGAACGAAGGGCTACATGTTTAGTTTAGAAGTTACAAGGACCAAACAGGTTTATATTAAACCTAATAACTGCATATAACGGTTATTTGATGGGAAGCGACACAAACACAGGAACCATCACAACGCTTGGAGGATTTCTGCAGACACAAGGGTGTCGTTTCATTGCATATAAATAGGGGTCGAAAGATCTCGTTTAGAAAAACCAGATATTGTACAATACTTGTAAAAACCATTACTTTGATTCTTAATAAAAGCGTTATTGAATCATATTGCTGTTACTTGTTTCGTTACTTAATTTATTCGAATTTTATAACCCCACTGGGACAACACTAACTTGGCACTTTTTTTAGTTCTATGTTTTCTTCTAATATTTTCGCTTTTATGGGTTATGTTATTTGGACCCTCCTTAGTAAGGAGGGGTTTGTACTTTATTCCTTTTGTCTCCCTTTATTTTTCAGTATGTCACAGTTTTTTGTCAGTTTCTGTTCCATATTTTTGACGGTTTTACGTGTTTGACTTACTAAACTTTATATTTTTTGTTCCGCACTTTCAGGTTTATAGGTTTTTGATATAAACAAAACTATAAAAATAAGAAAAAATAAAAAATAAAAAAACACAAAAATGTAAGGGGTCTCGTTTGTAAAAATAGGGGGGTCTCAATAACTTGTCCCTGTTTTATATTCCCATACTTTTTACTTTTTTATTTTGACTTTTTGATGTACTCGGTGACCTGAAACGGAAAATACCTTTGTGGACTCGGTCATCTTTTTTATCACAACACATCATTGTCCAGGTAGAATTTAACAATAAAAAAGTATACTCAAATCAGCCAAACACCCCATTCATTCCTTCATGCCCTTTACCAATTAGCACCTAACAAACTCAATCCTATCAACAAAACACACAAAACTTTTGAATGATAGAAACCTTGTAAGGATCACTTTATTATTATTCAATTTATAGATAAAGATACATAACAAAACCCTAAAACTCTAATTGACCCATAGCCCACAAGCGGGCTTGGACCAACTTATTCAATATACCAATCTAACACTCCCCCTTAGTTGGAGCGGAAGTCTTCGAACGATCCAAATGGAGTTAAAGTTTGCAAGAGGCAAGAAAAATTTACAAGTAGCGGAGCTTTCTAATGCTTTAAGAACCTTGATATGATGATTCTTGTTGTAATCGTCTGCTTTCGTTAAAAGAGTTGTGTCGTTGTGATGTAGACTTGAACCATAACCTTTTATGTTATTTTTGATAGAAATAAGATGACAAGAGAAACTAATAAAAAAACCTTTCACAGGAAATGATTTTGAAAAGAAGACAAAGATAGATCCACATGTAGTTGAAAATATGAGAGCACAAAAGCGAAGAAAAGAAAAGAAAAATGAAAGAAAAACAAAAAAGCAACAACGGCACCAGTTAGTTGGTAAACAGATTTCTTAAAGAAAATGATGAAAATACTTTCAAATCTAATAAAAACCTTTATATGTTACATACGAATATACAATAACTACTGAAAGTCACACAAAGTGTTTACCGAATCCGTAAAAAATACTAGGAATATTACATAATACCTTGAAAATATATAAAAATATTCAACTTTCCTAACTCATTTTAAAGGTCGTTTGAGTTAGAAAACAAAATGGGTCAACAAATTACACCAGTAGATCTTCAAGTAGGAGAGCCAACAACAAAAGAACAACATCAAACCAAACCAATTCAAAGGAAATATAAATTTATCAATTTTAGCAACTACATTAGAAGTCCATGTTTGCCAGTCCAACTCAATAAACTTAAGGGTATCTATATATCTTGTTCGCGACACCATTCACTTTTACATAGAATCTAAACAACAATTCCGTTTAAACAAGTGAGAGATGGCCACTCTTGATGGTGATTACGACGACCGAGAGATATGTTTATTCTGAACAATTCTAAGCTACAGAGGTGTGGAAACTGCGCTTATGTGATTGTTTGTTTGAAGATGAGATCGATCTTCTGCTGCACATGATCTCCATCGATATTAATTAGCTTAATATGCGTTGCGTGAAAGAGGAGGTTGGTGATGGTGGGTTGGTTTATAAAATGGCAAATAACCTATTAAAGCATCATACTTGTCACAAATGTCAGTTCGACGTAGCAAATAAAAAAAATAGCCCTTTTGGCTACTAAACCCGACTAGTTTGTCTTCAATTGAGTATTATGACCATTTTACCCTTCCAAATTACATAAATGGTCCCTGTGGGTTTGGAAAATTGCAGCCATCGTCCCTAGGCTAAATTACATAAATGGTCCCTGTCGTTTAGAAAAAATTGCGTCCATCATCCCTTACATAACGGATTCCTTAACAAAAAAAAAACAAATAAAAAACATAAATCCATCATTTGCTGCATTTCCATTTCGATCTGAACCCAGATTTACAACTACTTTTCCCATTTGTTTCTCAAGTATTCCTCTATAAAATAGTAGACATAGTTGTAAAGTCTAGAAACAAAACGTGGAATTATAAACTAAAAGATCTGATCGATATCACATTTTCATAACACATAAGTTCCAGACAATATAAAAAACAAATCGAAAACACGACGAAACGATCCCAGTTAACAATGATAACTTACACATTGACAAGTAGCCATATCAATTCATCATATTTATTGCACAATCACTCCGTTTATATCGATCGAATCATGCTTGGGTTAGTATATGAGCATCCATATCTTCGATGCAAGCACCAAGCAAGTCCATATATATTGTTGGATCAGGTATACCTTCATTCACCTTCTCGAAATCTATAGTCCAAATAATCAACTGCTTATCCCCCATCTCTTCAATATGAAAAGTGATGATAAAAGTCTTATATGACATCACCATAGACGGGGTGAAGAAATGTTCTTCTTTACAAGGGAGCTCCATATCTTTGGATTTCCTCCGGCATGTCAACAGCGGTCAAGTGGTGGTGGCACAACAGGTGGTGCCGGCGGCTATGGTTAAAAAGAGATAGTATTGATCCCCAGTGAGAAATGTTATTTTTTTTATACAGGTTCTTTTCTCCTTCGCGGTGTCAAAAGATGGTGGTGTCGTGGTGGTGTAGATGTGGTGCGTGGGGTGGTGCGAATGGGATACAGGGGTGTGTTGGGCGTGTGTGGTGGTGGATCGGGTAGAGGGAGTGGAGAGGATTGTTTTGGGGTAGGTGGTGAGGGGTGGTGGCCGGTGGTGAAGCGACGTCGGGTGGTTTTTTCGTCCGGCGGCTAAGGTGAGGGAGAAAGATTAATGGGGTTATTACTCAATTGAAGAATGAGTTAAAAAGATTAATGGGGTTATTTATATACTTGGGACAAAGAATAAAAAATTTATAATCTCAAGGGTAAAATAGTCATTACAATTTTGTATTTTGGAATTATTACTCAATTGAAGACAAACTAGTCGGGTTTAGTAGCCAAAAGGGTTTTTTTTTTATTCGCTACGTCGAACTGCTTTTTGTGACAAGTATGATGCTTTAATAGGTTATTTGTCCTTTATAAAATTAGGTTAAAAAGGAGAGCTAGGTAAATGAGAAGCTTGTTATTTGGTAATGGGTGTAGTAAAGGTGATATGGTGTACTTAAAATGTCATGGGAATAAACAAATGAATATATATATATATATATATATATATATATATATATATATATATATATATATATATATATATATATATATATATATATATATATATATATATATAGGGAAGGGATCGAGTGGGTTTTAGGCTTTTAAGTAGGGATGGTGCGGAAATATCACAGTAGCTTTTTTTTTTTTTAAAAAAATAAAAAAAATCGGAAAAAATTAAAAAAAAATAAAGACGATGATAAATTATTAAGAATCGCTGAAAAAAAATTCAAAAAAAAATCATTTTCATGATTAAAGGTATTGTGGTATTAAGGTCGATTTTGACTTTTTTACAAAAGTCAAGAGATCTTGACTTTTGTAAAAAAGTCAAGATTTGATCTTAATATCACATAAACTATTTTTTTTAAATACAAATTGTTAATATCACACTAACTTTTTTTTATATCACATTACTTTTTTGTTTTTTTACTAATATTATTAATATCATCGTAACTTTTTTAATAAAAAAATGTTAATATCACAGTTATTTTTTATATCACAGAAACTTTTTTTTTAATATAATTGTTAATATCACCGTAACTATCATATGTTTTTTTAATAAAATTGTTAATATCATAGTAACTATCATATGTTTCTTAATATCACGGTTCATTTTTACATGTAAAAAAGCTTAAGATCACAGTTGGTTTTATAATATCACCATTTTATAATATCACAGTTTCTTAATATCACAGTAGGACTCATAATATCGTTAATATCACGGTAGGACTCATAATCAAAAAAACAAAAAGTGCTCAAAAAAATCTGGAAAAATAAAAAAACGAAAGAAGATAACAATAGTAACGATCCCTCAAAAGGAAAAAAATTAAAAAAATTGTTTACATGGTCAATTGCTACCGTGAAGTTAACGCAGATCTTGACTTTTTTGTGGAAAACTAGAAGGGGGGTTGAATAGTTTTACCAATTTAAAACTTCCTTTTAAATATTTAGATCGACTTATGCCAATCTATTTGATTGTTTATGTTGGACGTTGATAGATGGATATATAAACGTGAAATGAAATATAAAGAGTAAGAAGCACATCACCACAACACAAGTTATTTATAGTGGTTCGGCTACAAGGACACCTTCCTTGCCCTACTCCACTCCCCGAGTCACCTACTCGAGAGTTCGTAAGCACTACACCAACTCCTTGTGGCGGAGAAGCCTTCACAACGTCGCTTAACCTTTTTCCGGTACAAAGCTAAATACCGAGTTCTTTCACACCAAGGCGAACCACACCTAACACAACGTCGCCTACCCTTTATACGGTGCTAGGCTAACCACCGAGTTCTTTCACACCTTAGGAGAACTAATCCTATCACAACGTCGCCTACCCTTTATTAGGTACTAGGCTAAGCACCTTAGTTCTTTCACACCTTAGGTGAACTACACCTTCACGACACAACACCTAATCTCAAGGAGATCTACTTCTTGTTACAACACCATCAAGGATATCACCATCCTTGTAGATAAACAAATACACATATGTATAACGATGCACCTCATCGATTATACGACCTAAGCATTCTTCCCAAATGCTACTTGATTTGATTCTTTGGCATCCTTCACTAATGCCTTTGACACAACGCTTGGCACCCTTCACTAATGCCTTCGTCTTGACACCTTTAGCATCCTTCACTAATGCTTTTGACACAACATTTGGCACCCTTCACTAATGCCTTCGTCTTGACACCTTTAGCATCCTTCACTAATGCTTTGACACGGATGATGAGCACCTTTCACTAATGCTTTCATCTTGACACTTTCGGCATTCTTCACTAATGCCTTCAACCCAACATCTATGGAGAAAGGAAGAACTATCAACAAGAGAACCTTAGTAGTCTTGATGATGACGAAGCATGGCAACTCATGGACTTGAGCTTGCACGTCTTCAAGAGGTGGTGATCTCTCCTTTAAGAGGAACCTAGTAGATCACACAAAAACAAAAGACAAACTACATAGATCACTTAGATCTGAGGTTAGAGGGTTAGAATACTTTGGGGAAGTATGTGTGAAAAACCATGTGTAGAGAGAAAGAAATGGCTCTCTATTTATAGAGAAAATTCTCTTCTATTCCCCGGATCCCACGGATCCCTACCACAAGGGATCCGGCTAGCACAAAGCTAGGGATCCGTGGTCCGCTCCTCTTTGCCCATGGGTATTTTTGGTTATGGGTCATGGGTCATGGGTCATGGGTTATGGGTTGATCCATGGTTTTCTTTCTAGATACAATGAACTTGGTTAAGTGGTATTTATAAAACCATGGGTTATGGGTCAAAACCATTTGCTAGTATTTTACCCATTTAGTATATACTTGTATTTACCCATTTTAGCATACACTTAGTTTTTACCCATTTTAGTATACTTAGTTTAAGTATATGTTTAACCCAATATGTAAACACTAGTTGTTGTACATATGTATCTAAATCATAAAATCACTTATACTTGTTTTAGTATTTTATGTGACAACTTAATTGTGTTAGAAAACTATTAACTCAAACTATTTACGTACTCTATTTGTTTCGTTAAAATGATTTTACTTTTGTTATCGACAAAACATTAGAAGATCGTAAAATATAAATAAACGTTTTTACGGCTTATTTGTATTAACAATCTCCCCCTTTTTGTTGATGACAAAACATAAAATTATTTTAAGGAAAAAGCTAAAATTCTTAAAAATTTGAATTTGTAGTTTTTACTTTCTTCTCCCCCTTTTTGTCGAAACAAAAAGTGTTAAAAGAAACTAACACAATTTAGGAAAAAAAAATGTAAAAATATAAAAGAGAGCAAGTGACGGGAATGGTACTCGTCTTAACTCCCCCTTGACGAGTCCATCCCTATGTAAGGGCGTCAAGGACATAACGTAAAATAAACTAATTGTGTTTGCAACTAAGGTTGCAAATGGTTCGTCTAAGTGACGAGAACGTGCTCCCCCTTGAATATTGCAATGTTGCAATGGGGTGTCATGAAGTGTAATCCAAAATTGGATTAAGTTGCAAATGATTTTTGCAATGTTGTTTGATACAAAGCTCCCCCTAGCTTTATGGTGTCAATATCTTCATGTGTATTTTGAATAACTACAAAACAAAGGTTAGAAAAGCAAGAGTATAGTGCATAATTTCCTGCAAAAGAGACTCAAGTTAGCATGAATTTTTGCTCCTGAACCACGGATCCCACGGTTCCCTTCAAGGAAGGATCCGTCTAGTTATTTCGAAGGGATCCGGCTATCTGTTGACAGTATCTTCAGCAGTGAAGAAAAGTCAAGGAATGCTATTTTGAGAAAATGAGATATATGTATAATATATTAAGCACAACAGAAATAATCATAGCATATAAGTATTCATTCAATAAAACAAGAGATACACAACCAAATCTCTAAAAACTAAGAGAATGAACTTAGCCATACACGTACTACTAATGCTAATCTCATTACGAGACTTAGAATGTGACAATGTTCTTAAGTCTAGGGATGAGTGGACTTGTTGAATTGATCCAACTTTGCAAGAAGATGATTGAACATGAAATGTATCTCATTTCGTACTTCTTGAACAAGTCCTTGAGTTTTTAGACAATTTGGGCAAATATTGTCTTGGTTTGGCCCCGGAGGGAAATGGATGTTTTGAGGGGGCTCAATGTGTGTTTGAGAGTCTTCATTTTGAGAAGTAGGGAGAGGTTCTAAAAATGAGGGTGGTAATGGAACTTCTTCCATATGATCAAGGTTGTTCCTTGTTTCCCATGATGGGCTAGTTGGTGTTGTAGGTGGTTCCCGATTTAATGAGAAGGTTGGTGAATGGGAGGTTCTTGGTGATGAATGGAACAATGAATATATGTTTGGATGAGGGAGAGGCTCATTCAAGGAGTGTAGTCCATTCTTAATGAGTGAAGGTTTTGATGGCTTGCTAGAACTAGCCATGTTTGGTTTGGAACTAGATGATCCTTTTTCCAGTTGGAAAGGTTTGATGCTAATCCTTGCGGTTCTCTTAGCTTTTGTTGGATGGGTTTGATGAGTCGGGATTCTAGAGTCATTATCTCTAATGGGAGATGTTTCGGTGGATGAAATTTCATGGATCATTTGACCCTTTCTTTTGGATGATCCTATGTTTGAGGAGTTGTTGCTAAAAGCCTTAGTCATGGTGATGAAGGTGCTAATGTGAGCTTCTAATTTCTGAGTTTTGAAAGGTAATTGAGGATGGTGCCATAAACCTAAGATTGTTTGGTTTATAAAGAGTAATTTGAATTTGGGAATTAAATTCTTGACCACTTAGAAGACTAAGCATGCTCTTGAGGTTTTGATCAGCTCTAGGAAGATAATTAATGTATGCTAAGAGTGGTTAGAGAACCAAAAGGTGACATGAGTTTGAGTATAGGAGCTGATTTATGTTCTCTGCATCTACGGATCCTGCGGATCCCTCTCAGTAGGGATCCGCCTGGTTAATGACCAGGGATCCGGCTATCAGACAGGGTCTAGGTGAAATCATTATGCTTTTGTAAGGTTAGTTATTAATGGATTTCGAGAGTTTAACTTAATTTTGAAGTCTTTAGCTGTTGGATATCTCAAACCCTTAACCATAACAAGTAATGGTGTTTAATGATGATTTTGGCCAAGAAAATTTGACTTTGGGTAGTCTAACTATATGTTTGACAATGATTCCATTTAATTTGATGTGGAGAAGTGGTGATAACAAGTCCTAGAAGTCAGATGATGTCCTAATAGGAATTTACTAAAATCCTTAAAAATAAGAAGAAATGAAAAACAATTTTTTGCCTTAATTTTGATTAAAAGGTGATTGAGATTAATTTGCTAAAATTGAAAGATATACCTAACTAAGTGCTATCAAGAGTGATAGATAATGTGTGAGTGTTAGAGCAGAATTATGGTGAGTTTTGACTAGTAGAAAAATCAAAAAAATTTCAAAGATGTATCCTAGATAGGTCATGGATGAGAGTGAGATCTTCAACTATTTGAGAAAAAACTTAGTTGGCTCTAGTATCTTATGTTTAACTTGTTGGAGATGATTTAATAGAATGTTTTGATGTACCTAAATCTGTATTGCATATCAGATACCACGGATCCCACGGTTCCCTTCTGGGAGGGATCCGTCTAGTACAAATGCTGGGATCCGCCTACTGCAGATCAGAAGGCTTTTAGAAAATGAGCAATTTTGCACTTCTTAGTAAATGCTCTTCCTAGTGATTTCTATGGGAACTAAATGTACGAGCATAACTACTATGATGTATGGCAAAGTAGAGATAGCTAGAATTCCTAGAATGAGTGACGACGACCATTCAAAGGGTCGTAAAATCTCATTTTCCAAGTACCTACGTTAGAATTGTTTAGTGCCATGATATGGCTATACCTACAAACTACAAGCATAATTTAAAATGTTTACAAACCATTGTTTGAAATTGTTCATCAAAGTTTGATTCTTCAAACCTTACATTTCTCCTCCTTCTTCACTTCTTCACCCGTCCTCCACTCTTTGTCAAACTATCTTCACTTCTTCTTCCTCAAGAAATTGGCAAAGCATTTGAAGATTCCCTTGGATTTTTGCCATTCGGGTGATTCATTTGGGATGTTTAGCAATTGGTTGATGTAGTCCAAGGGGTCAAGATCGATGTTTGCGAGTGGGTTGCTACTACTCCCTTCACCTCCTCCTTCTTCTTGCCTTTCCCTTTCCTCCGAGGAATCCGTGGGTGGGTGTGGTCTCTTGCCTTCCACCATAAACCTTGTTGTTCTACCTTCGGTCAATGGTACCATAACCTTATTGCAAAAGCTATGATCAAGGGATTGTGGAGAAGGGTCTAAAGCAAAGATGAATTTGGTGAGACGGGTTGAAAGCATTGCGTACGGAAGCACCATCTTGTCCATGCTTCTAACACTTGCCATTCTTTTGACCATGTAGTAGCCAAGGTTGAATTGAGTATTGGTCACTAGGCAATAGATCATGAAGCTTAGACATGCGTTGGGGTGGTCCTTGTTCCCTACTAGGCATACCACATTTTCTCTTATCACATCCTCCCACTTTCTATATAATGCATACATTTCCGAAAGCTCCATTTGAAAAGGATCCCTATGGATCACTTTTGACTTTCTTGTGACTCTTGATGGTGAGGCTCTTGGCATGAACACGGTGTCCCTCACCGTGGTTGCTTCCGGAATCAAGTTGTAGTAAATATCATGATGATCAACCATTGTGTGTAGTTGTTCTAAAGACCATTCATTCGAGTACATACAAATGCCTTGATATGGAACTCCTATAATTCTTCCAAACTCTATGAGTGAAAGACTAAACTCTCGCTCATTGATGGTGAATTCAATTGAGATGGACCCGTCATCATTTCTAATTATCCCCATTGTCTTGTAAAACTCAAGCACAAAGACCGGGCAAATTTGTTCGTTTATATCCAATAAACAATCAAACCCAATAGTTGCAAAAACTTCCCTTACGTCGGTATTTGCAAGAAATGATGGATCAACAACTCTACCTTCATGAAAGAGTCTCCTTTCGAGCAACTTAAAGGCCTTTCTATCGTCCGGACTTAGACCATTTTTCCTATGATACATGGGTATGTAGTGGGCGGTGTCTTGATAGTCTTGTTGCTTGTTGCTAGGCATGATATTCCTAAACAATACAACCCAAATGTGGTGTTTAATGGTGAATAGTAGCCTAGAGGGTTTGATCACAATTTTGCTCTCATCATCTTTGTTGAGTTCAAGAAATGTGTTTAATTTGTATTAACAATGTTAATTCTTTGATTTAGATTATCTTAGAAAACAATGTGGTGACAAATTATAATAAACCCATTTGAACCCAACTCTTAAAGATGAAGAAATTGTAATTCTAAGAATCAAGGAATTAAACTAACAATGTAGTGAAGATTATACTTACACAAGTGATTGTTAGACTTGAGGAGAATGATCAATTTGCTCCTATGAACAGTACCTGGGTTTTTGTTCGTGAGTCTTTGAGGTGAGTATTATTGTGGAACATCCACAGTGATCGTTCTTGATGATATACTGTCTTTTGTTGCACGGATCCCGCGGATTCCTCTCATTTGGGATCCGGCTAGTGTAAACCGAGGGATCCGGCATAACAAAGCAAAAATCACTCAAACATTCCTTGATAACTAAGGTTTGGGAGTTCTAAAAAGCCTAATGTTTTGGTGTTTAAGGTTCTAAAACTTGTGATTTGAGGTTTTTGAAAATTCAGTACTATTCCTATTAGACGAAGTTCCCTTTTTAAGAATTAGTCATAATTCTTGGGAAGCTTTTCAAACATTATAATAAAATCCCATTTTATTATAACATAAGAAGTTTCACATGGAAATTTATTGACATAGATGAAGTGTCAATAATCATTTGTGATGAATAATGATAATGGTTATCAAATAACCAAAATGTCATTATTACGAAGTCGAAGTGTAGTTTCTACAAATAAGTCGAAGAATACTATTTTTGATGATAACTTAAATATAGATAACTACTAAAACAATTATTAATAAATCATGCAACTAAGATTTCAATAATAAAATTAAAAGCAAGTGATTAGTAATCATACCTTGGCTAAATATTCTTTTTGCGAAAGGAAATATTTAGATAAGTTCTTTATGCTCTTCTTGGTGACTCCAAATCCAAGTATGGATAATGCTTGGCTAAATATTCTTTTTGCGAAAAGAAATATTTAGATAAATTCTTTATGCTCTTCTTGGTAACTCCAAATCCAAGTATGGATAATGCTTAAGAAAAAAAAATGTTAGAGCATTCTATCATTGTCCAACAATAAACAATATAGTGATTTTAAAATATGATGAAGATAATCCTTCTTTGTAGTTTTCAAACATACATGGATCGTATCAAGTTTTAAAGTACAACATACTCTAAAAAAAACTTGGTAACGAAGCTCTGATGCCAATTGTGGAAAACTAGATGGGGAGGTTGAATAGTTTTACCAATTTAAAACTTCCTTTTAAATATTTAGATCGACTTATGTCAATCTATTTGATTGTTTATGTTGGACGTTGATAGATGGATATATAAACGTGAAATGAAATATAAAGAGTAAGAAGCACATCACCACAACACAAGTTATTTATAGTGGTTCGGCTACAAGGACACCTTCCTTGCCCTACTCCACTCCCCGAGTCACCTACTCGAGAGTTCGTAAGCACTACACCAACTCCTTGTGGCGGAGAAGCCTTCACAACGTCGCTTAACCTTTTTCCGGTACAAAGCTAAATACCGAGTTCTTTCACACCAAGGCGAACCACACCTAACACAACGTCGCCTACCCTTTATACGGTGCTAGGCTAACCACCGAGTTCTTTCACACCTTAGGAGAACTAATCCTATCACAACGTCGCCTACCCTTTATTAGGTACTAGGCTAAGCACCTTAGTTCTTTCACACCTTTGGTGAACTACACCTTCACGACACAACACCTAATCTCAAGGAGATCTACTCCTTGTTACAACACCATCAAGGATATCACCATCCTTGTAGATAAACAAATACACATATGTATAACGATGCACCTCATCGATTATACGACCTAAGCATTCTTCCCAAATGCTACTTGATTTGATTCTTTGGCATCCTTCACTAATGCCTTTGACACAACGCTTGGCACCCTTCACTAATGCCTTCGTCTTGACACCTTTAGCATCCTTCACTAATGCTTTTGACACAACGCTTGGCACCCTTCACTAATGCCTTCGTCTTGACACCTTTAGCATCCTTCACTAATGCTTTGACACGGATGATGAGCACCTTTCACTAATGCTTTCATCTTGACACTTTAGGCATTCTTCACTAATGCCTTCAACCCAACATCTATGGAGAAAGGAAGAACTATCAACAAGAGAAACTTAGTAGTCTTGATGATGACGAAGCATGGCAACTCATGGACTTGAGCTTGCACGTCTTCAAGAAGTGGTGATCTCTCCTTTAAGAGGAACCTAGTAGATTACACAAAAACAAAAGACAAACTACATAGATCACTTAGATCTGAGGTTAGAGGGTTAGAATACTTTGGGGAAGTATGTGTGAAAAACCATGTGTATAGAGAAAGAAATGGCTCTTTATTTATAGAGAAAATTCTCTTCTGTTCCCCGGATCCCACGGATCCCTACCACAAGGGATCCGGCTAGCACAAAGCTAGGGATCCGTGGTCCGCTCCTCTTTGACCATGGGTATTTTTGGTTATGGGTCATGGGTCATGGGTTATGGGTTGATCCATGGTTTTCTTTCTAGATACAATGAACTTGGTTAAGTGGTATTTATAAAACCATGGGTTATGGGTCAAAACCATTTGCTAGTATTTTACCCATTTAGTATATACTTGTATTTACCCATTTTAGCATACACTTAGTTTTTACCCATTTTAGTATACTTAGTTTAAGTATATGTTTAACCCAATATGTAAACACTAGTTGTTGTACATATGTATCTAAATCATAAAATCACTTATACTTGTTTTAGTGTTTTATGTGACAACTTAATTGTGTTAGAAAACTATTAACTCAAACTATTTACGTACTCTATTTGTTTCGTTAAAATGATTTTACTTTTGTTATCGAAAAAACATTAGAAGATCGTAAAATATAAATAAACGTTTTTACGGCTTATTTGTATTAACATTTTTTACAAAAAGTCAAGATCAGATCTGGAATGGGCGGTCCAGATCTATCCGCACATCCGCACGAATTAAAAAAATCAACACCTGATCCTCACTCTATATATATATATATATATATATATAAGAGGGTTAATGTGAGATCAAACTTAAAGTTGTAAAAGTAAGACCCAATATGGACCGTTGGATCATTGTATTTGTGTTGGATGAGATTAACATTAAATGAGTAACATTATTGTAATTAAATAGAGTTTCAAGGGTATTTTGGAGAATTCAAATCCAAATGTAGTCAATATTTTTTCAAATTTTCGTCTTTCTTTTTAACAAAAATCTGGTCAACATTTTATATAGATTAAACTGTTACACAACCTATCCAAATGATACAGCAGCAGATTCCGGTACACCAGAATCTATGCGTTTTACCCAGAATCTGGTCCACATTTTTTACCCAGAATCCGGTAACCTATCCAAATGGTGCAGCAACAGATTCTGGTACACCGGAATCTGTGCATTTTACCCAAAATCTAGTCCAGATTTTTTACCCAGAATCTGGCAACCTATCCAAACGATACATCAGCAGATTTCGAAAACCAAAAATATTAAATGTATCACCAAACAAAACTAACATCAGCAGATTCCGGTACACCGGATAAATCCACGATAGTCACAGATCCGGTACACCGGATATCACCTGTTATACCAAATACACAACAATCTTACAAACATCAAATACACCAATAATCTTACAAAAAAGGCTACTACTACAAAAAAAAAGTCTGCTACTACAAAAAAAAATTTGCTATACCAAATGAATCTGTCATTCCAAAAATCTGCTATTACACCAACTATCTTACATAATAAATTAACTATTCCAAAAATCTTACAAACAACAACAGATTCTGGTACACTGGCGATGTATCCGGTGTACCGACGACACATGCCACAATGTATCCGGTGTACCGTAACTTCTCAATAATGGCTGGAGATCATAAAACACACATCTGTGTACCATGCTTTCCGGCATAACCATCTTGTACCCAGATTCCGGTCACTAAAACATGACTGGTGTACCAATGATGATTGCTATACCAAAAATCTTACAAACAACAGCAGATTCTGGTACACTGGATATATCGTTGTTCCGGGTTATACTTTTTTTGTCTCCTAGATCTATTTTTTTGTAGTCATATCTATTTTTTTAGCCCATATTGAGAGAAAACCGGCCAAAAAACGGCAGGTTGGTGGAGAGTTTATACTAGCTGCTCAAAAGCAGGTTGGTGGAGAGTTTATACCAGCTGATCTATGTTTTTTTTTTTAATGGAGGTTGATCTATGAGAGGGAAAGAAAGGAGGCTAATATGATTATGAGAGGGAGAGAAAAGAGGAGGTTATGTAGGGTTAGTGAAAAAACAAAGTAAAAAATTCCTAGAATACCCTTTTGTTACATTTTCAATTTTCAGTTTATTTATTAATTAAATTTCACTTGATTGCCACTTGTCTTTTTCCTATTGGTTCTTGCAATGATCTTATTTTTAGAACTTTAACAATGATCTCATTTGATCCCAAATCATATATATATATATATATATATATATATATATATATATATATATATATATATATAAATATATATATATATAAAGGTGAGGATACAATGAGAAGGCTAGGAAAGAATGTGGATGTGATATGACACATTGCCACATCACCATGTAACATCACATTTTCTTTTTCTTTTTTTGGGAAAAAATTTGTTACCGCATCACACTTATAATTTAATGCATCACACCACCTACCCCCCCCCCCCCCCCCCCCCCCCCCCCCCCCCCCCCCCCCCCCCCCGATTGTCGCTGAAAAAAATCGAATTTTTTTTCTAACTTTTTTTTCGTGTAAAAATTTGTTACCGCATCACACTTATAAGTTGATGCACATTTTTATTTAATTATTGCATCACACTAAAAAGTTTAGTGCATCAAGTATAATGCAGTAACTTGTAACCTTGATTAACTAAACTTATAATTGTGATCACTTTATAACTTTGATCAGTAACTTATAAATGTGACACAGTAATTTATGACTATGATGTAGTAATTTATAACTTCCAGGTTATATATTGTTAAATGTGATTCAGTAACTTAAACTATGATGCACTAACTTAAAACTGTGATGCAGTAACTTATAACAATGATGCGGTAAAAAAATTTTGCCCGATAAAAATTCAAAAAAAAAATCGACGGGTGGGGTGGGGGTAATGCAGTAACTTATAACAGTGATGCAGTAACTTATAACTAAGATGTGGCAAGAAATTCTTGCCAAAAAAAAAAGCGATTTTTTATTTTTCAAAAAGAATTTTTGATTTTTTTTCGGGGGGTGGGGGGTGTAATGCAGTAACTTATAACATTCATGCAGTAACTTATAACTGTGATGCGGTAAGAAATTCTTGCCCGAACAAATATCGAACTTTTTATTCGGATTTTTTTTTTTGAATTTTTTTTTCTTTTTGGAGGGAGGGGCTAGGGGATGATGGGGGTGGGGGGGGGGGCTTGGTGAGGTGGAGAGAAGAGGTAATGTGTCATGGTGATATAGCAAGGTGACACATATCACCATCACATTCCTTTCTAGCCTTATCATTTTAAGACCACTTCTCATAATATCCCATATATATATATATATATATATATATATATATATATATATATATATAT
>OU343225.1:252761667-252891667 GCA_910596185.1 Chrysanthemum makinoi | reverse complement strand
TGTTAGGTTTTAATCTTGATAAAGAGTGATATGTTATGTTAGTGTAATAAGGTGGTTTTAGCTCAAATTTTGGAAGACTAATTTTAACTACAACTAGAACAAAATCTCTGATGGAAAAATGTTCTTTGAATCACTAATTTCATAGTTTAAAGAGAAAACAACGGTTAAGGGAAAAAAGGAATTGCATATTTGCATATATATCCTTCAAAACAACTCAAAATTCCGTATATATCCAACTTAGTTCTATAACTGTATATATATTATCCCAAAAGCTAAAAAATTGCATATATATATATAAATCCAACTTAAACTTATAATTGCATATATATATATATATATATATATATATATATATATATATATATATATATATATATAAATATATATATATATATTTGCTATAAATTTACAACTCTAAAATACATGACAATTATAATTATTAAAAATATTATTTTTTCTTTATTTACAAACTTGTTCCTAGTAATATACTCTTTTTCTTAAATATACTTTATTTATTATACATATATGACAATCATGATATCTATGATGAGTTTATTCATTATTCTTATTATATATTAGATAATGTGATTTTTTTGTGAGGTTAAATATTGTCTTGGTATATTTCTTTTTTTTGTCATCTAGTTTATTTTGAACCTCGAGACATCGTACTTCTGAAATAAATGTTGTTGTTGCTATTTATAAAATTATTATTATCATAATTTTGAGTTTCATTTTATTAAATAATTATTTTGGCGTGAATAACATATTAAAGGTTAATGATATATATGCACTTACGAAAGTTTAAAAAGAATATATATGCAATTACAAAAGTTTATAAAGGATATATATGCATTTAATAGTTTAAATTGGATATATATGTAATTTTTGATCTTTTGAAATAATATATATGCAATTATTAAGTTTAAAAAAAATATGGTTTAACGATTTCAAGCTAAACATATTATTCATACTTTGGTTCGATAAAATGTTATTCAAGCTAACACCGCTCCTATTTGGGTCAAGTTGCTCAAGGTACCGTTAGCTGCATACTCGGAAGCTGGTTTGAGCTTAATCACAACGAAGATTGGAAGTCCTTATTAGTGGATAATTAGGCCCAAGCCCGGTTTGTGGGTTTTGGGAATTAGGGTTTTACCATTATAAATAATGGTCATCAATAAAGTTATAACTACGGGATTTTCAATATAGTCTAACATGATATCGAAGCGGGTCTGATCCTCAGACCTAGGTAGCTATGTTGAGCCGCTTCTCATAGACCACCCGTCAAACCCTAAGCCTCTCAATTATCAAATCAAATACCATTCCTTGAAAAAAAAAGAAAAAAACAGCAACCCTAAATATAGTCTTCTGGTTCTTGCCGACACATAATATGTTCGAATACTACATGCAAGTATTTGTTGTTCTCTACGATCGTGCAACAAAATAATAAACAAAAGACGGTCATGCAGGTTTCATTCTTGACATGGAGTGAGCAACGAACCAATTCTTTTGTTGGTACAAGGAAAATGCTTTTTCAAAGATTTTAATTTGTTTTAATTTTGTAAGCGGTAACAAAAAAAATATATAGTTATTTAATTGTTTGTTTTTATTTTATGTCGAATCCAGAGTATTAATTCCTGAGACGATTTTTGTTTGTGTCGAATCTAAGGTTCTTATTCGCGAGACAACTTTTGTTGGTGTCGAATCTAGAGTTCTTATTCCCGAGACGATTTTTTTTTATGTCGAATTTATGGTTCTTATTCCCGAGACGACTGTTTGGGATACTTTGATTTATCCTTAGGATACTTTGGTTATCCGTAAACAAAAAATTAGAATAGGGTATACTTTGGGTTATCCCGTTTTATTTTGGTTATTATTTTATTTTTTTTCTTAGTTTACTACTCCAGTTCGAGCTTTCGCGATTTCGCCGCTCGAACTGCGGAGGAGTATTAGTGGATAATTAGGCTCAAGCCCGGTTTGTGGGTTTTAGGAATTAAGGTTTTACCATTATAAATAATGGTCATCATGCTTGATGCTTACACCAGCTCGATGTGTTTCAAGTCTTGGGGTGCAATTCCTATGCCCGTGTCCTTGTGGAGGTATCGTCTCATGCTCCTTTAATTGACTCTCTTGTTGTGGTGATACCATTTCCTAATGGTTTTGGTCACACCATGGAAAAAATTGATATGGAATACGAATGGAGGCCCTCAAGGTGTGAAACGTGCAAAATTTTCGAGCATAATAGTGATTGTTGTCCCCAGAATGTGAACGTCTTTAGAAGCAAGTGAATAATGACGCTATGGGTTTATTGATGTTAATAGGAAACAAGGGAAGGGTAAGCAAGCTGCTAAAACGAGAAATATTGATGGGATACGTTTGACCAAACCCAACGTTTCTTATTATAATCGGCAAGTGACGAAGCCATCTAGTGGAAGTGGAGAGGCTTCGTTTTCTTAGCCACAAGGGAAGGTTAACAATTGTCAGTCATTTTCTAGTCAAAATCGTCAAGATACTCAGCCTAAGTAGTGGGGGGTGCCTAACTCTGAACCACGAGGTGAGGTTAATACGGGTAAGTTGGCTTCTGTTACTATTGATGATAATGTTGGTGACTGGCCAAAGATTAATAATTCGGTTTCTACCAAGACCACGACACAACATTCTGCGCATGCTACTAAGGTATATGATGATAGCATTAATCTGCTCTCTTTAAAAAATTCCTTTGATACTTTACGAAATGAAGATAAAATTTTTGATGTGGAAAATGTGACGGGGTCTTCCAATATCCCTTGTCCTTGAAATATATAAATAGTACTCGTAACCAAGTGAAAGATGGAAGAAGGTTGGGTAATCCGTTTTCAAAGGTGGGTAATTTGGTCATCTCATATAGTGAAAATGATGATGAAGTTCTTGATGATCACAACGTGATTACTAATATTAGTGGTGGTGGAGTGAACATGAAGAGTTTATTGGAGGAATGGAAGGAGGATACCTATGACCACAACGCTTATGCTGATGATGAGTTTGATGATTATGGACTCTCTGTTGCTCAATTAAAGGTTGCGGGTATCCATGACATTAGATTAAACTAGGTTCTTCTTCTTTATTTGGTTTTGCATAAAGTATGGCTTGTCTTTTTTATGCTAGTTTAGGTTGATGTTCTTGTTTATGTTAGTAGTTAGTCTCATTGTTTTTGTGGCATGTCACAAATGATCTAATGTTTGTTCAAGTGGTTGGTTGAGGTAAATGTGGTATCTAAGCCACATTCCATTGTACTTAATAGATTTTTTTGTGTAATATATTTTGTCGGAGAAACCCTTTAAAAAAAAGAGTATTTGATAATTCATAATTGCTTGCATGTTCAATATTGATTTGTATGTTGACCCAGCAAACGATATGGCCATATAGGCACCTCATACAATCGGTCAAAAAGTTAACTGATTTTATGTGAAACCAACAAAATTTGACATAATCAATTAGACAATAATCATTGACAGTATTGGATTTAAATTTAAAATTGAATTTAAAATGTTTTGGTTACCGTAAATAGAAGCACCATATATATATAGGCAACCACTTGAATATTTGAATGGTATAAGTCATTGCATGCTATTTTCTTACCATTTCTCCTCCAAATCTTTTGATTTATACCAACATTATTTCGTTATCCGGCACAGTGTCTTCTTAAGGACTGTTTGGCTAAAGTTATGCAACGTAAGCTCATTTGAGAATATATTTCATAAGCTCCCATTTTCTAGCTTATTGTGAAACTTGTTGGCTTATATAAGTTTATTATGATATAATAAAATTATATAAGCCCACAAATCTCAAATAAGCCGAAAAATTAGTACTTATGAAATATAAGCCGAAATCATATTTGATTTCGGCATATATTTCATAAGCACTAGTTTTTCCGCTTATTGTGAGACTTGTGGGCTTACATAAGTTTATTATATCATAATAAACTTATATAGTCTCACAAGTAGGGGTGTCATTTGGCCTGACCCGAACCCGACCTGACCCAACCCGAGTCAATTCGAGTCGGGTCAATCGGGTTCAAAAATATATTCGGGTCAACCCGAATTGACCCGAGTTCTAAACAAGGTCGGGTTCGGGTATGTTTTTTTAGCCTTGACCCGACCCGAACCCGACTCATCAACACTTTTACAATATAAAATACTCGGGTTGACCCCGAACCCGAAGCGACCCGACCCGATTGACCCGACCCGAGTTGACCCGAACCCGAATTGACCCGACCCTAGTTCTAAACAAGATCGGGTTCGGGTATGTTTTTTTAAGGCGACCCGAGTTGACCCGAACCCGATCGGGTCAACCCGAATAACACCCCTACTCACAAGTCTCAAAATAAGCCAGAATATTGCGGCTTATGAAACATAAGCTCAAACGGGCTTATATTTGATAAGCTTAGCCAAACAAGCCTTTAAAATATCGGAAAATTTAAATAAAATTCAGTGATTGATATATTTGTCTTTTGGTTATGTGATTTCACTTTCATTTGAAAAGGAAATAACAACATGAAAATAGGCTTTAGTTGTAGTCCAACTCCATGTAGTGATGGAAAGGAGTGAACATCACTTTCTAGCAACTGCTTATATCCATCCCAATCCAAAACACCACATCGCACCTGGGTCAGTGGTACCCTCTTCCAGTGCCTCAAACTATTACATATATTTTGCATACATACATATGGACAAACATATGTACACACGCTCTTTTCTATCCTGCTCTACTAGTTTTTTTAGAGCAAAGGGTACCGTGGCTCAAGCTATTTTGTCACTTTAGTAACATCTCGGAATCTCAGTTTTAACACTCACACACTCGTGACTTGAGCCATTTCCATTTTTTGAAACCCACCATTTTAGTTTTTTTTTCTATTTTTCAAACCAAATAATTTTTCATTCATTAAATTAAAATACAAATAACATTCTTATAAAAAAAGTTTACAAAATTAAAATTACAAAAAAATGCTAAACTTGTTCATATCAATTGTTGTATCTTATAATACAAAATAGTAGTCCAACAACCCACTCAACACAACCCAACTCAACTCAAATAAACTTAAACTATTAAATTTTAACCAAAGAAAAAAAAACAATAACATCATCTTCTTCATATCACCCTGCACACACACACCAAATCAACACACACGCACGCACACTAAAAAACACAACACAAACACAAACCCATTTTAAATACATTAAAAAGTCAAAAGCACAATACAAGCACATAACTCAAGCACGCCATTTAACTGGCTCAAGAGATGGCGCAAGGGGGGGTATTGTCACAGACTTATCTCGACAAGGTCTTTCGTGTGGCGCTTATTCTCAACTAATTCAGCCTTGCTCAACAATCTAGGCAACCAAAGAAGCTTTAAAGTGTGGAACAACGGAAGTGGGGAAATACTTTGTATTGCTTGAGAGAATTTACAAGATAAGATTACAAGTGAATTGAGAGATGATTTCCTAAATTAGGAGGCTAACTATTTATACTACAAATCTACTATTTACAACTTTAAGTAAGGCCCAAGTTCTCCAACCTTCCATGGTGGAAGTATTCCAAGATCTTCTTGCACTTTCTATAGGGTCTTCTAGGAAAGTGTAGAACAATCAGGAATCCCAGTTAACCTCGTAAACGACCCAATCAAGCGTGCGGGTCGTGTACAACAAAATAAATGAATTTGCATCGTACGCCTTCTATTGAGAAATCGTCATTTCTTTAAAACAATAATGGGATGAAAGCAGAAGCAACCAACATTCGGCAGCACACAAGGCAGGTCCCAAATTTGACCTTTGTAGCATGGGGAAACCAAATGGTCAAAAGGAGGTTTTCCTCTAAAACGATAAACCTGGTGGAACGAGAAGCCTGAGTTGCAAAATGAGAGAACTTCATCATAGGTTTCTTTCCTCACCCTCGAAATAGGAGGGTTAATCCATCCATCCTACACTCGGCCTGGTTGACCGGTCAGTAATGAAACCAAGAGTAAGGACAAGTCTTTGTCGAAAAGTAAGAAGAAGAATCACAGGATATCCCTACTAAGACCGATCAAAAGACATAAACTCCTCCCCTATAAATCGTCGAACAAGGCAACAGGACTATGTTCTTGAAACCCTGGAGGAGGACGGTACCCGCCTCTGCCAGGAGGTTTACGATACGTACCCTCATAGGATCAGCATAATCACACGCAAGAACCGCCAAAATAAAACCTTGGAGCATGACTGGGAACCAAGGTAAACAAAAAGGGGAGAGACAACAAATTAGCAATCCAACACCAAATAGGTGTGAGAGACTTGACCAAAATGATAGGGTCTAACAACCCTTGTCTCTCCATTAACCCCTGCATCACCTGAAATTCAGGAAAAACGCATCCATAAAAAACATGTAACAAAAATATCAAATAAAAGCGTTACAAAGATATAAAAGTGTACATACTAATGTCAGAAAAATGACGCTCAGGGAAGCAAGTCAATTCATGAACGTTCACTTTCGGTAGTGACACTTAATACCCCATGGCAGCTGTGGGTACACTAATAGATAATCTAGATCCCTCACAACTACCAGTTGGAACCCACTAAAGGGATACATCTAGGAGGACAGAGTCGTCCATCCCTGGATGATTCGATGAAACACCTTAGTTTCTAAAAATCACAAACACATTCACCTTGACAAAAAATGAAGGCTCATGGTCACAACCCCCTGAGCTTATAAACCAGTCTCCCAAGTTAGGATATCCATGATACCATCCTCGGACGGGAACAAAGAATCATCGTTTCATAAGCGTCATCAACTAAAGCTTATGGTTAAGAAACCCTTACAAACACCTGGAAACTTTGCTAATAAACAAAGTTTACTAAAAAAATACTTAGAAAAACACATATCTTTGTAACTTACACTCCTCACAAAATGGGAGAAGACAAAAGGATCTCAAAAGAAAGAATACATATCAATCCCTCTGGGCAAATGGGTGAAATTTGGAATAATTCTCAAAACGCTTAGGGTACTCCCCTTTTATAGGCCAAATAACTAGAGGCCCAACAAACGCGCGTCCAAGGAACTTTACGGAGTTAAACCGCGTGAACCTCACGCAAAATAGCGATGTCCTTTCAAGTTTCAGAAGTTAAGACACCAAAACGGCTAATTGACAACCTGCAACACAAATCAAGAAAAATCTCAAAGACTTCAGCCAGGAAGATCTCGAAATAACTGATAAGGATTTAAAACGTACACTTTTAAGGGGTCATTTAAGCCCTTAATCGCCCACTTTTACATCTGTTACTGCTTAAATTAGTTCCTTTTCACTTTTTAGGTCTCTTGAAGGCAAAATGCTGGAATGATGCTTATTTTGACGAAAAGGAGTAAATATAATGGCTAAAGTCAAGATTAAGACACATAAGCTGCTGGAAATGCACCTGACGGCGTCCCACACAAAGGGAGACGCCGTCCCCGATTTTGTGAGGACATAGTAGTGAAATTGCTATTTTACACCTGACGGCGTCAGGTTTTGAAGAGTAGGGCGTCACGAAGACTTTTCTCCTCATACAGCCTAGATCCAGATTCAGACGACGTCAAAGCTGAAGCTGACGGCTTCACAACCACAACGTGAAGCCATCCCAAAGTTGACTTGGCCAAGACGAAACCCTAATGACAGCGATCTGACGGTGTCACAATTAAAAGGTGACGCCGTCACAGTTGTAAATCTATATATAGAATTCGATTTTCAAACTTTTAAAGGGGTAGACTTGTGGAGTAAAAACCTAAAACGATTGTAGTCCGGTTTGGACAATATTTTAGGTTTCTCATACCCTATTTTACATCGAGATAAGTTATTTATTCCCTTGATTTCATTATGTCTTCGATTGAATGTGTGTATGCTTGCATGTTTAACATGTCCGGCTAATTTACTTGTGTGTTTGCTTAGATCTATGAAACCTAGTTATTAAATATTGATTGGTTTTCTCTTATCTTAATTGTAATTGGCTTAGGAGTGCTTAAAGCCATCGTTGTGTTTTTAATGCTTGATTAATCTTTGTTGAATCTTAGTTTATAGTTACTAGTGGAATTGTAGGCTAAAAACCCAAAGATAACCTCAAAGTTAGTTTATGAATGACTTAGTAGATTTCGTTTACTACACTTAAATGTGACCTCAAAGAGTTAGAGAATGCACACCCTACGACCTTAGGAAACACAACGCGTTAAGAATAAGGACGTGACAATTCAACCACCAATAAAAGATAACTACGGAGTAACAGTATCTAGGTAAACACATTTTTTAATCATTATACGAGCATACATCAATAGACATAAGACTACCCTTAGTTTAGATAATTAGATAGTAGAGTAATCGGTAGAAGTACCACCCCCAAATTCAAACCCCGAGATCGTACCTTTAGTTTTCTAAAAAATATAAAAAGATAAAAAAATAATCTTCCTCAACCCCAACCTTAGCGTAGTAATTTCTCACTAGTATTCCTATTCCCCTAGAGAACGATATCAATCCCCGAGGCTTACCCTAATACTACACTACAATGATTATGTTCACTGCCTAGGTGTTTAAAAAACTTGCTCGAAGAAAATGAAGTTTCCTTTGACCTCGAACGCTCGTTGTACGCGTATCAAGTTTTTAGCGCTGCTGCCAGGGAATAAAACAACTAGTTAGATTTCTATCTCGTTTAGGTTTCCTTGCTTGATTCCTATCAAGTAATATTTTTTCTCAATTTTAGCTTCCTCATATTCTATCCCCCTTCTTCGTGACTTTGTTCGTAAACCCCATTACTTTTCATCATAGAAGGTGATAATCAACCACCACTCATCAACCCACCACCAAATGACCCGCCAAGAGCCCGTACTCTTGATGAATACTCTAGATCAACCCACCACCAAATGACCCGCCAAGAGCCCGTACTCTTGATGAATACTCTAGACCAAGCCACCGAGGCTATAGGAACACCATTGAGCTCCCCGATCAAGCTCAAACTACGGCCTTGCGATCCGACACCATCCGATTGGTGCAAAACGGATGTGCATTCCATGGACTTCGTTCCGAAGATCCTAATCAGCATCTTAAGGATTTCCTTAAAATCGTCGATTCCATCGACCTTGATGCTACTACTCGGGAGACCACGCGCTTGCATCTCTTCCAATTCTCTCTACGGGACCAAGCTAGTAATTGGCTTGAGCGACTTCCCGCCGGCTCCATCTCAAGTTGGGATGATCTCACTACTAGTTTCCTTGCCCAATTTTTCCCACCGAGGAGAACTACTAAGCTTTTGGAATGAAATCTTGATGCTCCAACAACGTCAAGGTGAATCTCTCTACGAAGCATGGACTCGATTCAAGGACTTGCTCCATAAAGTCCCTCATCACGGCATTGATTTTTGGCTTCAAGTCCAAATCTTTTACGATCATGTCAACTTCCCAACTAAGCAATCCATCGACCAAGCGGCTAGTGGTAAACTTAGTGATCTCACTGCGGAAGAATCGTGGGGTACAATAGAGGACCTTGCCCTCTATGACAACTAAAGTTGGAATGACCCCCGTGAGTTACCCAAAACCATAAAGGATATCTGCTTGCCTCCCATTAACTCACAAACTTCCGATCGTTGGATGCTCGAACTTGAAGATCAAGTTAAATTCCTAATGAGCTCCTACGAAAATCCTAAGTCTTCACGCCAAGTGAACAAAGTCTTTTCCTTGTGTGAGTTATGTAGTGGTCCCCATGACACTCGTACTTGCACAAGACTCCCCGAACAAGCTTCCGTTGACTACGCATCCTCGCGTACTAATGGAATGGGAGGAAGATTCCCTACAACACCCGGACCTAGGACTTTTAATGATGCCCGAGAAGCATGGAGGGGTAAACCTGACTTCTATTTGGGATAAACCAAGGAATTCACCTCTAATGATTTCTCATGGCCCCCCTCTCACGGCCCTAGCCAACAAAACATAGAAGGGATGTTGCAACACCTAGTTACATCCCAAGAAGCTCAAATAGCCAAGCTTTCGGACCGCTTTAACCAACAACAGGACAAGATGGATTGGAAGATAGATAACCTTTTGAAAGCCATGACCAATAGTGATAGGAAGACCACCGAAAAGGTTAATGCCATCTCGACTCATTCTCCCGAAGCTTCCGGTGTGGAAATTAAGGACCCAAGTAAGTTAGCCAAGCACGTTCAATTCATCAATACCATCACCTTAGTGAAACCTAATAGGACTAATGACGAAGCGAACCATGAGACGGTACTTGAGGTTAGTGAAACTCCTAAGGATGAATCAACCGATGAAGTAGACAATGACTATTTCAATAAGTTTCCTACGGAAGAGGAACTCTCTCGCCACCCATACTTAGTACCTGACCTTAGTCACATGTATGTTAGGAAAAGCCCTCGGATCAAATTTGGGAATCCTTGGAATCTCAACATACCATGTTGCATAGGACATCTTTTCGTGGCAAAAAACTACATTGCTCGCAAGTCCCCAATAAACATCATGACTAGCACCTACTATAATTGGGTGATGAAAAATCCTATCCCAACTAGGCAAGATCCCGATAATCCTAGAGTTAGTTGTAATTTCCTTGGTAGAGTTAAGGGATTGCCTGTCTATGTGGGTAGTTTCACGTATCCTACGGATTTCATAATTGTGGATGATATTAGTACGGCCATAGATCCTAGCTTGTCCCACTTAATTTTAGGAAAGCCTTTCATAGAGAATACCGGGATGACTTATGATCCGTCGTTAGGAATAGTGAGATTCAAGGATGAGACCGATGACATAGCTTACCAAATGCCGTTTAAGATTGACAAATTTTCATCATTATCCAATGATGAAAAATAACTTAAGCTATCGGTCTACTATAGGAATGAAGAGGATAAGGAGAATGGAGTAGATTATGTGATGGATAAGATTTTTGGGTTCTATAAGGATTGCTTGAAACTAGGACCGGAATATAGAACCGATTGGGGAGAAGATGACTTCTTAGAAAGATGCATAATAGGGCACTACTATAACATGGAAAACCCCAATAGAGATCATCATGAAGAAGAAGGTGACGGAGATGAAGTCACGTAGGGGCACGACTTCGAGTCTAGCTATAAGACTCATAAATAAAGAAAAGCACTTCGTGGGAGGCAACCCATGCTTAATTGTGTGCTTGTTTGTGTGTCATTTATCTTTTCATAGATTTTTTATTCTCATGTTTGAATTTATGAAAATGTTTTATTTTGTCTTTAACCTCGTCTTAATTACATATAAAGGTATTTTACAAAAAGGATAAGTGTAGGGAAGATTACACACGTTTTTAAAAGAATGTGAACATGAGAATTACGATTATTGAAAAAGATATATATGTGTGTTTGTTAGAATCAAATGCTTGTATTGAGTCATAATGGATGTTTTGCAGGAATTTTTTCCAGATTCTAAAGATGTATTATTTCCAGAATTTTTCCAGAAAAACACAATGAGACCGTTTCGTAGGGATAACCTGACGGCGTCAGGATTGCAACCTAACGGTGTCAGGAGGAGCAGAAACAACTTATCTAACTTTCTCTCGTTTTCTGTGCTACTTATAAATTTTTGGAATTTCTCAGGTCTTAATTTTCCAGAAAACCTGCAAACATCCATTCCACAAGCATTATATTCTAGTTTAGTAGAGTCATATATAGTTTTACCGCCGATTTTACGCGAAGGTTTTGTCTGTTTTCTTAAAGTTTGAAGGTTTTATTTATCAAGAAGAAGATACATAGTATTGGATGGAGCTTATAATGCATACATTAATCTTGGAGAAGAATTTAACCACTACTTCACACGGATCCGACCGAGCTAATCAGAGGAGTACTAGTCTCTTTCTCTCTCTTTTAATTACCTTCCGTTATCATAACTTTGATACTTTCGGGGAACATTGGGGACAATGTTCAGTTTAAGTGTAGGGAGGGAGAATAAAACGGGAACTTTGTAACTATGCTTATCCTTGATTATTTGTCTTGTCCAATTTCATTTGTGTAATAAACCATGAGACATATCGGTTAGGGTAATTTTAGCACCAAATTTAAAATTTTTCATGACTTGTACGAGTGGGTCTTTAGTCTTAATAAAGTGTCTCATGGATAGGAGTTATATGACTAGCACAAAAACCCTTTACCACTCAAATTCCATCCCAAAAATGTGAGGTTCGCCCCTAGATTTGTAGGAATTAAAGCATTCACCTTTAATGCTTCGAGAGTGTACCGGTAGTATAATAGATTCTATAACTTGTTTTGTGATGCATCCCGAGATCGCTAGTGAGGCTACACTTGTGTAGTTAGGAATAACTAAATGATAAGAGACATTAAGATAACCCTTGTTTGATACCCGTATTATAATTACTTCTTCCACATCGGTTGAGTAATTCCCTCACACCCTTGCGTTGTACTCATATTTAGTACACGATACCCCTAGTGAACCCCTAAGAACCTATCCTTTTCGCGGTTCTCGTGATGTTTCGGTTTTCCGGAATATCAATGAAGAACATTTTTTACAATCCACCCCCAAATGTACACCCAAATCGCCTTAGCCTACCTTGTATGCACTCACTTTTAGTGCATTATTGTTATCATACTAAACCCTTAGTTCAATTATCTAGTTACTTGCATGGTTGCTAAGTCGAGTCATATCTTTTGTATACAGTTTTGGGACGATTGGGACTCATGGGTAAAGTTAAGTTTTATGGAGTGACAGGAAAGAACGTTAAATTCAAATTCCATTTATTTACGTAATAATATACTCCAAGTGTTTTGATCACTTCAATTCGGGTCAAATTAGTGTTAGAGTAATAAAAACTCAAGTGTAGGGACGTGCCTATAAATCCCTTATATTTTGATGTTATCATAGAGGATGGTAGAGTAAAAGTGTATGCAAAAAAAAACATACGGGCTACCATCCTACATCTATCTTTATATTTATGTTTGTTTGTTTCAAAGTTATCTAGAGTTTAGAGAGTCTAGTCTTGGCTTAGCAACGCCATTCTTCTCATGCTTGTAACATAAAGATTTTTGACTTGCCACCATTAAATCGCCTATCCAACCAAACCCTTTGTTTCCCTAACCATAAGCCTAATGTTACAACCCTTTAAAAGACCTCTAAGATAGTTTTTCCTAGGTGCTTACGCCAAAGAGTTGGAGGTTTGATCTAGTCTCAAGCCTATGGTAATCTATGTACTATGACCGGTTAATGAGTGTTTATCTTCCATTTCCATTTGATATATTCATATACACCCGAGAGATGAGAGTATCTAAACACCACTTGTGAGGTGCTAGTATATAATTTCATGCTTGTTATGACTATTTCGGGGCTTATACTTCTTATGAATTATGTTAAACCATTGCTTTATGCCCCCTAACTTATAAATTGATTGGCCAAAAGCACATTTTCTTGAGGACAAGAAAATACCAAGTGTAGGGATATTTGATAAGGATTTAGAACGTACACTTTCAAGGGGTCATTTAAGCCCTTAATCGCCCACTTTTATATCCGTTACTGCTTAATTTTGTTTCTTTTCACTTTTTAGGTCTCTTGAAGGTAAAATGCTGGAATGATCCTTATTTGGACGAAAAGGAGTGAATATGTGAAGAAAATGGCTAAAGTCAAGATCAAGACACTCAAACTGATGGAAATGCACCTGACGGCGTCCCACACAAAGGGAGACGCCGTCCCCGATTTTGTGAGGACATAGTAGTGAAATTGCTATTTTACACCTGACGGCGTCAGGTTTTGAAGAGTAGGGCGTCACGAAGACTTTTCTCCTCATACAGCCTAGATCCAGATTCAGACGACGTCAAAGCTGAAGCTGACGGCTTCACAACCACAACGTGAAGCCATCCCAAAGTTGACTTGGCCAAGACGAAACCCTAATGACAGCGATCTGACGGTGTCACAATTAAAAGATGACGCCGTCACAGTTGTAAATCTATATATAGAATTCGATTTTCAAACTTTTAAAGGGGTAGACTTGTGGAGTAAAAACCTAAAACGATTGTAGTCCGGTTTGGACAATATTTTAGGTTTCTCATACCCTATTTTACATCAAGATAAGTTATTTATTCCCTTGATTTCATTATGTCTTCGATTGAATGTGTGTATGCTTGCATGTTTAACATGTCCGGCTAATTTACTTGTGTGTTTGCTTAGATCTATGAAACCTAGTTATTAAATATTGATTGGTTGTCTCTTATCTTAATTGTAATTGGCTTAGGAGTGCTTAAAGCCATCGTTGTGTTTTTAATGCTTGATTAATCTTTGTTGAACCTTAGTTTATAGTTACCAGTGGAATTGTAGGCTAAAAACCCAAAGATAACCTCAAAGTTAGTTTATGAATGACTTAGTGGATTTCGTTTACTACACTTAAAGGTGACCTCAAAGAGTTAGGGAATGCACACCCTACGACCTTAGGAAACACTACGCGTTAAGAATAAGGACGTGACAATTCTACCACCAATAAAAGTTAACTAGGGAGTAATAGTATCTAGGTAAACACATTTTTTAATCATCATACGAGCACACATCAATAGACATAAGACTACCCTTAGTTTAGATAATTAGATAGTAGAGTAATCGGTAGAAGTACCAAACCCCCCCCCCCCCCCCCCCCCCCCCAAATTAAACCCCGAGATCGTACCTTTAGTTTTCTAAAAAATATAAAAAGATAAAAAAATAATATTCCTCAACCCCAACCTTAGCGTAGTAATTTCACACTAGCATTCCTATTCCCCTAGAGAACGATATCAATCCCTGAGGCTTACTCTAATACTACACTACAACGATTAGGTTCACTGCCTAGGTGGTTGAAAAACTTGCTCGAAGAAAAGGAAGATTCCTTTGACCCCGAACGCGCTTTGTACGCGTATCATTAACTATGAGAGACATAGTATAGAACTAGAAACAAAATCCTAGGCCACGCGAACAAGTAAAAGTGAATATGGCCTAGGATAAACAAGCTTCACAACCACTCACGGTACATGCATTCAATATGCAGCATGATAACGCTTAAATTGAGTATATTTTTAGTCGCGTTATCCGTACCTTTGTGCATTTTATTTGGTTAGATTCAGGAACTTTTGTTACTTAATCGTATAAAAGTGTGTATGCAAGTTCATATGTAGGCAAGTACAGAAAAAGAAGAAAATAAATTAAGTTTTATGCACGTACGAAGATTCCCGCCTCGATACCTACCTCGAGAAGCCTTTCAAGAGAAAAAGATTCAACAAATCAATTCTTTTGTTGAGTCAAATTCTGACCAAATTATCACTCACAAGTATTTGAATCATTAAATCAGCCTAAGTTAAGATAGTTGATTGCATCAGAAACCCAACTCCCCCTCTGATATATAGTCAAATTGTAAACCATGAGAAAAGTTTACCTCCTAACTGAAATGATCAGCACAGCTGATCATTATCAGGTATCCAAAAGACTCAAAGGTATACACCTTATGAGTGAACCTTAGAGAAGTCAGAGTCAAAAACCACTAAAGGGAATACCAGCGATTCTAAGGAACTCACTCAGTGTTCACATATCATAGGATAACACCTTATATATGTTGTGTATCTTCTTTGCTAAAACATTCAGATTTCGCAAATGTCGAAATCTAAACTAAATGAAAAACTTTGTAACCTGATAATGTAGTCAGCTAGCAAAGAGCAAAGAAGAGACAAAACCATGAGACACCTAAAGGACTAATAAATGTCTTTAGGGATCTAAAACAGACTTATCATCTTAAGCCATGCAGTACATATCATATACACTTAGAGTTTTCTTCAACATACTTGCAAAGTATATCCTTATATCTGAATGATGTTCTCAAATACGCTTAGGCGGGAGTAATTTGAGATATGGAAAAGTGGGAAAACACTTGGGAAGATAAGGATTCATCGAGAGCAAGGACAACAACTTGCATGTACCAAAGTTGTCAGCACAGTAAAGCAACCCTAGCCACACAAGTGCACGTGTACCCTACTTCCAGTTTTCTTCTAGTTAAGTTATCACTATTCTCTTGTAACTACTAATAGTATGTCTACCTAGTATATAAGGGAGGTTATTAGTAGTGATAGGTAACAGATTCTATCACTAGAATCTTCCTGTTCTAAGTGGTATCTTCCTCTTCATAACTTGAAGAGTAGCTTTTTTCATTACCAGGGATAGTATTCCGCAACTATCCCTCGTAAATCCTTCACCTCAACCCAGGCCAAGACTGATACAGTCGTAATGTACAAATGGGTATTCTTAGTTGATTCAGGTGAAGATTATGTAAACATGCTCTTATTTCTAATGAACATTGGTTACTTTTATTTTCTCAAGGTTTTGTTCATACAATTCATGATGTTTCACAAATATATAGGACCAACAAATGGTATTAGAGCGGGTGGATCACTCCCATGATCTAGATCCGTTCTTGAATGATGACTAATAATACCAAGCTGTTCTTGAATGACGGCTAATAACATTAGAACCCTGTCCTCACTAACTCTCCACCAAGAACACCCTCCGCATTATCACCTCCACCTTCAACTCTACACAAAATGAGCATCTACTTTTCTTTTGGGCATCCAATGGTCTAAAATGCTTATGTTCCAGCTCTTTTAAACCACACCTATAACTTTACAAGCCTTTGCAAGAATCTTCATTCAAAAGGATCTTGCAAAGCCATGTGTAATAGACATACAAGTTATAAGTGTGGAAATATCTATCACTGGCGGCTCTCAATTAGCAACCACCAGTAGGAGAGTGAAGCATGAGACTATATGTGAAGAATCAAAGGCTACTTGATAGCGTGGGTTCGGGGTCGAAAAGACTTCCTTTTCTACGAGCAAGTTTTTCAACACTCTAGGCAGTGTACCTAATCGTTGTAGTGTAGTATGGGGTAAGCCCAAGGGGTTGATTCGTTCTCTAAGGGGAATAGAGATGCTAGAAAGAGATGCATGCTGAGAAGGTAAGGTTGAGGGAGATTCTTTTTAGTCTTTTTTTTTTTAAAGCAAGTAAGTATCTCGGGGTATAGAAGTGGAGGGTGGTACTTCTACTGATTATAACTACTTTTTATAACTACTTACTAATTAAACTAAGGATAGATTATGCTAATGTGATGTGCTCTTATGATGATCAAAAATGTGTTTACTTAGATGTTCTTACTCCCTAGTTATCTCTTATTAGTCAATTGAATTGTCACATCCTTATCTTAATTGGTGCGTTGTATTGCGTTTGGTCACATGGGGTGCCTAATTCACTAGTTCTATGAATTGTAACTCTCCACTAGACTATCCGGGATCGCCAAGTACCTAGGTTCTCCCCCGAATACTCTACTATCAACAAGCTACAACTCACGCAATAAACACAACGAATGGCCTAGGTGCACTCCTAAGCTTTTTTGCTATTTAGGACGCTCAAGCTCGCAACAAGTAAAGAAGAAGCCAGTTTTCCTTACTCTAGCGTCTACTAATTAAGACAAGAGACAACCTAACAATAATTAACAACTAGGTTTCATAGATCTAAGCAAACACAAGGATAATTTAGCTACTCATAGTAAACAAGCAAGCATACACACATACAATTAAACATGGGGTAGACATAATGATAATATGGATAAATAAACTTCTCTTATGATGTAAAGTAGGGTATGGAACCCTAAAATACTATCCAAGTCGGACTACAACTGAATTAGGGTTTGCTCTCCAAAGTTCTACATCATCAAATACAGAAAAATCGAATTCTATATATAGATTTACAAATGCGACGGCGTCACCTTTCGCTAGTGACGTCGGCAGGTCGCCGTCATTAGGGTTTCGTTTGGGCCAACTCATCGTTGGGACGGCATCAGTTGATATGTGTGACGCCATCAGTCTTCATGAAGGACGTCGTCTGAGATTGGTTCTTGGGCGTCTAGTGTGGAAAATGAGGGAGACGCCTTCCAGAGTTTAGGGGTGACGTCGTCAGGTTGTAGAACCAGAATTTGTTCTGAGCCGTCATGTGTAATTTGATCAAAACTCTTATATAGGGACGGCATTGCCCTTTAATTGGAACGCCATCACGCTTGCTAAATGACCTTTGATCTTGACTTTGCCATTTTCTTCATGTTTTCGTTCCTTTTCATCCAAATATGCTTCATTCCAGCATTTTGCTTCCAAAAGACCTAAAATGTGAAAAGGAACGATTTTAAGTAGTAACGGATATAAAATGTGTTGATTTAAGGCTTAAATGACCCCCTAAAAACTTATGATTTAAATCCTTATCAAATATCCCTACACTTGGAATTTGCTTGTCCTCAAGTAAATGTGCTTTTGGCCAATCAATTTATAAGTTAGGGGGCATAAAGCATTGGTTTAAGATAGTTTACAACAAGTACAAGCGCCACAATAGTAATAACAAGCATAGAAATTATACACTAGCATCTCACAATTGGTGTTTGGATTCTCTCATCTCTCGGGTTTATATGAAATATAATATGAATGAAAATGGAAGATAAACACTTATTACCTGCCATAGTACATAGATTAGCATAGGCTTGAGAATAGATCAAACCTCCACCACTTTGGCGTAAGCACCTAGGAATAACTATCTAGGAGGTCTTTACAAAGAGTTGTAATGTTAGGCTTAGGGTAGGGAAGTAAAGGGTTTTGTTGGATAGGGGATATTTAGTGGTGGCAAGTCAAAAATCTTATGTTACAAGCATGTAAAGCGTGGTGTTGCTAAGCCAAGACTCGACTCACTAACACTAAACAACTTGAAACAAAAAACATAAACATAAAGATAGATGTACCCCGTTTTTTTTTTTTTTTTTTTTTAACAACTCTTTTTCTCTTTTTTTTTCTCAATTTTTTTTCATACCTTTTTACTCTACCATCCTCTACGATAACATCAAAATAAAGAGATTTTTAGGAGCATCCCTAAACTTGAGTTTTTATTTCACTAACACTAATTGACCCGATTTGAAAAGATCAAAACACTTGGAGTACTTAATTACTTAAAAAAACGGAATTTGAATTTAACGTTCTTTCCCATTACTCCATAAAATATTACTTTAACCCATGAGTCCCAATCGTCCCTAAACTGTATAAAAATGATATGACTCGACTTAGAAACCATGCAAGTAACTAGATAATTAAACTAAGGTTTAATAATGGTAACAATAATGCACTAAAGATGAGTGCATACAAGGTAGGCTAAGGCGATTTAGGTGTAACATTTGGGGGTAGATTGTAAACAATGCTTAATAGGCCCTCATCAACCGTACAGACTCCTGTATGGAAAAACTTGTCACTTTTTGTTAGAAATCGAACATCGCACTAACTAGGCCCTCAGAAACTGTAACCCTGATCTTAAAATAACTGGAGAAAAAGGATTTTTGCAATTGTACGAACTCGATGAGTTGAGACTCCAAGCTTATGAGAATTTCAAACTTTACAAATCCCGAAGTAAAGCGTACCATGATAAGAAATTTCGTATTCAGAAAGAATTCAAAGCCGGAAACAAGGTATGTTTGTTCAATTTAACTAAAAGTTCAAATTCAAAAACTTAGAACCAAATGGTATGGGCCATTCGTGGTGAAACATGGATTTCGTCCGGTTATGTCAAATTTTACGACAAACATGGAGGAAGTTTCATTGTTAATGGACATCATGTCAAACTCTACCACGATGAGGAGTAGTTGAATGAGAATTCGAGTTAGGAGATTTCACTTGAACGTTTTAATGAAAGGAATTTTGATGCTATTCCATTTATAGCACCCTTTTCGAAATTACACCAAAACCTTCAGAAAAAAGAATTTATCTATAGTGTGGTGCCTAAGGTCGTTAATGATGCAAAATTATACGACATCAATGAGACCAGAAAGGGAATAGTGAAAGGAAACTTGGTTTACATTCCCAAAAGTTTAGGAAAGAAGTCTGAAACTCGTCTACGAACATGAAGAAGTTCGAGCCAGGCTGATGACTCGTTAATAAAACAAGCGCTGCTCAGGAGGCAACCAATATTATTTTCAGCACTTTATTTTCTTAGCTTATTTTCAATGCTTACGCCCCAATTTTATCTAACCCATGTTTGAACATAAGGGTGGGGGTGTAGCATTACTTTTTTATTTAAAACCATAAAAATCTAAAACTATTTTTCATTTTTTATTTTGTTTGTGTATAAGAATACTGCAGGTGATGATTATGAGATGCAAGGACCAAGAAATTGATTGTCTCACAAGCTTATGCATAGCTTATGCGTAGCATTTTATCATATGGAGCTCGATCGCGATTTCTTTTGCCCAAGAAGTCCGATTTATCTTTTACTCTTATTTCCCTATTTTTATCATATTGTGGACAATGCTAAACTTAAGTATGGGTGGAGGGGGAGTAAACAGGGAAAACAAGACCAATTTTATTTTGTCATATTTTAGACTAATTTTAAAATACATTTCTTTGCCTTTGTGATCTAGTTGTTTTCACGCTTTTTGGATAATATATTAGAATAACAGGATCAATCCACTGGTGAAATACTGTAATTTTTGAAAGATTCAAAATGTGTCCCGATTAATATTATGATCCATTATGGGATCGATAATATCTATTTGCACATTTTATAACCGTTTCCACTAAATTGAAAGGATTGGAGCCTATTTCATATGTAGCATACATATTTTATTGAGTGTGGCAGTGATTTTATTTATCGTAGAACTTGTACTTGTAAATCATTACCACACTGCAGTGAGATCACCCTGTGTGACATAAGCATATTCACGTGATAAGAGGCACCTTAGGAATTAAAGCCCAAATGGCCTTCAATTTTCATCTTATGATCATGGTTAACAACACCGGTTAGCTAACCACTTTTATGGACCCATTTGCTAGCGCTCATTCTTAGTCCTAGATACCCCTAGTTTCACTTACTGAGCCTTTATTTTTCATTTTGTTAAATCCAAAAAAAATAAAAATACAAAATATTTTACACTTTTAGCCTATCCTTACCAATAGTCAAGTCTTAGTTGGTTGCTAGCTACATGACAAGATGTTTGTTACGTGAGAAATAATATGAATTTCAGAGAAAGTTGCAAACTCTATATTTTTATCATGGATGTTATATTTGGATTATGATTGATGGCCGAAAAAGTGGCCAAGAAGAAAAAAGAAAAACAAAGTCATCGCAACTATAAGGTGACAATTATAGTGAATGAGCAATATATATATATATATATATATATATATGTGTATATATATATATATATATATATATATATATATATTATTCGACCGATATTAACATTAGAATTCATATGATAAGTGGTTCGTAGTGGCTAGCGACACGTGGTTTATAGACTTTGACTATTTGTACACTCCTCTCATAAACACTGTAACACCCCAACCCGACAAGGGTCCGAATGTCACATTATGGAGTCATATCAGAACATACTAATAAAAATGCAAGCGGAAGTCTTATTAAATAAAATACCAAGTCATATAAACGAATGACTTACAAAAGGAAAGATACATAATCCAATATGTCTAAAAGATACGAAATATCAAAGCAAATGTTCTTCCAAATGAGTCCAAAATAATAAGGGAAACTAGGGTCGATTCACTCAAAAGCTCCTACTCTCAGCCTATCAAAGCCCATCTTCAAACCTAAAACCTGCCGCAGGAAAAGAAATGCGGCTGAGCTTAAAAAGCCCAGTGAACAGATATAACAAAACGAAAGCTAAACAAAAGCAGAAATACGAAATGAAACAAAGGAACAATAGCAAGGTTGCAAGGAAAGGAAACAATGAGTCAATGAGGATCCTGCAGAACACAATTATACAGATATCCAGCAAGAACAACGATCAAGGGGAACACAGCAAGCAACGCATCCATGACATATATATAATCACATATAAGCAAACAGACATACAAGCACCGAAACCAAATCAAGAATACCGGGCGTCACATCCACTCAACACAAGAAGAGCGCGCATGGTCAGAAAATCAGAATATAAATAAGCCAAATGGAAAACTAAAAGCAAGCGGGAGCAAGTGATTAGGAAGTAAGCATGGCAATCGCACGATTAAAAGCCGTAGATGAAAACATAACAAGTATCATAACAGCGGAAGTACTAACAGCAGTCAAAACATGGCAGTCACACATAACAAGTAGGAATACAATATGAGCATTATAATTGAATGAATTAGAGACATAGCAAGGCAATTAAACAAGTTAATATGCCAAACATCATAAGTTGAACCATTTACCCAAATCAATCCGTAGCATAGACGTAGTGTAAACATGGCAGGTTAACAATAAGCAGATAAGGATACAACATATGGTCAAAGTCCATGAGATTAACCGAACGAAGTATATATAATGAACAGACAAAATTATCGATTACACATTAGCATGGTCACCAAACAATTTAGAGGGTCACATAACAGTGAGATCACATATCGCCAGATGACAATAGGTAACTCAAATAACCGCATATTAATCATATCATAGCAGGGTAATCAGTAGTCACATAAACATGAATAGCATAATCAAATTCAATAAACATATAATAACCCGATGCATGAGTGGAATGATAGTCGAAAGCAACGGAATGAGAGTGTGACAGATCAAAGCAATAGAATATATATATATATATATATATATCTCTTGGTAGTATGGTGAATCATATAAGAGTACTGAGTAATGAACAGATAATACAGAGTATGGTGTATTGGAAAATACAGGGGTACAATATAGGTATATCAAAAGTGTAAGGGTTGTCAGAAATCCACCACGAGCCCGGAAACATATCATATCATAAGTAGCCATTGTATTCGGAGGGGTGACCTCGGAATACCAAACCAATAGGAGGGGAGACCTCAGTAACCAATGGAGTAGCTAGCTCCCATATTGTGAAGAGCGTATTGCACGACATCATTCACCAGACAAATCATATCACAACATATCAGATAACAGAACAAATCTAGGATGCATCCATACGCCCCTGCAGACAAATAGTGGCCATACAATATATATCGAGATCATAATCAGATAACAGAAAGGGACGGTGTGGAACATCACTCAACCACACTAGAGTCATGCCATTGGTGCATCAATGACACGGCCATGTTACCTTCATGGCTAGGGAAACATATTTGGCTCGGGTATCAAACTGAAGGGTCAAAGTATAATCATATCATAAGGGTTCATAACAAAGGTTCATATCAAAGTCCATATCATAAGTCCATATCAGAGGTACATATCACAAGTTCATATCAAAGGCTCATAATCTGAAGGTTCATAATCAAACAGTTCACATAGGAGATCCAATCAAAGGGAACATAGCAAAGTTATAGGGAAACCTTAATAAAAAGGCTCAGAGCAAAGGATAACAGTTCAAAACCAATATCAAAAGATGTAAAAGAATCATGAGAAACCCCTACTGAAAAGGGATAGAATATATGTACCTTAGCAAATAAAATGAGAGCAAAAGGAAAGAGCGCAGGAGGAACAACGTCACGTCTTCTTCAACGAATCTACACGGATTACGGTTCGTATAATACTTATTAGCTCATTTAACGTTATAACGGATTTATTTATTAAGCGTATTCTCATTTTTAGTAATGGACCGAATTAAAATACTTTAAGGTAATAATCATTAATTAGCCAAACTTGAGGGTTACAAATGATAAATGGCAAAATTGAATGTTTAATATGACCAATATCTTACTTTAAGGCTTTATTAGATAATACTTCAAAGTATAGGGTTCGCATGGTAAAAATCTTAAAGTTTAGGGTTTACATGGTCATTATCTCAAAGTGTAGGGTTTATATTGCAACTAAGCTTTAAAGTTTTCTTTTACTTTGCTATAACATGCACGTATGATATGAATTACAAAAATAAAATACGCTTTATAATGTTTCCAAGTATAAGATTGGTCTAACATCGAGCTTGCTCGCGGTCTTTAATATTCATATCTACGACTAAGTAAATGTGCCAAAGGGCTAACTCCTGACTCACCTTCCCAACTAACTTTCAAACATACAAAACGGTTTACTCATTTGCCCCGCCATCGCCCTCAAAGTTACCCCCACAAGACCATGCTTATACTCTTTTCTCAACCCGCAACATACTCGACCCCTTTTTCCCTTCTCGTTACCCATCCCCTGCGAGACCAAAACCAACACAAGGCAACATGTTTTTGCGAATCGAAAACAATCGAAAAATGTATACTTGTTTCACCATCAAACTCGTCACTGTTGACATACACACACATGAAATCTTTTACTCCATACGTATGACACACTATGCATGAAATCATCTTCCATTCGTCCCACATTCATGAAATGCCTCTATACATTTAAATCACTGTCTTGTCATTTAAAAGGTTCTTCTCAAAACTTTGTAACGTTAGTTTATTATTAGTAGTATACTGTTACTGTTTTCCTCATCTAGTTAGTTTATATATATTATGTTTTGCATTTGTAGTGATTTAGTGTAACATGATATGGACCAGATTCAAAACATATATTGTAAGAGATTCGAATAGGTAAAGCTCCAAACTGAAATCGACACATATAGTTCATATTCTTGTGATTTCACGTTGCGTATATATATGCTATTCCCTTTAACAGATTGACGAGACAAATATTTAGCATCTAGACCAGATTGTAATCGTTTAATATGCGTTGTCTATGGATTATATTTTTTTTATTATGTGCATCGTTACGAAAGATAAACACCAAGGAGGATGATACCTTTGGACGATTTTCAAAACTGATCAAGGATAGAAGGACCAAAAGGACACCGCCCTTCTTGAATCGAAACCAAAACTCTTCTTCGAATCAAACCACCACACGATCACAAGCTGTTGTACCCTATGAACCGATCACCAATTTGTTACAAGCCTCGTACCATTCTTGTTTTCTTGAAAGAAGATGAGAGTCGCCATCGATCTTAGATTTGAGATGAAAATGGAGAGCCGCTGTTTTGTAAAAGTTTTTAGGGTTTCTTTGTGTGAGATGGTATTGAGAGAATTTATGAGATCCGAATGTTGTGTGATTTAAAATAGGTAATTGTGTGTGAGATGGAGAGATTTAAGGAACAATTTGTATCTTCTATTTTAGCACCACTATTGGGTATTATCTTCACAAAAAGTTGTACCATATATAATTGTTCATCAAGTGAAGATTCGGTTCACATGTAACTTAAAAACGTGTTATATTGCTAAGACATTAAGTTGTGTCGAATTTCATTATAACTTAGATCATAGGTTAAGCAAATTTTAGGTTTCCTACGTTTTCAATTGTTTCAATCTTAACATATCGTTTAAGTTTGTAGTTAACCGTATTCATAACTTAGAAAAAAATTTAAAATTAGACGCAAAATTAGGGAATCAGAATTTAGGGTTTTACAATTCTTCCCCTCTAAAAGAAAATTTTTCGTCCTCGAAAATTGAAGTCGCAAAGGTTAAACGAAAAGTACCAATTCATGAAAGTAATGACCATAAGTATCCTCCCGCTCGGAAAGGTTCTTCCAAAAGATTTTAACAGACAAAAAGGTAGACTCGATCCGGACAAATAGTATAGCGTCAGGCTTTCCCAACAGAATACAAATCATAACATATCTGATTCAACGAATGCGAAACACATACGTAGCAGATGACAGTTGTGATCTCACCAAGAGATACATGAAACACATATACACACGATGCAAATAAGGAGGTGGTGCTAAACGGTAGAAAACGTCACGATTCCAATCCTAATTGAACGACGGAATTTAATAATGATCAGAGAAGTATATATCGAATTATCAACGTATCAAGAGTTTCATAAAAAAAATGGTTAACATAATCGTACAGACGATCAATTGAGCACATATTTGAATATCAAAACGTATCAGAATGTGAAATTAAATGGGTAGGATACCCACACAGTCGAGAATATCGTAAAGGCCAACGAATCACAAATATAATTATAATTCATCAAACGTACTAATCTCGGTATTATCACGTTGATCAGGCATCATAATACTTGCATCATATGAACATGTCCTTATTGCCATCATATTCTATTCTGAGTCGTGACAAATAATCTACTAATGCCAAATCAATTCAGATTCACATACAGGGGACAAGCATATCATCAACCCAAACTCCAGAAAAATTCAGAAGTCTAAACGAAAACTTACCAATCCACGGAAAGAAGGAAGGTGGCCATCTTACTTGAGAAGGTTCCTCATGACTCATTTCTGACGATCCAAAACAATCTCAGGCGCACAAACAGTGCCAAACATCACAAATATAATCTTGCTGATACGAATCACATAAACAAAATAGATGATAATCGAAATCTCTCAAGGAGATATGAGATATGATACAAAGCTGAAATATTTCCAAAATGCCAAATCATAAAACTTCACATTTCAAACCGAGTTCTGAACAAATCAAAGAAAAGTAATATCGATCAAAATCACATAACAAAAAATCAAACTGTATCAAAACGCGTGACAAACAAATTAGAGTAGCACGAGTCGCGCCCAATCATATGAAGCAGATGAATCTTCTCAGCATCTCAATAGTTGGACGGTTGACCACAATATGCCCGAATCTTAATAGTAGTTTCTCCGCACATCTAAAGTACGCCCACAATATGCCCGAATCTTAATAGTAGTTTCTCCGCACATCTAAAGTACGCCGGTCATAGTTCTCCTGCTCATACGTCTTCCAAATGTCCACCAGTTGAATCTTGTCTCCGTCTTTGCTCCTCTGTTTGTTCCGTCCAGCTCCCTCCAGTAGCATCCTGATGTCTCCAGCAGCATCACGATCGGATACGGCTTCTGTTTCACGAACCTCTCCAGAAATTTTTGCAGCAACGTTGGGTCAGCACCATCATATTCGAATCTACGAGTAGTCTCCATCTAAACGATCGACAAACAAATGCGCGAAGATAAACAAACAAAATCAAATGCGAAAAAGAAAAAAAAGGTCAAATCAGCGAAGAGAAAAGAATATCGAAGTCAAAACTGAACGAAAATCAAAAGAATCAGAAGAGATCGAAACAGACGAAAGCCTAATGTCTACCCAAGTCCTCACAGGTCAATTCTAAGGTCAACAGGACGAAACCTTAGCTCTGATACCATAATTGTAACACCCCAACCCGACAAGGGTCCGAATGTCACATTATGGAGTCATATCAGAACATACTAATAAAAATGCAAGCGGAAGTCTTATTAAATAAAATACCAAGTCATATAAACGAATGACTTACAAAAGGAAAGATACATAATCCAATATGTCTAAAAGATACGAAATATCAAAGCAAATGTTCTTCCAAATGAGTCCAAAATAATAAGGGAAACTAGGGTCGATTCACTCAAAAGCTCCTACTCTCAGCCTATCAAAGCCCATCTTCAAACCTAAAACCTGCCGCAGGAAAAGAAATGCGGCTGAGCTTAAAAAGCCCAGTGAACAGATATAACAAAACGAAAGCTAAACAAAAGCAGAAATACGAAATGAAACAAAGGAACAATAGCAAGGTTGCAAGGAAAGGAAACAATGAGTCAATGAGAATCCTGCAGAACACAATTATCTGAGATATCCGGCAAGAACAACGATCAAGAAGAACACGCAAACAGCGATCCATGACATATATATAATCACATATAAGCAACAGACATACAAACGAAACCAAATCAAGAATACCGGGCGTCGCATCCACTCAACACAAGAATAGCACGCATTCAGAACATCAGAATATAAATAAGCCAACAGGAAAACTAAAAGCAAGTGGAAGCAATTAATTAGGAAGTGAGCATGGCAATCGCACATATTAAAAAGCCGTAGATGAAAACCTAACAAGTATCATAACAGCGGAAGTACTAACAGCAGTCAAAACATGGCAGTGACACATAACAAGTAGGAATACAATATGAGCATTATAATTGAATGAATTAGAGACATAGCAAGGCAATTAAAGAAGTTAATAAGCCAAACATCATAAGTTGAACCATTTACCCAAATCAATCCGTAGCATAGACAGAAGTGTAAACATGGCAGGTCAACAATAAGCAGATAAGGATACAACAGATGGTCAAAGTCCATGAGATTAACCGAACGAAGTATATATAATGAACAGACAAATTTATCGAATACACATTAGCATGGTCACCAAACAATTCAGAGGGTCACATAACAGTGAGATCACATATCGTTAGATGACAATAGGTAACTCAAATAACCGCATATTAATCATATCATAGCAGGTAATCGTCGGTAGTCACATAAACATGAATAGCATAATCAAATTCAATAAACATATAATAACCCGATGCGTGAGTGGAATGCAACGGAAAGCAACGGAATGAGAGTGTGACAGATCAAAGCAATAGAATATATATATATATATATATATATATATATATATATATATATATATATATATATATATATATATATATCTTGGTAGTATGGTGAATCATATAAGAGTCTTGAGTAATGAACAGATAATACAGTATGGTGTATTGGAAAATACAGGTAAAATATAGGTATATCAAAAGTGTAAGGGTTGTCGAAATCCACCAGCGGAAACATATCATATCATAAGTAGCCATTTATTCGGAGGGTGACCTCGGAATACCAAACCAATAGGAGGAGACCTGTTAACCAATGGAGTAGCTAGCTCAGATTGTGAAGGCAGCGTATACACGACATCATTCACTAGACAAATCATATCACAACATATCAGATAACAGAACAAATCTAGGATGCATCCATACGCCCCTGCAGACAAATAGTGGCCATACAATATATATCAAGCTCATAATCAGATAACATAAAGGGACGGTGTGGAACATCACTCAACCACACTAGATTCATGCCATTGGTGCATAAATGACACGGCCATGTTACCTTCATGGCTAGGGAAACATATTTTCCTCGGGTATCAAACTGAAGGGTCAAAGCATAATCATATCATAAGGGTTCATAACAAAGGTTCATATCAAAGTCCATATCATAAGTCCATATCAGAGGTACATATCACAAGTTCATATCAAAGGCTCATAATCTGAAGGTTCATAATCAAAGGTTCAAAATCAAACAGTTTACATAGGAGATCCAATCAAAGGGAACATAGCAAAGTTATAGGGAAACCTTAATAAAAAGGCTGAGAGCAAAGGATACAGATTCAAAACCAATATCAAAAGATGTAAAAGAATCATGAGAAACCCTCTGAAAAGGGATAGAATATATGTACCTTAGCAAATAAAATGAGAGCAAAAGGAAAAGCGCGGGGAGGAACAACGTCACGTCTTCTTCAACGAATCTACGGATTACGGTTCAGTATAATACTTATTAGCTCATTTAACGTTATAACGGATTTATTTATTAAGCGTATTCTCATTTTTAGTAATGGACCGAATTAAAATACTTTAAGGTAATAATCATTAATTAGCCAAACTTGAGGGTTACAAATGATAAATGGAAAAATTGAATGTTTAATATGACCAATATCTTACTTTAAGGCTTTATTAGATAATACTTCAAAGTATAGGGTTCGCATGGTAACAATCTTAAAGTTTAGGGTTTACATGGTCATTATCTCAAAGTGTAGGGTTTATATTGCAACTAAGCTTTAAAGTTTTCTTTTACTTTGCTATAACATGCACGTATGATATGAATTACAAAAATAAAATACGCTTTATAATGTTTCCAAGTATAAGATTGGTCTAACATCGAGCTTGCTCGCGGTCTTTAATATTCATATCTACGACTAAGTAAATGTGCCAAGGGCTAACTCGACTCACCTTCCCAACTAACTTTCAAACATACAAAACGGTTTACTCATTTGCCCTTGATCGCCCTCAAAGTTACCCCCACAAGACCATGCTTATACTCTTTTCTCAACCCGCAACATACTCGACCTCTTTTTCCCTTCTCGTTACCCATCCCCTGCGAGACCAAAACCAACACAAGGCAACATGTTTTTGCGAATCGAAAACAATCGAAAAATGTATACTTGTTTCACCATCAAACTCGTCACTGTTGACATACACACACATGAAATCTTTTACTCCATACATTATGACATACTATGCATGAAATCATCTTCCATAGTCCCACATTCATGAAATGCCTCTATACATTTAAATCACTGTCTTGTCATTTAAAAGGTTCTTCTCAAAACTTTGTAACGTTAGTTTATTATTAGTAGTATCTTTTATTCTGTCGCTTTTCCTCATTTAGTTAGTTTATATATATTATGTTTTGCATTTGTAGTGATTTAGTGTAACATGATATGGACCAGATTCAAAACATATATTGTAAGAGATTCGAATAGGTAAAGCTCCAAACTGAAATCGACACATATAGTTTATATTCTTGTGATTTCACGTTGCGTATATATATGCTATTCCTTTACAGATTGTGAGACAAATATTTAGCATCTAGACCAGATTGTAATCGTTTAATATGCGTTGTCTATGGATTATATTTTTTTTATTATGTGCATCGTTACGAAAGATAAACACCAAGGAGGATGATACCTTTGGACGATTTTCAAAACTGATCAAGGATAGAAGGACCAAAAGGACACCGCCCTTCTTGAATCGAAACCAAAACTCTTCTTCGAATCAAACCACCACCACGATCACAAGTTTGTACCCTATGAACCGATCACCAATTTGTTACAACTCTCGTACCATTCTTGTTTTCTTGAAAGAAGATGAGAGTAAGCCAACGATCTTAGATTTGAGATGAAAATGGAGAGCCATTTGTTTTGTAAAAGTTTTAGGGTTTCTTTGTGTGAGATGGTATTGAGAGAATTTATGAGATCCGAATGTTGTGTGATTTAAAATAGGTAATTGTGTGTGAGATGGAGAGATTTAAGGAACAATTTGTATCTTCTATTTTAGCACCACTATTGGGTATTATCTTCACAAAAAGTTGTACCATATATAATTGTTCATCAAGTGAAGATTCGGTTCACATGTAACTTAAAAACGTGCTATATTGCTAAGACATTAAGTTGTGTCGAATTTCATTATAACTTAGATCATAGGTTAAGCAAATTTTAGGTTTTCCACGTTTTCAATTGTTTCAATCTTAACATATCGTTTAAGTTTGTAGTTAACCGTATTCATAACTTAGAAAAAAATTAAAAATTAGACGCAAAATTAGGGATTCAGAATTTAGGGTTTTACAAACACTCCCATGCCTAATCCATACCCGTTAAACCTGAAGCCAAACATTACAACCCGAATAAATGTCATCTTTGATGTGTATACTTGGTTCGTACGCCACGTCGGTGGATTTTTGTTTCTTGCACAAGTATACGGTAATATTTAGCTCATGACAGAACAGAAGTTACGTCATAACTCTTACAGAAGTTACGCCGTAACTAATAGCTTCGAAGAATAAATGTGTAATATTGCAATACGAGAGATTGAGATACGTACCTAGGTTTAGAAGTGCTCAAATCTCTTAATTAGGGAAATATGATATACCTTAGATCTTCCGTTAACTGACCCCGACAGCGGCGCCAAAAAGCTGATGTGCTATTTCATCCTGCTTTTAATATTTATAAAACTTATATAACTTAGGATCAAAACATACTAACGGGCAGAGAACCCGATCAGATGTAGTAAAGCCATAGGTAAATCCGAGTATCGTCCCAAGAGAGCTGTGACCTTGAAATAACTAAGATGATTAGAATTGATATTGATAATATATTGGTGTGATAAGATTGTGATAATTCATCGATATGTTATTATTCCATACACACAAATACAAGAATTTTAAGATAAAGAGATAGATAAACAAAGCTTAACGAAGAACAAAAATATGAATTGATTCTCGATATAAAGGTTCAATATGGTGGTTAATTATCACCAGACTCTTTTGGTCAATTCGTCATGGCCTATGGTTCTTAGATTCCTCACCAAGATAAGCGGGTCACCGGGATCATTCGGACCTAATAGCAGTCATTAGGGCCAAATCGCTAGATCTAGTCGTGGAAACCCGCCGTTAGGAACTTAGATTTCCCCTAACCTCTTAAATACCTCCACTTGATAGGTAATCATTTGGTCAGTTCGCACACGAAGAGTGGTTTTACTATGGCCAATTCCTTCCATACTCCGCAACCTATCAGACTGGGGTCAATTGGTTATATCTTCCAGCCCTTTAGATACTAACAAGCTTATAATATTACCAAGACTAGCGATCTATGATAAGACTAGTAAATGTCTATAAAGAAATAAAGAGAAGATCAATAACATAATTGCAAACTTCAATTAATAACTTGAATTCATAGCATAAGTCCTAGAAAAATATAAAAGGAATTCAAACCCGAATACAATGAAAATCGTAGACGAGAACTTTGTTATTCAATGCTCCTAAGCCATGCTTCTTCTTATGTGTTTGATCTCCCCAAACCCTAGAAGGTTTGGGAAAGGAGAGATAATTAAAACTGATGAAATCTACGATTATTTATAGGCTCTAAAACTAGTTACAGCGTAACATTTATTAAGTAGTTACGCCGTAATTCTTCAAATCTTGTGCTTATCCATGGTTACGGCGTAACATTTGAGATTCGCCGTAGTCTTTGTAAATCATATGCATTTTATTAGATTCTACGGCGTAATCTTAGCTGATGGTTACGCCGCAGTCTTTGTAAATTTGATGTTTATTCGTTGTTACGGAGTAACTTTGAAATGAGGGTTACTGCCGTATCTCTTGTCGAGTAAGCTACATAATGTTCAGTAGCCAAATTCATAATTATATTCCATTGTTACTGTGTAATCTTCATAATCATTATTACAGTAACTTCATCACTTGGTTCTTGCGTAGTTGAGAGAAAACTCATCCTTTGGGCTTGGAAATGTCCATTCACTGCTTCCTCGCATAAAATAGGTCCTGAAATGAAATAATAAGAAATAAGGATGTTTTCACTAGCATTTTACTCATAATGTGATGATAAAGGGGGAAATTAACTCTTAGAATATCAGGACTATTTGATGTTATCAAATATCCCTCCACTTGAACTCTACTTGCCCTCAAGTAGACCAATTTAGGCTACCAAAAGATACACCCCAATGAATGTGCGAGTTAAGATTTCCATACTAGAATATATAATAAGAGCCGAACACCTCACGAAATGGGAACGAAAACACTCTCACACTCATCCTAATCTAAGTGTTAATTTCGGGGTGATCACTCAATTGCACGGGCATAACAAGTATTATATCATAAGCTTGGCAATTACACACAACTCCACCACTAGAGCTAAGGTTAAGACAGATTTTAGAAAGCAATGTTGGGTTGATAGTGATTCAAAGGCTATGGGTGTAGTGTCATTACTAACGCCACGCGTGAAGTGGACAAAATCAATGATACATGACCAAATCCATGGCTAAGACATCAAGGATTGCTCGCTGCATCACCTAGACACGCTTCACGAAAAAAAGGGGTAAGGTAAGGCATGAGATATTTTAATAGGTGAAAAGAAAAAGAAAACATATAGTCTTAGCTTAAAACCATGTTGTCATTGCCCCACCATTCATTCAAGATTCATCTTCATGGTACGGAAACAGGATCATAATACGTCACGGGAACACACCATTTAAACATTTTTTCTTTCTTAAACCGATGGTGTCTTGGCTATCTTCCAATCTTCGAATGAGATCGAGGAGTTTATTCTCGATGCTGATTTCTTTCATTAACCTAGTGCTTTCAATATTCTAACACTTTCATCAACAAAGACTTTTAGCATATATATATATATATATATATATATATATATATATATATATGTATATATGTATATATATATATACTACATTAAATGGAAAAGCATCAAAGTGGAAAAGTGAAAAAGTTGAATGGTCAAATGAGAGAGAAAGACATATGTAAAGGCATATTTATCTTATCTTATTACCTCACTCAAACAGCATCCTGAAATCTCTCCTCTCACCACACATCTCATCAACCTTGTCCTAAAACCCCTCCACACGACCACTACACCACTCTACCTATCGCGTATAGATTAATTGTCTCACGCCCAGGAGCAGCTGCCGTGGCAAGAGATGCTTCAGCAGTCTTCCTATAATTAAAAATGTAGATATAGAATAAATGAACATTTTTGCTAATGTTTTATTAGTAATCAAGAAGATTAATAACAAAAAAATGAAGGAAGGAATTTAATACCATCGATGGTATGAGCAAGGACAAAAACGAGCGTAGTAGTACAAAACGAGCAAGAGACTAATGAGGAGCAATTTACCCAAACCGGGTCAATAAATAATCAGAAAAGTCCATAGTCTAAGTTCATGACCTGCCCGGTTAAGGTCCGTCCAAGTGGCCCGGTCATAGTGTAAGTAAAGGTTAATTCTAGAGCTAAGCATAGTAGTATCATTTTCAAAGGATTTAATTTTTTTTCTTTTATGACTTGTAAGTTTTTGTGTGAAAATTTTTACACTAAACGGTTATTCTCTGTTCATTTTCTAAGTGTATAAACAATTGTTAGTTCTCGCTTCGATCAAATGCCAGGGCGTGTTTAAGAAAAAAGAACAACTTGCAATATTTTATATTTTTTGCAAGTTGTATTTGGTTCAAGTATTTAAAGGACTAGTATTGTTTATTTATTTATTTATTTATTTATTTTTATTTTTTTCTTCTGTACCTTGGAGTCCACAAGACACTAGCTATTGACATCTTACAAACCAAGACTGTATGCAGTCGATATTAACTTTTTACTTTTGATATCTATAATACATATAAATTACATATAAAGAGTGAATGGTCAAACATTGAAAAGTGAAAATTTGAAAGTAGAAAGTGAAAGAAATGTATAGTGTAATTAATACTCTTATTAAAACACCTCATTACTTAAAAGTACAATAACTTATTCACATTATACAACCAATTAAAAGCATATATACCAAATTAAAAACAAACAATTAAAACACCCCTTATTAAAAAGTACAATAAAATTTTTACAATATACAATTTAAACAAGTTACAACATAATCCAAAATATAAAATAATTAAACACACTAATTAATGTTATTTTAAAACACCCTAAAATGACAAGTACATGTTATTATACACATTATACAAATTGATAAACACACAAACTGCTTCATACAATTTAACAGTTGATGGTATATATAGTTTTGAAAGCGGACGGACCAAAGGGTTCAACCACGCCACCGGTTCGGCTAACCAATAAAGGCATCCAGAACGCAGTAGAGGAAGGGCCGTTGAACCATACAAATCTGGCCCGGGTGGAATTAGGTCTCATCGAGATCTATTTATCCGGTTAATCGTCCGCAGGCCAATCTGCGCATATCGCGAGCGTGCTATACGCTATACTATATATAAAGGAAACACCAAAAAGTGAAAAGTGAAAAGTTGAAACTAAAAAAAGAAATGTTGAAAACATATATTTCAAAAGGAAACTATTAATACACATCGAAAATCGGGTTGACCCGGGTTAATTTGATCCGTTTTCGATCCAACCCATCTGGTTGACTTGGTTTAAATATACCTGTTTTTCGACCGGAATGGTTCAATCGGTTGAACCACCCGGGTGTCATAACATTATGTTTAATTCCCAAATCTTCAAACTTTTATTATTTTTGTTTATAACCCATAAACATTTTTTTATCACTAAACGATCTGTCACTATAAAATCTCGTTGCTATGCACGGGTACTCGTCTAATATATATATATACATATATATATATATATATACATATATATATATATATATACATATATATATATATACATATATGCATATATATATATATATATATATATATATATATACACATATATATATATACATATATTAAATCCCCACTTGAGATGAGCATAAGGAGATAATTGGGGGGTCTTTAAGGATCTTCAATAAGGTGTAGTTGGTACGCCTTCCGAAACTCATACTCAAACCTTGAACTAGGGCGAACAATGACTTCAAGATCAATAGGTAAGACTACACGGTAGGCTAAGGTGTAAAGGTGTAACGAAAATAAGGGTTAGAAAATGAAAGGATAGGCTCAAATAGGTGTAACTAGGGGTATCTTGCACTAAAGGAGAGTGCAACAAAAAGGGTTAACACGGAGGTCGAAAAGTTAATGCGACTAATTGATAAACACACACAAGTAAACACATACGGGCTATTTGTGTTTAATCCTAAAACATTTACTTTTTTCAAATTGCCTCTTCCAAATGCACCAAGCTAACTTGATACATTACTCGTCTATGGTCTCGAAGTGATGTAAAAGCCAAGTTCTAAAGTTTACAATACTATCGGCACACTCAATATTTGGTTGATTTGGGTAAAATGAGGAAAACGGAAAGGCTAAATCTCACCAATGACAATAAAGGTTAAGTTGTGCTCGGCTATATGTGATTCTCGATTGGTTAAAAATATGACAAAAAATTTCAAATGAGCTTAAAATTTTAAAAACCAACTAGAAAATTATGGCAAGTAGGCTAAGTAATCATACACTTCATTTTTATTCCTATCCCCTCACTTGAAGTGTACAAAATCCCATTTGTACGAAAAAAGGAAAATAAAATAGAAATGAAAAATAACCGAGAAAGAAATAAACTCCCCTCTCAAATGTTTGCCCAAGATGTCTTACTAAAGGTTGAAGGTGGGTCACGAGGTTGCTAATGCGTATCATATCTGGTGACTACGCCTTAAGTAATATGTTGTCAAAAATTTTCCTGCTTCACGGGTTATGGCGTAAATGACCCAAAGGGTTACTGTAATCTTGCATCACGAGAATCAAAACACGCACACAATACATGGGAAAATTTTGTAGCCATTGGTACAATCGATTATCAAGCATACAAATATCCTAGCTATTCAGTTATTACAGAAATATGTTTGAAATTGTTTTAAAAATTGTTCAACAAACAGGGGAATCAATCATCCCACAGCCGAGATAGTGGTCCATGGGTGGCGAGTTGGGTCGAACGGGGTGCTTGTGGTGCTACCAGGAGTGGGCTCGGTCTGCATAAATGCCACTCCCCTCTGGATGCCAATATCGGGGATGTCGAGCTGGTACACATATCCCGGTCCATGCCATCGAGGATGGCTTAGGTGCATGCTCTCAAGCATTTGGCTTGTACGATCTGCACTTCAGTTGAAGAAATTTTGTTGCAGCTACTGCACCTGATCCATTGTACCTGCAAAACCATCCCCTCGATCCGTTCATCGATCATCTGTAACCTATCCCCAACATTAACGTGTGCCCTACGTCGACCCCTAGGCACACGTTCCTCAACATCCTCTTGGGCACCACCAGCGCCACTACCTTCCCCGACTTCTCTCCTCGGGGCTAACACAACTAACTCAATCACTCCATACACATCTTGGGTGCAAATCCCAAACTCAACTAGCTTATTCAACCCAATCAAGCTAGTTTCCTTCCCACGGGATACCCAAGCCAAAGCCTCCTCAGTCATCAAATCATAACTCCTCGCCAACCTACCAATAAAATGAGCCCCTTGAATTGGACTCTTCCCTGTAAAACCCTTAGGTCCACTTCCCATGAACCTCACCAAATAATGGGGGACATCAATGTAATTTCACCCGTCTATCCCCTCCAAGAGGTAAAAATCATCCATGGTCATCTTCTCCTTAGCGTAATGCCTTGCCCTTATAGAGCGAGGCAAGGAGTCGATGCACCGGTGGCGATATAGGGTTCCTTACCATGGTGTAAGTTGGTGGAGTGCCGAATCGTGCCGGTCACAACAGCAATTCGGTTGAAGTAGCGGCGGTATCATGGTCTTCGGGCCTATGCCTCCAACAAGTATTGTAAAACATTCGAAGGCTTCAGAATCCATCTCTTCCCGAGTGTACAAACCCATTCTCTAGGTAAATTGCTTCAAAGTCAGACGTCTTATCGCACCCCCCAACTGAAAATGCAATGAAACCACATTATCATCCTCGATTTCATTTAGAACTCAAGCGTAGCAAGAAACTCCAACATATTCGAATAATCGCATTTCGGTGATCGAAAGAGCCTTATCAAGCATTGCAAGTGAAATTCCCCGCACACGTGTACTTGAGCTTGCAAAATTTTCTCAATTTCCTCCCAGCAGACCCATTGGCAATCCCATCAAATGCCTCAAAAATCCAAGGCTTGGTGACATTTTCTTAACTCGTAATCATCAAGACATAGCCGCCTAATCCCTTCATCTTGAATGCCGAAACCTAACCCACTCAGGGGTTGGGAATGGGGAGTTTTAGCCGCAAAGAAAGCAGATATCAGATTGGTGAAGACCCTAGCGATGTACTAATTCGGCGTAACCAACATTACAGGTTAGCCAGTAATTAAACTCAAATAGTTACTGGCGTAACATAACCCACTGACGCCGTAACCTTCCCCAGAAACTCGCACAGAGATGGTTACAATAAGCAATAGATGCCGGAACCATCAATTTTATCCAAATGGTAAAAGAATCAATAATTTTTTAACCTATTAGTCTTTGAGGGACCGTGCCTAAACCATTAAGTTTTTGTTTGACCCAAAACCCTTTTAAACTAAGTCAAAATATCTCAAATGGCCCATAAATAACAAGGGGAATTCACACAATTATTAATTAGCCAAACCCTAATTGAATAATCGAAAGAAACGAATCAAAAAGAGTAGTAATAGATCTTACCAGCCATGGTTTGAGTGATGGAATGAAGAAATCTTTGACGAAAAATTGTTTGGGAGAAAATTTTACTGTTGTAGTAGGCGGTGAAAAGTGTTTATGTAAAAACCTAGTTTTTCAACCGAATGAGGTTTTATACCGCCAGGATGTTACGGCGTAATTAGAATAAGAGTTACACCGTAACTAAATTTTCAGATTTTATAATTTTTAATATTTCTAAATGGTTACGTCGTAATCCTTAAAAGAGATTACGCAGTAACTAAATTATTATTAAAGTTTTAATTTTTAGAATTATTATAATTATTTAATGGTTACGTCGTAACTCTTAATAGAAGTTACACCGTAACTAATAGGTTCGAAGAATAAATGTGTAATATTGCAATACGAGAGATTGAGATACGTACCTAGGTTTGGAAGTGCTCAAATCTCTTAATTAGGGAAATATGATATACCTTAGATCTTCCGTTAACTGCTCCCCGGCAGCGGCGCCAAAAAGTTGATGTGCTATTTCATCCTGCTTTTAATATTTATAAAACTTAGATAACTTAGGACAAACACATACTAACGGCGAGAGAACCGTCAGATGTAGTAAAGCCTTAGGTAAATCCGAGTATCGTCCCAAATGGTTTGTGTCATGAAAGAACTAAGATGATTAGAAATGATATTGATAATATATTGGTGTGATAAGATTGTAATAATTCAAGGATATGCTATTATTCCATACACAGGTGCCAGAATTTTAGGATAAAGAGATAGATAACGAGAAACGCGAAGAGAACACAAATATAAATTGATTCTCGATATAAAGGTTCAATATAGTGGTTAATTATCACTGCAGGACTCCTTTGGTTAATTAGTCATGGCCTATGGTTCTTAGATTCCTCACCAAGATGAACAGGTCACCCGGGATCATTCGGCAACCTAATAGCAGTCATTAAAGGCCAAATCTACTAGATCTAGTCTGTGGAAACCGGCCGTTAGAACTTAGATTTCTAACCTCTTAAATACCTCCACATTAGGTAATCATTTGGTCAGTTCGCACCGCGAAGAGTGGTTTTACTATGAATTCCTTCCATACTCCGCAACCTATCGGGCTGAGATTGGATTGGTCATATCTTCGGTAACTTTAGATACTAACAAGCATAATATTACCAAGACTAGCGTCTATGATAAGACTAGTAAATGTCTATAAAAGAAATAAAGAAGAAGATCAATAACATAATTGCAAACTTCAATTAATAACATGAATCCATAGCATAAGTCCTAGAAAAATATAAAAGGAATTCAAACTCGAATACAATGGAAATCGTTGGCGAGAACTTCGTTATTCAATGCTCTTAAGCCATGCTTCTTACGTGTTTGATCTCCCCAACCCTAAAAGGTTTGGGAAAGGAGAGATAATTAAAACTGATGAAATCTACGACTATTTATAGGCTCGGAAACTAGTTCACGTAACATTTATTAAGTAGTTGTGTAACTCTTCAAATCTTGTGCTTATCCATGGTTCTGATGTAACTTGAGCTTGGGGTTACGCCAGTAGTCCTTGTAAATCACATGCATTTTATTGATTACGGGTGTAACGGTGATGGTTCGCCGTAGTCTTTTAAATTTGATGTTTATCGTTGTTATGGTAACACAGTGAGGGTTGCAGGTATCTCTTGTCAAGTAAGGCGCATAATGTTAGGTAGCCATGTTCTGCGTAATTATATTCCATTGTTCGCCGTAATCTTCATAATCATTATTCTGTAGTAACTTCATCCTTGGTTACACCGTAGTTGAAAGAAAACTCATCCTTTGGGCTTGGAAATGTCCATTCACTGCTTCCTTGCATAAAATAGGTCCTGAAATGAAATAATAAGGAATAAGGATGTTTTCAATAGCATTTTACTCATAATGTGATGATAAAGGAGGAAATTAACGCTTAAAATATCAGGACTATTTGATGTTATCACCACTCTCTTAAAGCCATAAATTCATCCCTAAAACCCCTAAAAATGCTGGAGACCAAGGAGGATCAAGAAGCCATCATTTGGAGGTCAAATCATCAAAGAATCATCACTAATCCTTGAGGCATCAAAGCCTTATCATTTGTAATCTTATTTACATCTTTGTAAGGCCTTTTAATCAAGTTTTCTAATGCTAAAGTTTATGAGTTTATGTCTTCGTTTAATATTAGTGGCTAGTGTTTTTGTGCACATGCTTATATGATGTTTGTAATATGATGATTTGCTATTGATTGTGATAACATGTTTTAATTCAATTTCAAGCTAGTTCAACTATCCAATCATACTTGTGTTTCAATTATTATATTGTTTATCAAGTTTGGTTAATTATTGGTGATTTCATAGGTCGAAAGGGTTATCATCATTCAACTATTTATAATCATTTTGTCTATTGATGATTATCTTTTGAATTGACAATTTCTTAAGTAACTTGATTAAACAAGAAACGTTTTTGTGATTGTTGATAAGTTTGTGAGACGAATAGCGAATTGGATTTATTGAAATAGAATTGGTCTTGAATTGATTAATTACACCAAATGCTTGTTTTTACCATTTTGTGATCTTTACGAGCATCATGATTTCTAAAACCAATAGATTAGATCACCATCTAACTATCACAATCAACATGTTAAAAGTTGTCGTCACAACCATGCAAATCGGATTATCCAAACTAGTCTAAGCAAGTGTAGTTTTAATCATTTGAATTATCATCATATTTAGATTTCATAGTGTTAATACAAATAAGCCCGAAAACGTTTATTTATATTTTACGATCTTCTAATGTTTTGTCGATAACAAAAGTAAAATCATTTTAACGAAACAAGTAGAGTACGTAAATAGTTTGAGTTAATAGTTTTCTAACACACTTACGCTTTCACATAAAACACTAAAAACAAGTATAAGTGATTTTATAATTTAGATACATATGTACAACAACTAGTGTTTACATATTGGGTTAAACATATACTTAAACTAAGTATACTAAAATAGGTAAAAACTAAGTGTATACTAAATGGGTAAAATACTAGCAAATGGTTTTGACCACAACCCATGGTTTTATATATACCACTTAACCAAGTTCATTGTATCTAGAAAGAAAACCATGGATCAACCCATAACCCATGACCCATAACCAAAAATACCCATGGGCAAAGGAGCGGACCACGGATCCCTAGCTTTGTGCTAGCCGATCCCTGTGGTAGGGATCCGTGGGATCCGGGAACAAAAGAGGATTTTTCCTCTATAAATAGTGAGCCATTTCTTCATTGTTTCTTACCCCCTTTCTATATACTTTCTCCCCCTTGAAGAATCACTAACCTTAGATCCAAGAGATCTATGTTTGTAGTTTTGTTTTTGTGTGATCTTTTAGGTTCCTCTTAAAGGCAAGATCACCACCTTTGAAGTCGAGCAAGCTCAAGTCCATGAGTTGCCATGCTTCCTCATCATCAAGGCTAATGAAGTCTTCTTGTTGATGATTCCTTCTTTCTTCAAAGAAGTGTAGTGTTGAAGACATTAGTGAAAGATGTCTTAAGAGTCAAGACGAAGATATTAGTGAAGGGTATCTATAGTCTATAGTATAAAGCACTTGTGGTAGGTGGTTGGAAGTCAAGACTAAGAAGCATTAGTGAAAGGTGCTTAGAAGTCAAGACAAAGAAGCATTAGTGAAAGGTGCTTAGAAGTGAAGACACAAGACATTAGTGAAAGGTGTCTTGTAGATCTAGTCAAAGGCATTAGTGAAAGGTGCCTTAGATGTACATTCGAGATGGTGTGTTTCGATGTACAAGATAGACTAGTTTTAGATCCAAGGATATTGATATCCTTGATGATGTTGTAAAGGAGTAGATCTCCTTTGGGATTAGTCGTTGGTGTAGTGTGGTAGTAGTTCCTCCATTGCAATGGAACTAGGTGCTTAGCCTAGTACCTAATAAAAGGGTAGGCGACGCTAGAAGGTGTAGTTCACCTAAGGTGTGAAAGAACTAGGTACTTAGCCTAGTACCTTATAAAGGGTAGGCGACGCTGTGTAGGTGTGGTTCACCTTGAGTGAAAGAACCCTATGGTTAGCCTAGTACCGAAAAAGAGTAGGCATTGCTAGAAGGCTTCTCCCATAAGGAGATTGGTGTAGTGATTACGAACTCTCGAGTAGGTGACTCGAGGAGTGGAGTAGGGCAAGGAAGGTGACCTTGTAGCCGTACCACTATAAATACTTCATGTGGTTTTGTGCTTCTTACTCTAATCTTTTCATTACTTACCTTTACATGCTTGTTTATCAACATCCAACACACACATCCAAATAGATTGACATAAGATCATCTAAATAGATTAAAAGGAAGTTTTAATTGGTAAAACTATTCAACCCCCTTCTAGTTTTCCACAATTGGCATCGAGCTGTTACCAAGTTTGTTGAAGTATATTGTACTTTAAAAACTTGATACGATCCATGGTTAATTGAAAACTACAAAGAAGGTCTTTCATAAAAACAAACACATGTCTTTTAAAACTATATGTTTGGATGTTGATTTGATAACAACATTTTTTTCTTATTTATTTTTTAATTGCACTAATCTTCTTTGTCATGTTGATTAGTCAAAGCTCATACCCACCAAGCTTTAGGAGTCGCTGGTAACAAGAATACCTTCCTTAAGAAGGTATCTTAAAGGAGCGGGAATCGCCTAAGTGACATTTGTTGTGTCATTTGTAAAGACATTCCTAAGTGCGCTAGAGGTATGATTTTCTTCTTACTTTGCTTGATAATTAAGTATACCTATTTAGGTATTTATATGATTATCTTTTGTGCTTATACATGTTTTACATGAAGCTTCATTAGGAAGCCTTTTTCTCACATATGTGTTTTATTTCTCGCCTAATAATCGGTATATAAAACTTATGTTTTGTTTCTTTAAATCCAATAATAAAACAAAACACGAATTTCAAAAATTCCTCCTTCCTTATAAAACCCCACCGCCGCCACCTACCAAATCCTCACTTTTCAAAATCTTCCATTTCAAAATTTCATCTTCCTCCTCATTCCATCTCAACCGAAACCAAGAAAGATCCGTCATCAACATGGTTTACATCGCACTCGTGCTCATCATCATAACACTCATCGCACTTGTGTTCCCTATGATGAAGTTCACATACGGAGACATTTATTTTGTGTTGTTAATCTATATTGGGGTCATATACCCAATCCTTTGTATCATCCTTAGCATTGAAATGCAATATTATTAATGATCTAGATTATCTAGGTTGTTTTGTTATAGTGTGTTTATCATTTCTTTTGATTTATATGTTTTATAATTCTTTCGTGATACATTAGAAGTCATGTATGCATGCTAAAGGAAAATGTAGGATAAAACATATACTTCGGGTATAAAAACTATAAAATTGCTTCGTTACTACAGATCCACGGATCCCTGTTATACTAGCCGATCCCTTTTGAAAAGGAACCGTGGGATCCGTCCTACTGGAAAACAGTTTTTCATGCAAATCAAAAATCTCTTCTCTTCTAAAAGTAATACTCTACCAGTATGTCAAAACCATAAGTAAGTTAAGTGTATTTCTTGTTAAAAACCATTGTTAATAAAAATCTAGTAAAACATTAGATTATCATAAGTTGACCACAAACATCTCCTTTTATTAACTTGTCATTTCTATAGGTTCAACTATGACGCATGAATATGAGTTTGATTTTTCACTCACTAGCGTTTACACTCCTAACATCTCTCAACCCAACACACCTGGCAATCATGTCCGTGGGTTCAATAATCTTAAAACCGCCACTTCCATGAAGGACGTATTGTAGACACCTTCTACAATTCAAGAAGGTATCAATACCTCCTTCCGAGCCATAGGACTAGAATGTCTTCTTGAAATCAACGAGAAGATATGTCCAAGGTTCATAATGGAATTCTTCCGTCAAGTCGAACTCGTTCGTAACGAGGATCGCTCTTTATCTCTTTGGTTTTATATCAAAAACCAAAAGTTCACTTTAACCCTTGGGCATTTTGCTCACATCCTCCGGATTCCAAATCATGGACAATGTGCCTTCAACGAAGATTGGTCTCTTGATTCTCTCTTCAACTTTCGTGAAGAAAATAGTCCATATTGTTCACACATACCCTCTCCGAAGATTTAAATCGCATAATATGCAAACCTCGATTATACTCCGATCCAAACATTATCTTTACAAGGATATCCGAAGAGTACAAGCCTCTTGCACTCATCCTACGTGAAAATGTTTGGAGTCTTAGGGAAATCGAGAAATCCTTCCCGCTTGTTGTGCTCACATGTTGTACCGTTTGCTAACACAACAACCATACAATCTCGCCACTTCTTCGAAGGCTAATTGCAAATCTTCAAGGCTCCAAGAATAAACTCATCCCTTATGGAATGTTCTTGACACGCTTCTATCATAATGTTATGCACTTCCATCCTCAATTTCAAAGTCCGTTGTATTTGTGAACAAGATGATGGAACCGCTAAACATATCCCTCATGAAGACTTTCTTCATTCTTGATTCCACCAACACTCATCAATCACTTAATGATCCTCCTAGCGAAAACACTCAAGGAAACTAATAGTATTTCAAAATAGGATCAAATCTCTTGTACTCCTGCTTTATCAATGTAATCCAATTTCCTTCATGAAATAAAACATTTGATATCTTAGTATTTAGAACTCTCTTTAGACTATCCTTGAGATATAATGCATTGTCAAGATCATTGCATACATTTAGTAAAGGTTCTCACTGATGTATGATCCCAAAGTTACACTAGACGGATCCCTACTCTTAGGAACCGGGATCCGTCGAACAAAATGCAATTACAAGCATTGTATTTCAAAGACATTTTAGAACACCTCACACTAAGCTAAACATAGTGTCTTAAGGCAAATTAAGTCCTTATCAAGATAGGTTAATCTTTCCCATTCATACATAACTCACCGAGGTTACACTCTAAAAACGCTTGTAGATCTACCGTTTCGAATCCATTACTCTTCCGCCTAAACTCACACCTTATTTTCTACTTGATCCCTCACATCTAGTCTTAGAAATCTTTCAATTATGGCAAAATTGATCATAAATCATCCTCACCTCCAAATTGATCAAATTTGATCAAAATCTAGTTTTCTCATCTTAAAGCTTCTAGGATATTTTCCAAAACACTATCCTAAGACACAACCCGATCTCTAGGATCATCTAGCTTCAATTGACATTCTAAATCTTTAGTGTCATCCTTGTTCATCCATTGGTACTCTTGAAAGTTCCAAATCCTTCCACAAAAGACAATCATTAGCTACATCATTCATTACCTTCAAGTACTCAAGCATCCCTTCATTTAAAACACTTAGGAGGACTGAAACACTCAAGATGATATAGGTCTTAGATCTTAGAAACATCATTTCCAATCTTTCATAGCTGCTGCGAGACGGATCCCTAGGATTAGCCTAGACGGATCCCTCTCGAGGAGGAACCGTGATCCGTGATGACAAGATAGGTCAAATCTTGCTAAAGCAATCATTTCAACTCATCTTCCTAACTCAAACACTCCATCTCATCTTAAATGAGTTCCTAGATCAAGACAACCTCAAGTTGACTCTTGTGCATGTCAATCATCACATTCCAATGAATCCTAGTGGCTTGAAGCTTAAATGCACTTGCCAAATCTCTTAGTTTATAAACCACCTTATTAGGACCTCCATAGTCATCACTTTCATCCTAACTTTCAGCTCTTGCAAAACTCTTGAAATCATCTCATCATGAGGAAAACCCCAAGTAGTAACTTATCCACCAAAGAACCACCCATGAAAAGAGCTCATGTTATACACCAAATTTCCTCAACCGATCATCTCCCCAAGCCGACAAATGATAGAATCCTTCATCATCCAATCAAACCAATTTCTAAAAAGTTAGTACCCACAAAACTACCTTTGCCAAACACCACCATACCTCCTAGGCCAAACAATATCATCTCCACCAAACCATCACCATTGGTTCCTAGAGCTATTTCATTTACATCCCCACTATCATCACCACACCTCTACAATTTAGAGGAATTGCCTCCTAGGCCGCCCATCCGCTCACGACAACATACTCCTCATTAGGAGGAATAATGGTTCAAAATCAAGGTGTTGAGTCAACACTTGCTCTGGCTTCCTTCTCGGCTTTTCATCATATAATCCCATTTGGATTATGACAAATCATCAAATCAACCACCCGACCATGGAAGTTGACACCTCTACCACCACCATCATTCTTGGTTGAGTCATTCTTAAATGCACCTCCACCAATCCCTCCATCGCTTGAAGCTCCACAAGCCGCTTCACTTGATCCTTCGAATCAAGCCATTTCATTTCATCCACCACCACTACCTAGCCATGGCAAAGATTGCTATCATTGTCAACATGTTGAAAGTTTGATACATGAAGTACGAGAAGACCAACGTTTCATGTTCTATCATCTCCTCAAACATTTCGACGAGATTAAACCTAAACAAAACTTGAGCTAGAAGATTTTAGTGGTGTCTTAGCTTCAAGCTTAGGGATCTAGAAATTCCTAGTCATGTATTGTCTATTGTCTTGTTTTTCGAGTCATGTATATCATAACTCTTGTTTATTAAATGGAATTACATGCTACTTGCTATATTTCTGAGTATGTGAGTATACTATATAATCCATATCTCTTTTTAGTATTAACATTTCTTGTTATACCAATCTTTGATGACTTTATTCATCAAAGACGGATCCCTCGATTTGCCTAGACGGATCCCTACTAGGAGGGAACCGCGGATCCGTGAAAGAAAAGTTTCTTTCTACTAACTTGAATAACATTTGCAGGAAATTGTGAATTATACTTGATTTCTAACCTTTGTTTTGTAGTTATTCAATTTACATATGAAGACTTTGACATCCTAAAGCTAGGGGAGCTTTATGTCAAAGCAATACATTGCAAATTACTTGCAATACTAGGTTTACATTTCATGACATCCCTTGCAATAATCATGGGGAGCACATTCGCCAGAGACAATATCTTTTGCAAACTTATTTGCAAACAAACTAGATTAGTATCATTTATTTGACGCCCTTACATAGGGATGGACTCGTCAAGGGGTAGTAAAAGACGAGATCCTTTCCGTTATTTGCTTTCTATTTCTTTTATTTTTCTTTCACATGTTTTTCTTAAAAACAATGTGTTTCCTTCAAACACTTTTGTTTCACAAAAGGGGAGAAGAAAGTAAAAACTACAAATTCAAAATTTTACGAATTTTAGTTTTTCCTTAAAATAATTTTATGTTTTGTCATCAACAAAAAGGGGAGATTGTTAATACAAATAAGCCGTAAAAACTTTTATTTATATTTTATTTATCTTCTAATGTTTTGTCGATAACAAAAGTAAAATCATTTTAACGAAACAAATAGAGTAAGTAAATAGTTTGAGTTAATAGTTTCTAACACACTTACGCTTTCACATAAAACACTAAAACAAGTATAAGTGATTTTATGATTTAGATACATATGTACAACAACTAGTGTTTACATATTGGGTTAAACATATACTTAAACTAAGTATACTAAAATGGGTAAAACTAAGTGTATACTAAATGGGTAAAATACTAGCAAATGGTTTTGACCCACAACCCATGGTTTTATATATACCACTTAACCAAGTTCATTGTATCTAGAAAGAAAACCATGGATCAACCCATAACCCATGACCCATGACCCATAACCAAAAATACCCATGGCAAAGAGGAGCGGACCACGGATCCCTAGCTTTGTGCTAGCCGGATCCCTTGTGGTAGGGATCCGTGGGATCCGGGGAACAATAGGATTTTTCCTCTATAAATAGTGAGCCATTTCTTCATTGTTTCTCACCCCCTTTCAATATACTTTCTCCCCTGAGTTAAATCTCACTAACCTTAGATCCAAGAGATCTATGTTTGTAGTTTTGTTTTTGTAGAAAACTAGAAGGGGGGTTGAATAGTTTACCAATTAAAAACTTTGTTTTGAAACTTATTGTAAAGATCAATTGATATTGATCTTAGATTTGTTAATGAAATATGCGCTAAATATGTAAGGAGTAAATAAGGAAAGAAATGATCAAACCACAACAAGTTGTTTATAGTGGTTCGGTTTACAAGGACTCTATTTCCTTGCCCTACTTCCACCTCGAAATCTCACAGTCGAGAGTTTAACTTCACTAGTCAACAAGTCTTTCACCGGGCGAGAAAACCTTTACACTTCGCTTACACACTATTTCCGACACTAAGCTAGATGTCAAGTTCTTTTCCAAGGGTACAACCACTCCCACACACAACGTATTTTGAGGACTAAAATACTAACCACTCACCCTCACAAGATTATGATGGTTTAATACAACAATGAAGTATGAATCAACACAAGATCATACAACACTAAACAAACAAGACTTCCAACTTCTCGTTTGAAGCTTGAATGTGACTTGATCTTCTTTGCTACAAAAGAGATCACTAATATGATATGAAACCGAGTTAGAAAGGTTAGAGAGAAGATATGTATGAGAGTATGTTAGAAAGGGATGAAAAACTACTTGGCTTGGCATTGCTATTTATAGCCAAAATGGGCAGGAGCGTCCACGGACCGCGGAACCTTAAGGGTTCCTACCACCTAATTTGGTACCGCCGGTCTGACAGTCAAGATATCAAATCTTTGCTAAAGTCAACTCTATCTAAGTGAGATTGTGCAAGATATGAAGAGTACAAATCCACACAAAATATCTAATTAAATCTTCCAATGATTTCCATGATGCATCACATGATGTCATATGTTGTATTTCTATTTTTAGAAATATGCAAGTACTTAAGTAGTGTTTGGTTTTAAGAACCTAACACATTCTAAAAACTACTATCATACATAATGATTAGAGTTATATCAAGATGTTACTAATCATAAATGTAAATGCTTGAATGATGAATATATTGTTTGAAAAAGCTTGTTTTAATATCTATTAAACTTGACAAGCTTTAAGCTTTTATACAAATTAAATTTACTTTTGTCGTTAACAAAACTTAGGTAAAGATCAAAAATATAAATAACGTTTAATGACGATATTTGTATTTACAGTTTTTGTGTGATCTTTTAGGTTCCTCTTAAGGCAAGATCACCACCTTTGAAGTCGAGCAAGCTCAAGTCCATGAGTTGCCATGCTTCCTCATCATCAAGGCTACTGAAGTCTTCTTGTTGATGATTCCTTTCTTTCTTCAAAGAAGTGTAGTGTTGAAGACATTAGTGAAAGATGTCTTAAGAGTCAAGACGAAGATATTAGTGAAGGGTATCTATAGTCTATAGTATAAAGCACTTGTGGTAGGTGCTTGGAAGTCAAGACTAAGCATTAGTGAAAGGTGCTTAGAAGTCAAGACAAAGAAGCATTAGTGAAAGGTGCTTAGAAGTGAAGACACAAGACATTAGTGAAAGGTGTCTTGTAGATCTAGTCAAAGGCATTAGTGAAAGGTGCCTTAGATGTACATTCGATCTGGTGTGTTTCGATGTAAAAGATAGACTAGTTTTAGATCCAAGGATATTGATATCCTTGATGATGTTGTAAAGGAGTAGATCTCCTTTGGGATTAGTCGTTGGTGTAGTGTGGTAGTAGTTCCTCCATTGCAATGGAACTAGGTGCTTAGCCTACTACCTAATAAAGGGTAGGCGGAACGTTGTGTGAGTGTAGTTCACCTAAGGTGTGAAAGAACTAGGTACTTAGCCTAGTACCTTTAAAAGGGTAGGCGACGTTGTGTAGGTGTGGTTCACCTTGGAGTGAAAGAACACCGGTGGTTAGCCTAGTACCGGAAAAAAGTGGCGACGTTGTGAAGGCTTCTCGCCATAAGGAGATTGGTGTAGTGATTCTGAACCTCGAAAGTAGGTGACTCGGGGAGTGGAGTAGGGCAAGGAAGGTGACCTTGTAGCCGAACCACTATAAATACTTGCGTTGTGGTTTTGTGCTTCTTACTCTAATCTTTTCATTACTTACCTTTACATGCTTGTTTATCAACATCCAACACACACATCCAAATATATTGACATAAGTCGATCTAAATAGATTAAAAGGAAGTTTTAATTGGTAAAACTATTCAACCCCCCCTTCTAGTTTTCCACACATAGCTTATTTCTTAATCCACACAAATGCCCGTGATCGACCTCGGCTTACCAATTTATATCTTGCTACTAACGGAGGAGTTCATTTGATCATATGTGACTACCAAGATCAGTAAACCTTGTTTATAAATTTTAAAACTTGCACATCCTGTGACACATCACAAGAGTTTTGGAAATGAAAATATTCTCCAAATATCACATTGAATGACCCCGATGTCTCACATATCTAGACAGAGCAAAACAAGTCAAACTTCCTGGATCCAGGAAGGCGCATTAGGAGAATTCTAGTCAAATACATTAATGACTGGGGGAACTTGATAGCGTATAGGACCTTCAGCCAGCTGGCTAAGGTCCATACACTCTAAACTCGACCAAAATATATGCCCAACAAGGCCAGATTCTGACAAAAGGCATGGGAAATACTTCCTCAGGTGACACCATGACAAAACCTGCCTGACAAAGCGCATCCAGATAAATGGGTCGTCTATTTATCTCGCCATGGTCGTTAGGACAAGCACCGTATGCCTCCCTCATACCTTACCCCGATGATCATCACGTGGATCAGATTACCTTTACGGGCTCCTCACAATCCTAAGGGTCCTTCTATAAATACTTTGTCATTTCCCCAAAAATGGTCCAAGAAAGTCACGCCAAGCCAGCCTTGGCGAAACTACACTTAATTCGATTATTCTCCCACGGATAATTGACACCCCCCCCCACCTAAAAGACTGAGTAGACTCGTGAGCGTTACCCCAACTCGTGACTCCTGTGACACTTTGGGGTCCTTACCGAACGTGAGTAACCAAACGATCGATCAGCCCAAACCCTCAATACGTATTATACGTAAACGTAGTTTTTGGGATCCATAGCGTTTTTTTAAGGTGATAAGAAAAGTATTGTTGAGTTGTGTAGATAGAAGTGTGTGTAAAAATGATAAGATTTAAGGGTTAAAAGAGATATATTTTAAAAGGTAAAAAAGTGGGTTAGAATATATATATATATATATATATATATATATATATATATATATATATATATATATATATATATATATATATATATATATATATATATATATATTTATATATATATATATGCTATATCACAAGCTCCAAAGTCTTTTTTTTAAACACAATCCTACCGTTGCATTTAAAAATATATATATAAAAAAATTACTGATAACTCAGCAGATGGAGACGGCACATATGTTTATAATGCCGAGCGGGTGTCACATGACGTCACGAGTTTGCATCGTAGGGTTAAAACGCGCCCCGTGTGCTCTTAGAATTCGTATCTACCATTCAAAGATGCTCAACATAAAATTATCATAACCACAATAACATGAAGGGAAATGATATGTACACTGAAATTTTTACTTGCACACGGAGGGTTAAATTGTTAAGACTTTTTTGCCCCCACTAACCATTTTATTATTCTTTTTTCTTCACCTTGCCGTTTAGTTTTCTCTTTCAATGGAAATTTTAACTACCATTTATGTCTTTTTATATACTCCATAATAAGTTAACAAGTCTGTCTCACCATTATCGTCAAGTTCACGGTACATAGTCTCGACACCGTCATCACAATTATTAGATGATAGGTTACAATATGCAGCTGCAGCCAAATTTCATTATTGAGGCATCGACGACGATGGATCGAGATTGTGTCTCCAACAGTTAACGAAAACTATGTGGGTGTCATATCAAAATAGGCGATTGATGTGTCGCCTTAGACGGTAGATGAAGATTGTGGTTTCACGAATAACAGAGGCTCTGTTAATTAAGAAGTTTAAGTTCAACCAATGGAAAAAGAGAAAAGAAAAATTATGAGGTGTAAGGGTATAGTAGTCATAACATACTAAATTTTCGTGTGCCAAGTAAAAAGGCCCTTGTACATATCATTACCCTAAGAGCGAACGGTATGATAACGCCCCACTCTAAGATTATGCTGATGTGGACGACGTTATCCCCGCGTTACCACACCATCGATTGCGTTAACCTTGGGCGTTATAGCAGAGTTACCATCGTAACGCGTCGCGTTAAGTTTAAGTTTTTTTTGGCTTTTTAAATGGGTTTGGGTGTGTGCGTGTGTGTATTTTCAGTGTGTGTTTGTAACGATTTATGTGTGTGTGTGTGTGTGCATGCAGAAAGAGGAAGGAGGCGTACATTAAAACCTTATTTCTTATTTATTTATTTATTTATTTATTTATTTTGGGGGTGGGGGATGGGCTGGCCGGGCTTGTGATTTGTTAAAAAAAAAAACTTACTTTTTAATTTATAAATGTTATTTGTATTTTTTTTTAAAGTGTTATATTGTTTATTAAAATAAGTAGTATAAGTTTAGAGGTTTAATTTGTAAATTTTATTTTAAAAATAAAAATAGAGCCTAAAATGGTTGAGTTATACTTAGTAAGTTTTGATAAAAGGTACTATTTTTTGTAGAAGTGATTGAGATTTAAATTCAATGGATGTAATTACATCTTTAACAAAGATCTTCATGACATTAATGTGAAAAATTAAAAGGTTAAGGATGTGGAAAGAGAAATGTACATCTTATGTGTCAAAATTTGTGTGGATTAGGTACAAAATTAGTCATGCCATTTAGGCATGACAATCATTTTCCTTTTTTGTAAGTTAGGCAACAGCCAGCAAATTAAGCTCCCCATGTAATCCCTTAACTCAAAGTAAAAAAAAAAACTAAACTGAAACCCAATTAACAATCCACACAATTAAAACATTACTAATTCGATTTGCATATAATTATTTGAAGATCAATTAAAGAACTTTGCGTCCAATTTCATCAATGGTGTGGGAAATAATTTTGTGGGTCTTATTTTTTTTCGTCAATATTGCCCTGATGGCCTCTAATCTTTATCAGGTATCAATTACATGTGTTTGTTTTAATAATTGCTTGAAATTACATTAGGGTTTTATTGTTTAGTATCTAGGATTTTTTTTGTCTTATCTGATTATCAGTTTTGGGAATTACATTTTGAGGGTGTTTTTTATTTTTTTATTTTTTATTTTTATTACTATTATTTTTTCGTCTATCTGCTGATAAGTAGAAGCAGATATGCAGCTTAAACATAAGTGGTTCAGGAAACAATGTTTTGGATTTGCTTATATGTTATCATATTAAACCAACAATTATTACTTTACTAGACTAATTGTAGAAATAGATGCTTCTCCTAATGATACAACTCTACAAGTACAGGATTAGCCTTTTAATTTCCGTAAGCTGATCTCTTATGATCCTCGCCATTCTAATTGTAGAAAATAAATATGCGTGTAGTTTTGGATGTGTGGGAAATAATATCAACTAGCATCGCATTTTAGAAGTTGGTGAGTATACCTTTATCGAAGACCAATCTGCTAGTGGAAGATTAAATCTAATGGTTTGCCCTGACAATGCGAGAAATAGGATATTGGTTCTTATATTGCATTCCAATATGTTAAAACTTGTCAAAGAATGTGCAAATGTATTGAAGATGTTAGCAAAGATTTTTGCTTAGGGTTATTCTTTGATATTTTGGATGTGGATATGGGTTACTAAAGATAGCTCATTTTGTCCCTTGTAATACAACTATTGAAGCTTCCGTGTGACTGCAGACTCATTGTCTAACAAAAGTATTCAACTAACGCTTTTGGCTTTTGGATTTTGGCATTGTTTAGCACCATATAGTGTCATAGCGTGAGACTGTATTACCTAGGATTAAATTTGCTTATAATTGTTCGATTAATCAACCCGTAGGTGTGCCCCTTTAACCCTTTTAAGCCTGTACAAGTTGTCTTTTTAGGTTACCGGTGAACTTTGTTTCTTTTCCGACCACCAAAAACTATTATGACCGTTAAATCTTTCACCGGAGGCAGTCTAGGATGGCAACGGGTCGGGAATATCGGGGGTTGCATTCACCATCCCCATCCTCGCCCCCATCCCCTACGGGGAATGATTTTACATCCCCGTCCACGTTCCGTCCTCAATGGGGACTGGGAATCCCCGTGGGGATTCGGGGATTTTTCTCCCTTATCAAATATACATAGAAGTTCAACAAACTCATAGGCAATATAAAAATGCCACTCGGTTTTCTTGAAATGGTTACTTTGTTCACCATAAGATTAAAACAAGTATCCTACTATCATAGATAAAATCTCAAAATAAAATAAAATTGTATGACACTTAAACAATGCCCGTTTATAATTGTGGTTTTTCAATAGGTGCCAATTCTGTTTGTAATCTAAAATTAAGAACTAACTACTTGGTTCGAATGAGATATTAAACCTACAAATCATTTATGTCAAGCAAGTTTATCATGCGCTTAAACTTAAGAAGTGATAGAAACCTAGAGGTAACGTTTTTTGGTGATGAAAAGATGTCAAACACTAAAGACTTGTCATTTCATTTCTATGAAGTAGTCAATAGTATATAGAATTGCGCTTTCATTTAAAGTACTTTCTAATGTTTCCTATTTAACTCACAGATTGTGTGCCTATCGGATCTGGAGAATGATTACATGAACCCATATGAATCATCATCTCGCATTAATTCTGTAGTATTGCCTGAAATGGCACTCCATTGTGCTGGTTCTGCTCTTCTTCTTTTGACAGGCTTTTGGTTCCTGTTCCTTCTTACACTTCCAATCACCATCTACAGTTCTATGAAGTAATTCTCATTATGTTGTAACTGATGTTTTTCTTGAGCTTTTGTTAGAGGTAGAAAAACGGGTAAGCTGGGAAATTTGGGTTTGGGTAATAATGGGTCATTTTTAAGTACATGAGAAAATGGGTCGGGTTGGATTGACGTGCAAATGTATGTGTTTCAACTATAAACCAAAATTGTAAGTAGTTAATGTACTAAAAGGAGACTATATTCTAAAAAAATAATCCAAGTTTTCACAATTAGAAATTTTAAAGATGGTGCAACTAACTGGATTCACTTTATGAGATTTTCGACCATTCAAACTTCTTTGATTCTTTCAACAATTTCCTTTATACTTTAACTGTTACACTGTTCCCCTTTTGACTTTTTATTACTAACATACAACCAATTTGACCCATTTTAGTGGGTTAAAAATTGAAAGTGGCACCTTTGCTTTTGATATTCTCTCTTGATTTACATTTTTTGTTTTCACTTGTTTCAGATATATGAATAAACAACATCTTATAGATGTTACCGAAGTCTTCAGATATCTTGATGTTGAAAAAAAGTATCGGATTGCCAAGCTGATCTTATACGCATTTGTCTTTCTACTAGTTATTATCAGGTTAGTTGTTTCTTTTCATTGCTTAGACAGTGTTCCCTCCGTTCGTATCAAACAAAATAACAAATTAAGGATACATTTGTACTTTTAATGGTCAAGAACCATTTTTCAAGTATAAAAAAGATGGAACTTTTATTCAGATTCATGGGAAAACAATATTGTTATTTTATCATAAGAATGTTACCACTGGCACTTAGTCTATCGTCAAATATATTTTGATTTCACGTAATTTATTAAATATGAATTTAACTTGAGTTCACAAATTCAAAGAACATCAATATGTTAGTAATAAATGGGAGTTAGTTCTGTGTACAGGGTACTTAGCACTTTATTTTAGCCATTTACTGATAATTGTTTACAATTTATGTTTGAAAATAGGTCCGCGGTTGCTGGAAAATTCTCAGCCATTCTAGAACCATTTTATCCCACTAGTGAAGATCTTGACATCCGATCTCATGTTCTTGAATTTTAGATATTAATATCTTTTAACCATTAAAATACATTGTAGTTTCTTTTTGTTCTCTAGATTGCATGATTAACTTGATTATACGGAGTATAAAAGATTTGTAGTTTAAAACAGTATGCACCCTTATTGAATATACTGAAAAGTTAGCCAGGGTTTAGTCTTTTTGCTTTTATGATATGGTGGGATAGAAGTTGCTGACCGATTCATAATTTGTCCTTGATGCTAGACTTGATTATCAACAATGTAATAGGTGATGCATGAATGTGAGAGATTTTTATACTAATGTGTGTCGTGGCAGCCTACCCAGATTGGAATTTTATGTTTCATGCCAGTTCAAGTCGCAAAAAGTATAGCTCAATTCTTAGCTTTGTAAATTTAATGGATATTTGGTTTTGGCAGGGTTATCTGGAAATTTTACTTCACCGGTTTATTTGACTCTTATTTAGTTATTTTACACTAGTTTGACATTTTATATTGGACACTAACTTTTGGTTATAAAGAGCTTTACAAACCCAGAACCTGGCTTGAACTGATGACGAATCAGTTTTGTTGGGATTTAATTGGCACTTTGTTTATCGGCTCTATCTCTTAGCGGCCTTTTGTCTTCAGTACGATTATTTCATGGCACCTTTTTGTGTCATTACCCCTGATCGGGTAGTAGAAATGGCAAGTATCCCTCAAACCCTGTTTTTACTCATTATTTAACCTGATTGCTTTATTCATATTTCATACGGATAAAACCGTATGAAAACCGTTCTCATCATTCATCCGTTTTCATATTTTATCCGTTTTAACCTGATTGCTTTATTCATATTTCATACGGATAAAACGGTTAAAACGTAAGAAAACGTATAAAAACGGCTCAAAATGTAGAAAACGGATGAAAACATATGAAAATGTATAAAAATGGACGAAAACGGATAAACCGTATGAAAACGGATAAAAACCTTTGAAAACGTCTAAAAAGTGTATAAAACGGACGAAAACGTATGAAAAATGGACGAAACATATAAAATGGATGAAAACGGATAAAACGTAAGAAAACATATTAAAACGGATGAATGATGAGAACGGATAAAACGGATAAAACCGTATGAAAACGGATAAAACCGTATTTAACCTGTTTTTACTCATTATAAAACATATTAAAACGGATAAAACCGTATGAAAACGGATAAAACGTAAGAAAACATATCAAAACGTATAAAACGTAAGAAAACAAAGGTTTTTATCCGTTTTCATACGGTTTTATCCGTTTTCGTCCATTTTTATACATTTTCATATGTTTTCATCCGTTTTCTACATTTTGAGCCGTTTTTATACGTTTTCTTACGTTTTTATCCGTTTTTATACGTTTTTGTCCGTTTTTCTTAAGTTTTTATACGTTTTAAGCTTGAATTTACTGATTTTTAATGTTTTCATGGGTTTTTATCCATTTGTATACGTTTTCTTACATTTGTATCCATCTTTTTAAGAACAGACGAAAACGTATAAAACGGGAAAAAATGTAAGAACTACAGACAATAACGTATAAAAACAGATATAAACCTATGAAAACGTAAAAAAAGCGTATAAAAGCGAACGGAAACGTATAAAAATGGTTAAAAACATTAAAAAAGGGACAAAAATGTATAAAAACGGTTAAAAATGTGAGAAAACGTATAAAACGGATGAAAACGTATAAAAACATATGAAAACGTAAAAAAACATATAAAGCCGGACGAAAAAGGATAAAAACGTATACAAACGGATAAATACCTTTGAAAACGTATAAAAAGCGTATAAAAATGGACGAAAACGTATAAAACGGACCAAAACGTAAGAAAAATAGAAGAAACCGTATAAAACGGATGAAAACAGATAAAAAATAAGAAGACGTATAAAAACGGATAAAAATGTTAGGATTTAGAAAATCCAGTTGTTAAAGTGTCGGTCACCTCAAGTATATGTAATCGTTTGAAAGCTCGTAGTCGTAGTTATTTAATGTTAGTTAGTATTTAGTTAAGTAACACCGTGGAGGACGGACGGGTCTTTACCCACTGTATGCCTGATCCACAGCCCGTAGGAGGCGTTTTGTGTAAGTTACTATAAATACCCTCTACCTCCCAAGGTAGAGGGTTGGAGCTCATAATAAGATTTTTCTTTCTCTCACTAAGCTTCCAAACCTCTTAACTTTCTCTCTCTAAACCCTAAGCCATACGCCCCATTTAAGCTATGGTTTGATGTGTTTGTGAAATCCAATATGTTACAAATGGTATCAAGAGCCATGGTTTGATCATCTCTCTTACATGTTCTTGGATTTCTAGTGGTTTTATATGGTTTTTGGGTTTGAAAGAGTTTAGTGGTATTTGCATCATTTGGACCATTTCTAGTGTTAAAGTGTGGATTTTGATTGTACTTTTGTGTTTAGAATCATTATAAGTGCTTAGGTTTTGATTTGGAAGGCTTGAATCAGTGTGGTTGGGTTAGTTTTGGATTGAAAAGTGTTGTTTTTGAATATTTCTATCTAGCGACTTGTGTCTCGTACTTGAGTTCTTCGTAGCGATTTGTCTCTACATTTTAAGAGACTTGTCTGTGTTGTGTGAAGCGAGTTGTCTTTTGAGACAAAACGAAAAAAAGGACAAAAGTAGTGGACGTACTGTTTTGTCTAGCAATTTGTCCCTAGCGACTTGTCCATCTAGCGAGTTGTTACTCTAGCAACTTCTGTGTCTAGCGATTTGTCACTAGCGATTTGTCTTCAAATCGACTTGTGTCACTAGCAACTTGTTCTTCTAGCGAGTTGTCACTCTAGCAACTTGTGTGCCTAGCAACCTGTTACTAGTGATTTGTCTTCATAGCGACTTGTGTTTCTAGCGACTTGTCCATTGAGCAACTTGTATACCTAGCGACTTGGTGCTAAGCGATTTGTCTTCAAGGTTTGAAGAGAATTGGTTAATTATTGTTTCTGATTGTTACATTTTACAGTTTTCTCTTGATTTAGTAAAATCCCGTGAAAGAATCTATTTCCCGGTTTAATCAAAGAGTTATAAAATCCCATGGAATCTGTAATCATGTCTACCAACGTGCCTACAATCATCTCTTACGTAGAGGAGCGTTCAAGGCGAGGATCGGATACTCGTCTCCTATGCTTGCCAGAACTGATTATGACTCATGGGCTCAACGAATTAGGTTGTACTGTTTGGGAAAGGAAAATGGGGTTAACATTCTCAAATCAATTGATGAAGGACCTTATCAGATTGAAACTACTAGAGACATACTTGGCTGCTGCGGATGGTTCAGTGATCTTAGGTTTGGGACAGAACAAAAACATATGATGAGCTTTCAATGATAAGAAGAAAAGAGATATGATGTGATATCGGGCTTCAAACATTATACTTCAGGGTCTACCAAAAGACATCTACAAGTTAATCAATCACAACTGGCCAAAGCGGTTTGGGACAATGTTAAAATGCTTCTCTCTGTTCGAATTGACCAAAGAAGACAGGGAATCTCAATTGTATGATGATTTTGAGAACTTTAAGATGAACCATGGAGAAAGTGTCACTGAATACTATGTGAGGTTCCACAAACTTGTGAATGATATGAGGAATATCAAAATGACCATGCCAAATATTTAGCTCAATTCAAAGTTTGTGAACAACATGAATCCCGAATGGCACAAATTTGTCACGTCAGTCAAGCTAACCAAAGGATTAAGGCACACAAACTGTGAGCAATTGTATGCCTTCCTACTTCAGAATGAGAAGCATGCTATGTTTGAACGAATGATTCTTGAAAAGTTCAAATCTAATCATGGAGTGTGAAGATCGTTTAAAACTCTTAGACTAGGTCTAATATTATATCTAGGAACACATAATAATAAAGGCGGAATATTCAAACATAGAATCAACATTATTATGAACAAGGTTTTTCATTATCATCTCTAACATACAAACATCTACAACCCCAATTCTATTTGATCAAGGTAGAACATGTTACACACCTTGTAACAGGGATCAAGGACTTGACCTTAAGGCTGACTAACCAACTAAACAACTAAGTCACTAAACCCTAGGCGTTTTCCAAATCCCTACGCCTAGGTTCTCACACACACACACACCTTTGGTTTACATCTTGTACGTACAATTAAACTAATGACCCTATGTCTCTTTATATAATAGAGACATCTAGGGTTTACAAGAGGAATCATAATACAATTAGGAAACTAAATATTCTTTTAAGCATATCTTCTAGAATCTTCCAAATCCTCCATCTTTTTGTAGTTTTCCTTCTTGTCACTTTTAGTACTTCATGTTTCATTCTTCTTGTTTTGTATCATCAAATCTATAATAGACCCAACAATCTTCCCCTATTTGATGATGACAAAACAAACACGGTTCTTGTACGAACTTCCCTAGACGAAGTAGCAGAAGTTGAGATAATTAAATCTCACCATGAATGAAATACTCTTGTCTTCCCCTTAATCCATGCTATGCCACTCCAACATCTCTTCCCCTTTTTGTTATCAACAAATAGAGAATATAAGCCGTAGAAACTTCCCCTTGAGTGGTGCATGAACATCAAATGATTCTTCAAAATCTGTAGGCTTTATGTAATGATTACTTGTGAAGAAAACCGAGTATAACGAATTTGATGAAGAAGTAGAATTTCCCAAACTTATGTCTTAAATCTTGTACTATCCACGAAACTCCATACTTATACGAAACACCAAATATAAGTAGACCGCAATCCCTTGACAAAATCCTTAACTAATATGAGACACTGAGCACTACAATGTAACTCCTTTAAGTGATAGCCAATGTGTACATAGAGCATCATAAGAAAAATCACACATTGCTAGATTCATCAAGCTATTTGATAAGAACACAAACACAGAAACTCAACTACAACATTAAATAAATGATATTCAACCTTCTTCGTAATCAATTAATCCATAAGAATCAAATACGAGCCTTTTTGAATCCTTTAAGAACATAAACTTCTTCCTGTGTGTGTGAACCAAATAACCATTCTGTGTGTATAATCCAAAATCAATCAAATATACTTCCCCTCACTGTTCGTAAATCATGCATATATATTGAACCATAAAACTCTATACTTGTCTCCATAAATCATCTAAATGTAGCAACAGTTTTAAAAGATCAGTACCTTGGATCAGTACTTTGTAAGAACAGTACTTTGAATGAATACGAGCAGCAATACTTTGAATGAGACTTGCAGCAGCAGCAGTACTTTGAAAATATACGGGCAGTACTTTGAGGCATAAGCAGTACTTTTAAAAAATAATGAGCGATACTTTCAATTTAACATAAGCAGTACTTTCGTCTCGTGAGCAGTACTTTCAAATTTAGCGTAGTAGCAGTATAAATGTCATAGCAGATGCAATTTAAACACAGCAGTACTTTGCAAAACCCTAACAGTACTTTAAGAACATCGACAGACTTTGAAGAAAGTAGCGTACTTTGAGTAATTTAGGGTTTCGACACCAATAAACAAGCAAACCATACCCCAAAAATAGTGATCATTGAAAGCTCATTGAGTTAGGGTTTGATAGTACCTTTTAATGCATACTCAAAGCGAATGAAAACACCAAACATCTCGAAAAATTGATTTTGAAAAACTCCTTCAAATGACCAACCGGCGGTGAATATTTTTTGATTGAAAGCTCAGATCGAAGATCCCTTCATTGAAAAGTTAGATTGTCATATAGAGAACATCCACCTAAAAGTTCGTCCCGATCCGACGGTTAACAAAAAAGATATCGCTGTTTAAAAACAGCCCTGTAAAAACCTTACGAAAATTCCAGATTAGAATTTTTTTCTTCTTTTCTCTTCAAAAACCTTGTAGATCCTAGATATCACGAGCCCCAGGCTCTGATACCACATGTGAAGATCGTTTAAAACTCTTAGAATAGGTCTAATATTATATCTAGGAACACATAATAATGAAGACGGAATATTCAAACATAGAATCAACATTATTATGAATAAGGTTTTTCATTATCATCTCTAACATACAAACATCTACAGCCTCAATTCTACTTGATCAAGGTAGAACATGTTACACACCTTGTAACAGGGATCAAGGACTTGACCTTGAGGCTGACTAACCAACTAAACAACTAAATCACTAAACCCTAGGCGTTTTACAAATCCCTACGCCTAGGTTCTCACACACACACCCCTTTGGTTTACATCTTGTACGTACAATTAAACTAATGACCCTATGTCTCTTTATATACTAGAGACATCTAGGGTTTACAAGAGGAATCATAATACAATTAGGAAACTAAATATTCTTTTAAGCATATCTTCTAGAATCTTCAAAATCCTCCATCTTTTTGTAGTTTCCCTTCTTGTCACTTTTAGTACTTCATGTTTCATTCTTCTTGTTTTGTATCATCAAATCTATAATAGACCCAACATGGAGAGACAAGCTCATCAAATGACTCAACAACATTCTACACAAATGTAGGAATTACCACCAAATCTTCTTAAGTCATACCAACGGGTAACGGTAACCAGGAGATCATTCCAGATCTAGCATATAAGCCTCCAGACTCAAACACAATCATGGAACATTTCATCAATCAACTGGCTCTTATGGTTAAACAAAATCTGAACCTCACTCCACACACTAACAATGATATCGAAGCGCATCCAATCTACACAATCATGCTATTGTCAGAGATGGTAAGATCATGGTGCAACCGATTAAAGGAAGACAGTATGAATAAGAAAAAGGTGGAGTAGGTGGAGGGTATATGGCTAATCAGAATCGTGGAAGGAATGAAAATCAAGGACAAGGAAATCCAATAAAGTGCTACAATTGTGGTGGTGAAGGACATATTGCAAGGAACTGCACATCTCCAAAACCCCTCAAAATGCGAGTATTTCGGGGACAAGATCTGCTGTGCAAGCTCGGGACAATGGGCGGTTTTGAATGAAGAAGAGTTGTTGTTTCTTGAGGAAATGCCAAAACATATGATCGCGATGTGGATGAGCGACCAATTCGGAAATAGGTCACAATCATCAAAATGCCTTTCAAGTTGCGACGTGATGCATTTGACTCGATGTCGATGATGAACCTCTGCCCGACAATCTTCATGGCTAGCATTTCATCAATGGTCTCTCCAAAGGTCTCATCACCACGACAGGTTGGTCCATCCAAAGATTCAATCATTTTTGAGGTATTAAAACTATACGATGAAGTTGATGAGCAAAAGATACATAACGAAGTACAATCACATGAAACTAATGAATCGGATATAGATAATGTGGGTAATAGTAATATTGTCCCATATGATCAATATGTGATACAAAGTGAAAGTGAGATCGTACCAAGTGATGCATCTTCTGCTGTCAATGATGACTATGTTTTTGATGAATACACATGTGCCCTGATGATCTTGTTATCTCTGAACTGAATGCCTATAAAGAACAAGTTGCCATTTATGAACAACGTGCTAAGTTTGAATTAACTACCCGTGAACAGGAAATGGATGACCAAATGCATACAATTATTAGAAAAAGTAATTTTAGGGAAGAAATATTAAAACAAGAGCTAGATTCCTTAAAAGACAAACTAAACAAAACTGTTAAGCAAAAGCAAGAACTTCAAGAAAATGTTAAAGTGCTTAAACAGGAATTTAATGCTAAGGAATCAAAACTTTTAACTGATTTTTCAACCTAAAAACTTTGAAAAACAAGCTTGAAAATAAGTTGTACATACAAGGGAATACCATTCAGACTGCTCACATGATCACTAAGCATAGAGTTCTAAGTGACAAACATAGTGTTGCACTAGTAGAGGAGCCAAATCCCGAATCGTAAAAAGGCTAAAGCTTTCCATACAATTGTATATGATGGTAATGAGATCCTCAAGCCTAGGCAAACACCATCATGTATTGGAAGCACGGAAGAGGATAGAAAATTAGAATATGCCTCAAGGGAGAAAATGGATAAGAAGCTAAAAGATCCTCAGTGTAAAAAGCAAAACATAACGGTCAAAACCCATGATTACACAAAAGAAAATTGGATTTCCCTGAACATGTTTAAGCCTTAAACTCAATTAACCCCAGAACAAGTTTTTTGGAAAAAAGACATGGATAAGCAAAAAGCAAATGTACTTGTTGAAACAAACACTCCCCCTTAGGAAAGTGCCTCCAGATACTGTGTATCCTCCGAATACACCAATGCATTTAGTTCCTAGAACTATTCCCACTAAGAGCAAAACCTTAATCAGCTTGTATGTTGTTTATCAACTATTCGCTGATTTGAAAAGACATGTAAGAAAAGGATCACACCTACTGGGATAACTGAAGGGGAGAGGGTTTTGAGCAAACTAAAGAATGCTATTTAACTGAAGTCATGCCTTTCTTTAAACAATTAAAAATCAATTTGAGAGTCTTCAAAAGGGGATAGACTTCGAGAGATTAAAGAAAGGGAAAAAGAATTTGATGCAATGATAGTTGAGGTCAATAATTATGAACGGGAACTTAAATATAATGAAATTGAAAGAAAGAATCTGCATATCTTAAATGAGAACTTGATTTCGAGTTGTGTTGCTCAAGATGTGTTTTATATTGTTACTAAGTATTCTATTACTGCTTCTCAATTTCATGAATAATATGTTGCTTTGAAAGTTTCCCATGATCGTGTCATTGAGCTTGAAAACAAAAACTCAAAACTAATTGAGAAAATTGACCAGGATGATCACGATAATTTGGTAAAACATTTTTCTAAGCTGAAAGTTGAACATTTTGATTTGCAACTAAAATATCAATATCTCAAAGAAATTGTTAAAACCTCAAACATCAAGATATCCTCGGATGTCTCAGAGTTTGATGTAGTTTTTGAAATAAACAAACGTGACGAACAGATTCAAGCTCACTGTAATACGATCAGAAAGTTGAAAACCAAAATTTCACAATTAAAGGGTGAAAAGAACTATGTGACTGGCTCCCAAATGCCTCCTCCTTTAGATTCTCAATTTTCTCAAAACTTTCATCTTAAAAATATCATTAACGTATTACAACAAGAAAATGAAAGTTTTCTAGAAGAAAATGAAAAGGTCAAACGACACTTCATAAAGTTATACGATTCAATGAAAGTCACTTGTAACAAGAACAATGAAAAAATAACTTCGTTACAAAAGGAAATTGAGAATCTGAAGAGTCAGGTAAAAGGAAAAATGCCACTTGTCTTTAATGAAAATGTTGCATCAAAGTCATCTGCAGATTCTAAATACTTTATTTGTTAAATACATTCCTCCTCATCTTAGAAATAATGAACTTGTGTTTCATAACTATTTATGTCACCTTAAGGATAGTCTATAATGTCTCCGTGAGATTGTAGAAGAGGATCGCATAAATAATCCACTTGATAGTGAAATTAGGTATGCTTGCTTATATGCCAAACGATCTAAGGAGCTGTTAGAATGTTTAAGAGCAACATGCCCTAAATTCTTATGTGAGAAAGATAAAGCTGTGATGCCTTGTTCTATGCCTAGTGCTAAGCATGCAACCCATTCTATGCCTTATTCTATGCCAAAAGTCAAGCATGTGAGCTTTGATGTACCTATAAGTACTTCAGATCCTAGCACTTCTAGATCAGGAATGCAAAAAGTAGCAAAACCAACTAATGTTCCCATAATTCCCTCTACAGAAGTAATCAGTGGTACAAAAGCAAGCGGTCAAAGCCTCCGTGGCAATACAAAGCAAGATAGGACCTCGCAAGCTAAGAGTGATCAATGGAAGAGAGTAGAAGACCACCCTAGGAACATTAAGTTTGATTTGAATAAAATGAATCATGTTGATTCTAGTATTAGCTATAAGCGTACTGTAATTAATTCGAATTCTGCTACTATTTGCAAAACATGTAATGAATGCTTGATGTCTAGTATTAATCATGAATGTGTTGTGAATGAGATGAGTATCGCAAAATTTCTGTTAAAATGATTAACTCTAGTCAACAGGATAAAAAGGTCAGAAGACCAAGGAGGAAGAGGGCTAGAAAACATTGGAAACCAAGAGGAAGAAAATTTAGTAATGTAGGTTATCATTGGATACCTACTGGCCGTAAATTCAATTTTAATGAGTTGTGCCCTAAATTATCTAGATCAATGCCCATTAGGAAATGGTTGCCACTGGTAGAACTATACCTTTAAGAAGTGAACATACTTTGAATAGATCTTCTGTTTCTACTAGCGGCACCTACCCTAATGATTTTATTGATTCTATTTCGATGTGGATGTTCCAATCTCGTTTTCTAACCAAGTGGAACCCATTCTTGCATGGGGATCCCAATTATCCAGTTATCCATTCTTGTCTGTGTTCAACTGCAGGTCGTTCAAATCGTTCTATGGTACTTGGACTCAGGCTGTTCCAAGCATATGACTAGAGACCGCTCGCGGCTCATGAACTTCGTGAGTAAATTTATTGGGACTGTTAGATTCGATAACGACCATTTTGGTGCAATTATGGGTTATGGAGATTATGTTGTTGGTGATAGTGTAATCTCCAGGGTATATTATGTTGAAGGTCTTGGTCATAACCTATTTTCTGTTGGTCAATTCCGTGATTCCGATCTAGAGGTGGCTTTTAGAAAACATACTTGTTTCGTTAGTGAACTTGATGGTGTGGAACTGATAAGAGGAACACATGGTTCAAACCTATACACCATCTCTATCGAAGACATGATGAAGTCTTCTCCAATCTGCTTGTTGTCAAAGGCTTCGAAAACAAAGTCATAGTTATAGCATCGTTGTCTCAATCACTTGAACTTCGGCACCATTAATGATCTTTCCAGAAAGGACCTTGTAAGAGGCTTACCCAGATTAAAGTATGAAAAAGATCATCTTTGTTCAGCATGCCAATTGGGAAAAAGCAGGAAATATGTCCACAAATCCAAACCCGAAACTCAGTTATGGAAGTTCTTCATACTCTTCATATGGATTTGTGCGGACCTATGAGAGTGCAAACGATAAATTGGAAGAAATATGTATTAGTCGTTGTTGATGACTACTCGATTTAATGGGTTAAGTTTTTAAGGACAAAGGATGAAACTCCGGATGTCATCATCAAACTTATCAAACAACTGCAGGTTCGACTTAACAAGACTGATAGAATTATTCGAACGACAATGGCATGAGTTTGTTAACAAAGACCTAAGTCAATTCTATGAAAGCATTGGAATCAGTCATCAAAGAAGTGTTCCACGCACGCCTCAACAGAACGGTGTAGTTGAAAGACAAAATCGGACCCTTGTTGAAGCTGCAAGAACAATGCTAATTTACTCAAAGGTTCCAATGTTTCTTTGGGCTGAAGCCATTGCCACTGCTTGCTACACCCAAAATCGTTCCCTCATACGCACCGCACATGGAAAAACTCCATACGAACTTGTCCATAAACGAAAACCTTATCTCTCCTACCTTCGTGTATTTGGTGCTTTGTGCTATCCAACGAATGACGGTCAAGATTTAGGTAAATTAAGAGCTAAGGCCGACATTGGAGTTTTTGTGGGTTATGCACTAAACAAGAAGGGTTACCGAATCTACAACAAAAGAACTCGAGATATCATGGAAACTATTTACATCACGTTCGATGAGTATGCGGGCAAATGGCTCCAGAACAATCAAGTTCTGTACCCGCATCACAACCTTCATTAAGTAGTCCCATTAGTTCTTCTCTTGTACAAAATCCCTCACCAGCAATTCCATATGTACCCCCTTCGGAAGATGATTTGAAGAAATTGTTTGATCCAATGTTTGATGAACATTATGAGCCTATTGCTAATGATCAGACAAATCCATCAACAGAGGCTGCCCCTAACTCAGTCAACGTAGATAACCCTTCAGTTTCTATGTCATTGAGTCAAGAAGCGCCTTCTACAGATCACTCATCCTCATCATCAAATCCTCAATCATCTAGTGTACATCTTGGAAATATTTCTGGAACCTATGATGGAGATAACCCCTTTGCTACTCCCGAAGATGCTCCATTTGAGAACATATTTGCTCCTGAACCAACTTCAGAACCATCTTCATCAGAGATCCAAACTCGCTACTTCAGTTCCTCAACAACAACCACACGAACACCTTAGAAAATAGACACATGACCATCCATTGGACAACATCATTGGAAACCCTTCTCGTCAAGTATCCACTCCAACTTGCAACGATGCCTTATGGTGCTTCTTCAACTCCGTACTATCTACGAACAAAGGTCGAACCAAAAGACGTTAAAAGCGCCATGAATGAAGACAATTGGTTCAATGCCATGCAAGAAGAAATTCATGAGTTTGATCGATTAGATGTATGGGAATTAGTACCGCTCTGACGTGCTATGATCATTGCTCTAAAGTGGATCTTCAAAGTAAAACTTGATGAGCATGGTGATGTGTTAAAGAACAAGGCTCGATTGGTTGCAAAAGGATACCGTCAAGAGGAGGGTATTGACTTTGAAGAATCATTTCCTCCAGTTGCACATATCGAGGCAATCAGAATCTTCCGCTAGGCTAATGCAAGTAAGAACATGGTAGTATATCAGATGGATGTAAAGACGGCTTTTCTTAATGGAGATCATAAAGAAGTCCTATACGTCAGCCAACCTGAAGGTTTTGTGAATCCAGAGCATCCTACTCATGTCTATCGCTTGAAGAAGGCCCTTTACGGTTTGAAGCAAGCTCCAAGGGCATGGTACGATACACTATCAAGGTTTCTTCTATCTAATGGATTCAAAGAGGAGCATTGATCCAACATTGTTCACCGAAAGTCGGCAAACACTTAATTCACGTTCAAATCTATGTTGATGATATTATTTTTGCCTCGACTGACCCTAATGAATGTGGCCGTTTTTCTAAGGAGATGGGCTCCAAATTTCAAATGTCAATGATGGGACAAATGTCATTTTCTTGGGATTACAAATTTCACAAAGTTCCGGAGGCATTTTTATCAATCAATCTAAATATGCTAATGAAATTTTAAAGAAATTTGGATTTGATTCTTGTGAACCTGTTGACACTCCCATGGTGGAGCGTACTAAACTGGATGAGGACCTCTCAAGGATCATGGTTGACCAAACTAAATATCGTAGTATGATTGGGTCCCTGATGTACCTTCTGCCAGAGCCAGACATTTTGTTCGTTTATGCATGTGTGCTAGATACGAGCTAAGCCTACCAAAAAGCACCTTGAAGCGGTTAAGCGGGTCTTTCGGTATCTCCAAGGAACCATCAACATGGGACTTTGGAACCCGAAGGACACCGGTATGTCACTAACGACTATGCAGATCTGACCATGCGGTGTCAAGATACCGCGTCGAAGCACGTCGGGAGGTGCTCGTTTTGGGTGATAAACTTGTGAGCTGGTATTCAAAGAAACAAATGAGTACTTCTATATCCTCTACAGAGGCAGAATACATAGCCATGTCATCTTGTTGTGCTCAAATCCTATGGATGAGATCCCAATTATCTTACTATGGCTTTGAATTCAATAAAATTCCTCTGTATTGTGATAACAAGAGTGCCATTGCTCTCTCATGAAACAACGTTCAACATTCAAGAGCAAAGCATATCGACATTCGACATCATTTCATCAGGGAGCAAGTGGAGAACGGTGTGGTGGAACTTTATTTTGTGAAGACTGAATATCAGTTAGCAGACATCTTCACCAAAGCTCTTCCTAGAGAACATTTTGAGTTTATCCTTCCACGACTTGGTCTAAAGAGTCTACAACTGGAAACTCTCAAACGTCTTCAAGGAAGGCGAGGAGTAAAAGCTATTTTTTCATCCATCTCTTGTAAATATTTATTCAAAAGCAAAATACAAAATTATAAAATCTACAAAAAGAAAATAGAAAAATATAAAATTTCAAAAATCCATAAAAATCGAAAATCTTTAAAAAGCCAATATATATATATATATATATATATATATATATATATATATATATATATATATATATATATATATATATATATATATATATATATATATATATACATATATATATATATTTCCAACTTTTCTATTATTCGATTTCATCTACGGTGTTTGTGTTGTCATTCAAAGAGTGACACGGGTCTTTAGATGAAGTTCGAATGTACATAAATTGTTAAAAAAAATAATAAAAAAAAGTAATAAAAAAAAATTAAAATAAAAAAATTGAGAGAATGAAAAACAAAAGGTTTATAGTCATTTCAGACGGTACCCCGTTTTAAAAGAAAGAACAGAGCCATGCTTTATCTCAAGTTTCAAATCTCATGCTCTGATTCTAAAAACAAATGTTTGTCACCAAAAAGACAAATGTTTCCTTCACAAATATTTTTCCTTCTATAAATTCTTCTGAAAAATATTTTTGAAAATCATCTGGACTTGACATTTGTCAAAATGTCTATCTCTCAATCAACAACTTATGTCATTGATTGAGGGGGAGAATGATTTTAATTAAATCAAAAGGTTATTTGTCATACAATTGGTTCAGACCAAGGCTAATGTCATGTTTTCAAAAGATACTCAAGCATGCTTGAACATTGGAGTTTAAAGTTTCAAAATCTGATCCTTATCAGTTAAAATATTTTTCAAAAGCAAGTCACAATTCTCCTCCAAAATTTTCAAAATTAATTTAAATCAATAGAGATCACAAATCTCAATGGATTTGAAAATTGTGATCGGGGGAGAATATTGTGATTTAAATTGAATTTAAACTGATAATTTGATAAATGGTTTTGTAAGTGATTAGCAAGCTCTCCTCCCTACATGTGCCAAACGATTTCAAATTTTCCATGCACATGTTAAGGGGGAGCATCTATATCAAACCAAAAAGGATTGAAACGTGATTGAGTTGTCTCTAAGTGCAGGTTTTCCCTAATATGTGCAAAACACTTTCGAATCTCGATGCACATATTGAGGGGGAGCAACTTTTTGAAAACCACATCCTTTCCCAAAAGTATCTTTAACAAAGTATTTGAAACACTAATTCTGATCGGGAAGGTGATTTAGATATTTTAGAAAATGTTAATCAAAGAAGTGAATTCTTCCTCTTGCCTCCATGTGCCAAAATGATTTCAAATATACGATGCACATGTTGAGGGGGAGCTTTTTCTGAAATATCAAAAACAATTCAGGTACAAAATGCTTTGATAATATATCACAAGTACCTAGATTGATTTTCAAATGGTTTTCAATTGGTTCCAATGGCAGAAGAACAATACCAAAAAGACCGACTAAACTTACTTTATGTATGAAGATATAAGGATGGTTAGGTTAGGTATTCGTTCCCCACGATCCCGCGAGGCCAGGAGGAGGGATCTACCAGGACAATCCACTAGATAATGTAGAAGTCCTTAGGTATGATAAAAAAATGAGAAAAATGAGAATACGGGAAGAGTCGGTGAGACAGAGCTAGTACTGGAATAAACCCAACAAGGTTCTAGTTATGAAGTCTCGGTAAGCTCTGAAGGGGTTGAAGAATGAATGAAAAATGAATGTGAAAAGGGTGAAAATAAATAGCCCTCCATTAATTCAACCATAGAGCGGAAGGGTTCAATACATATGCTACTCTTGGTGGTTACTAAGGTAACACCGGTATTATTGAACAAGGCGTCATGGACCCAGTGGCACCGACTGCACTACAACTTCCCAAGCTACTCAAGTTCCTCTTAAAAGGACTTGTTTCATTCTCACGGGGAACCTACATTATCTATCGACTTTCTCTTAGAGATTGTTGATATTAAAGAAGGAGACCCTCTCCCTAGTCTCTGGCATATGAACCAAATGTGCACCATTGAGTCTAGAGCCACGAGATCATCAATAAATCTCTCTAGGACACAATCAATGAAGACTCACTGTTTCACACAATGTGGAAAGTGAGATTATATCTTAAGAGTCCTACGCATTATCCTTGTGGTATTGCCAGAACATCCGAGTGATATGTAAAAATATTCACGATGAAGATGGAAATCCTTCTAGAGCCAACATCAAACAAGCTCTTGGTAGGTGACATGTGAGATCTATCCAATAGATCAAACTTGTGACAACTGGATTGAAACAATAGGGCGATTCATTATTGAATCAACCTTGGTTCAGGAAATGGATTGACGGATACCTTTGTAAAACCGGTCGTTGTGCCTAATATTCTTTTCTCTAACACATCGACTGTGCATTAATATCTCAAAATAAAAGGTGTTTATGATTGATAATTGATTTTACGTAAAACCTTCGTTGTATTGCAAAAACACTTTATATTGAGCAATACACGATTGTTTTCAAATCTCTTTTCGTCAATCAGTGAATCTCATTTCGCTGGTTCACTCACTCCGTGTTGTCTTCTTTGAGGCGTTCCAGTTTGAGAACGGCTAGAGCATTGCGAAACCACGTCAGGAGATTCTTCGAATTATACGATCACGGGCGGTACTATAGCTGATCAATGGGGAACCGAGTGGGCGTGTACCTCAATTCAATGAAAGTGATCAAAGACACTTTTTGTGCGCTTTATTGCTGCTTGTTTATGCGGTACACCCAACGTTTGCAGCTGATCAGAATTGAGAGGTCAATCCATAGCCGCATGCTCACACAACACATTCATCTCTAAAGAAATCATGATAAATGCATCAACGACTCTCATTCCATGCTTCGCTTTCGGCTACTGCGCAATATCATAAATCAACTAAAGCTTCCGCTACTCTGATGAGAAGAAATTATGATCCAGAATGTGAGCATGTCGGTCCAATGTCACAACATCACATAATGTCAACACTACAAAGGAAGAGTCAGAGATTTATATCTCAAAGCTGGCTCAAAACTCAGCATCAAGTGGATCAGTTAAAGACCTCCACTTGGATTAATCAAACATGCAAAACATGAAGAATCAAAGACTACGGGCTACAGAGCAATGAACTTAAACAAGAATCCAAGAACAATCTTAATGTAATATCTGTTTGTATTCAATGTAATTTGAGGTGACCTCCCTTAGGGGGAGATTGTTAGGATTTAGAAAATCCAGTTGTTAAAGTGTCGGTCACCTCAAGTATATGTAATCGTTTGAAAGCTCGTAGTCGTAGTTATTTAATGTTAGTTAGTATTTAGTTAAGTAACACCGTGGAGGACGGACGGATCTTTACCCACTGTATGCCTGATCCACAGCTTGTAGGAGGCGTTTTGTGTAAGTTACTATAAATACCCTGTACCTCCCAAGGTAGAGGGTTGGAGCTCATAATAAGATTTTTCTTTCTCTCACTAAGCTTCCAAACCTCTTAACTTTCTCTCTCTAAACCTTAAGCCATACGCCCCATTTAAGCTATGGTTTGATGTGTTTGTGAAATCCAATGTGTTACAAAAAACATATAAAAATGGACGAAAATGGATACAAATGTACGAAAACGGGTAGAAACGTATGAAATGACAGAAAACGTATAAAAATGAGTGTTATTCTTTTGCAATGAAAGGGACGATTCATGCAACTTTAGAGTTTGAAGGACGGTAGGTGAAGATTTTGACAAACCACTAAGACCATTTTATGTAGAACCAAAATTAGCTATAGATTCAATAAACCAATCTTAACGACTTATTTTTCATTTAAAAAAAAGGGGAAAAAAAGAAAAAAGAAATCTATGTATTTTTGAAAATTAAAATATCCTGAAAAAATCACACGTGATTTTTTCAGACGTAACTGAAAAAAGAAGTTTGTCAAAAGTCTATTGAAGTGCCTCTCTATAGAAATATGGTTTATTTCTCGTCGCAATTGTATGATTTATTTTGCGTAACGATTAACGGTTTGTGAGATATTTAATTTTTAAAAAAATGATGAATTTGTTTATTTTTTGCTTTGGTAAAAAAATAAATGGTTACGATTGGTTCATTAGATATTTAGAGAATGTTGGATTGAACTTTTCTCAACATAAACAAATGAGACATCAGTTTCTAAATAGTGTCGCATTTTTTGGAATACAATCGAAACATGCCTAATATCGCATTAATTATGATATGGTGACATTTTACGATTTAAAATCATTTGAGGACAAAAACTTTTTTACATACTAATGGATCAATCTTCACCCTTCATTTTTATTAGATCTAATGGATGAGATTAATCATAACAATTAAAAAAACTCACTTTCATCAAAAAAATTTTAAATATAAATATCTTTCAAACCGTTAATCGTCAAGCGAAAAAAATATATACCATTACGACGAGCATTTGATTATCTTTCTATAGATAGTTACTTTGATATACTTTCGACAAATTTTTTTTCTTCGTGTTTTCACGTTTTTTTAAGTTTTTTTCCTTTTTTTACATTACTGAAATGTGCATGAAAAAATCATATATGATTTAACATTAATTTGAATACCACGTGTGATATTAGTGTTAAATCATCTATGATATGTATATGATATGTAATTTATCATATATGATTTAACACTAGTATCACATATGATATTACATATCATATGTGATTTAACATTAATATCACATGTGATATTCAAATTAATATTAAATCATATATGATATTTCATGCAAATTTCAGTTTCGAAGAAAAACGAAAAAAAAAATGAAAAAACGTGAAAAAAATGATTTTTTTTTGAAAGTATATCAAAGTGCCCGTCTATAGAAAGATAATTAAATGCTCGTCGTGATGGTGTAATTATTTTTGCTTAACGATTAACGGTTTAAGAAATATTTAAATTATAATAAATAAGTGAAATAATAAAATGTTTTTAGTCACAACCATTGATTTCTTTAAAATAAATGGTGGAAATGGGTCCCTTTGTATGTAAGAAGAGTTTGATACGTAAAAGAACTCTCCTCTTTTATATAATCTTTTGCTTACCGTAAAATGTCTAGGAGAGTTATTTTACATACCAAACTTTTCTTACATACCAAGGGACTCATCTCTACCATTCATCTAAAAAGAAATCAATGGTTAAGATTAAAAGAATTTTATTATTTCACCTATTTTTATAGGGTGAAAGCTAAAGGTACGCAAAATACTTTTTCAAAAATACACATCTACGCAATATACTTTGTTAAGGGTCAAAGCTAGCTAACATACTTTCAAAAATTTTTCGATCTAGCTAATACGACATTGGTAGTAGGTTACTGGGTCACATTTGAAAAAAAATTGCTTGGATTAGTCAGGCACATGATAGCGACCGTTAAAAAAAATAATAAATAAATTTTTTAATTCATAATTTTTATAAAAATGGATAAATTTTATAATATATTTTTTAATTCGTAATTGGTTTTTTTTAAACGTTTTTTTATTAAATTTTTATAAAATATTTTTTTTAAAAACGTATTTTTTTTAAAAAGCGTAATTTTTATAAAAAAAACTTATTTAAAAAAAAACATATTATTTATAAAAAACGTATTTTAAAAAAAGCATTATTTTAAAAATACGTTTTTAAAAATACGTTTTTAGAAAAATACTTAATTAAAAGCGTTTAAAAAACCAATTACGAATTAAAAAATATTTTATAAAAATTTATCCATTTTTATAAAATTATGAATTAAAAAAAATTTAATTTTTTGATGTCGTTATCATCTAGCTAACGATGCGTTATCATGTAGGACTAACTGCGCAATTTTTTCAAAGGTGACCTGGTAACCTAATACCAGCAGTCATATTAGCTAGATTGAAAAATTTGAAAGTATGTTAAACTTTGACCCTTAACAAAGTATATTGCGTAGATGTGTATTTTTGAAAAAGTACGTTGCGTACCTTTAGCTTTCACCCTTTTTTATAATTTAAATATCTCTTAAAACGTTAATCGTTAAGTGATGTGTATTTTTGAAAAAGTACGTTGCGTACCTTTATATTTTTGAAAAAGTACGTTGGAAGTAGGCCTACACCAAGGCTCAGCTATTAGCCCGTATCTTTTTGCTTTGATTCTCTATGAGTTATCACGACAAATAAATGAGAGATTTCCATGGTGCTTGATATTCACCGATGATAGTGTGCTCGTTTCGGAAATGCCAAATGGTCTAAGTGGAGCAGTGGAGGAAGGCTCTAGAAGGCAAAGGCCTACTAGTCAGCAGGGAGAAGACAGAATACCTACTGTGCGACTTCAATAGGAACGTGAACGTAGAGGAAGCAGAAGTCCGCATAGGAGATCACATCTTACAACCGAAGGAGTACTTTAGATATCTTGGTTCTATGATTCACAAATCCGGAAGAATAGAGGATGATGTTGCACACTGTATACAAGCTGTATGGTTGAAGTGGAGAGTGGCCAGAGGAGTCCTCTATTAAAGCTGAAAGGAAAATTTTATAGAGTGGCAATTCGACCAGCTATGTTGTACGGGTCAGAATGTTGGCCGTTAACGAAGACTCAAGCAAATAGGATGGAAGTGGCAAAAATGAATATGCTAAGGTGGACTTGTGGTAAAACTATGTTAGACATGATCCCGAATGGAGTTTTTCGTAGAGTACTCCAAGTTGCGACTATTATAAACAAGATGAGAGAAGGACGTTTGCGATGGTTTGGGCATGTCAAGAGGAGACCACAGTCGGCACCTGTCAGGAGAGTAGAGTATATCACTATCGATGGCTTGTGGAGAAGGGGGAGACCAAAGCTTAGGTGGGAGGACAAAGTCAAGCTTGACCTGAAGGAGCACCTATTGTCTGAGGACATGACCTCTGATAGGAAAGCATGGATAACTAGGATTAGGGTAGATGAGTATGGCTCATAGGTGTAGATTTTTGCTTGCTAGCTTCAGAGTAGGCCTTTTTTGCCTTTTAGAGTTCTTACCGGTAGGCTTTTCTTGCTTTTAGGCGTCGGCTCTTGTGTGTTTTTTTCTCTTTTTCTTTTCTTCTCGCATGTTTGTCCCCCTCTTTTGGCTTTTTGGCTTCTATTAATTTTTTTTTAAAATTATATTTGTTTATTTATTTTTTCTTTTATTTTTATCTTATATGCCTTTTGCGTTTGTATGATTTTTTTTGCTTGGTGTATTTTTGCCTTTTTCTTATTATATGTCGCCTCTATGGTTGTGTTATTATGTGCCCTTTGTGCCTTCCCCCCTTTTTTTGGCTTGCTTGCTCTCTTTTTTTGCTTGTTTGTTTACGGTTATGCTTTTTCCAGCCTATAAGTTATTGTTGGTTATGTTTCCATTTATTTCTTTGTATCTATTCTCTCGCACCTGTCTTTTTGTTTGGTTACTTGTACACGTGCACTTTCCGGAGGTCTTTCTGCAAGCAATCCATTTACCTTCGAGTAGGGATGTGACTGTCTATATCTCACCTCCCCCATACCCCGCCCCGGCGGGATTGGGTATTGTTGTGTTGTGTTGTTGTTGTCTCAATCCTCTTGTTAGGTATATTTTTAGGCACAAGAATTAGGCCTCTCAATCATTTTCCAGAATATATGTAAATAAGCTTTTAGATGAATTTATATTTCTTGTGCAGTTGTGCTACCACTAACTAGTGTTTCAGCTAGCGTATTATCATATTTGTTATCATAACCTATAAATCTTCGCTTGTATACTGATGATGTATTTATCAGGGACAATCACATTGGGCCAAATGCAAACATTGAGCTCATCACATACCAAAAGACAAACATAATCCTTAGTATCAAAAACTTACTAAAACTAGAAGTAGTGGTCACATTTACTCACTTTCCATATCAACCTCACATAAGCTTTATCTCTCCTCTCACTTCTCATTATACCCTCTCACCTTTCAACCCTAGTGATCATACCCACTCACCTTTCAACTTATATTTTCTATTAAATACTTTTATTTATAAATTAAAAATGTAAACGTAAACATACGAAATAAAATCTTTTATTCATAAATTAAAAATTATTACATAGACTTCAAATAATAAAAACATTACATTTAAAGCTGAAATTCAACATTATGAAACTATTGTTCGACCAAATCAGCACGAAGGTTTTGATATGTTTGTGACGATTTGATTTGCCTCATAACTTGTACTACATCCGTCCCAAAATTATTGTTCACAGACAAAAAATACACAGTTTAAGAAAAACATAATTATTATAGCTTTCTCTTTCTTACTTTTGCACAAAGACAATTATACCTTTAATTAGTTAATTTCCAACTTCATTAAAGTTTGCAATAATAACCTCAAATGAGGGTAATATGGTAAGCTTGATTTATATTTCCTATCTATTTATGAAAGTAGACAATTAATTTAGGACAACCGAAAAAGGAAATGTGGACAATAAATATGGGATGGAGGTAGTAGCACTTGTTCTTTGGGTCGTAAGAGGTCGTCTGGTTGATGAGCTTCCTCTGGAAACCAACCGAGATATATTGCCTTCTCTTTGTCTTTTCGAAAGATATTATGTAATATGATGCATGTATACATCATATTCCTTTTTCTTTCTTTTTTCGTTGGTCATGCGAGATTGGCTAATATAGCCCATTGCTTCTTCAGAACACCAAACGCTCGTTCCACATCTTTCCTTGTTGATTCATGCATTTGCTTATACCTTATTCGCTTGTAGTCATCATCATCTGGTGGTTACGGAATCAACATAATGAGTGTTGCCCATTCCAGATATATCCGGTCAACAACATAGTATCCTCATGGGTATGTTACACCGTTAGCCACAAATGGAATCTCCGGTGCTTTTCCGGATTTGAGATCATTAAACAAAGGGGATTGTTGTATAACATTGAGGTCGTTGTTTGACCCAGAAACACCAAAGAAAGCATGCCATATCTATAAGTCTTGTAACGCAACAACTTCCAGAAAAATGAAGGATTAAGACCATGATCATGTCTACAATATTGTGCTTTGTATGCGTTTGGACAACCAAACTATGTCCAATCTGTACAATCAAGGTTTCCTAACATTCCTGGAAATCCGTGCATTTTTCATGAAACCGATAAAGCTTTTCAACATCAGTGATAGTGGGTGTCCTCAAATCTTCTGCTCCAAAAATCTGCATAACATAAATACAAATTAATCAAGAGATAGATGAGCAGTTTTCTAATTAATTTGCATATATCGTCTAAAGTACCAGAAACGGTATCGTATGTCAATTGATGAACTGCGGCAGCGCACTTCATAATGGGAAAATGTGTTCTCTTCCAGTACAGTCAATATTATCACGAAAGTATGAATAGTGAATAGTTACTTCGTCAACTATCCTTGTGAAAAAGAGGCGACTAATTCAGAACCTCTTCCGGAATATATATGCATCGAATATCAAGTTCGCACTCAAATAGGCGACAACTAAATGATCATGAGCACCATAACAATTGATAGGGATTAAATGGTGCATTTTTAAGGGGTCATTTAGTCTCTAAACTCTTATATATTTGATCAATTATTATCATAAATCGTTTCTTTTCGCATTTTAGGTACTTTGGGAGCGAATGTCGGAAAGGAGCAAGTTTTGGGCTTATTTGGACAAGAAAGCAAAGAAAATGACCAAGTCACGAAAACGTTAGGAAAAGGAGGCATGACGACGTCACAATCCCAACGTGACGCCGTCACTTGCAAAATCAAGTTTCTAGATAATTTAAAATTTCCAAGTGACGGTTCAGACTATTGTGACGGCCAAGATTCGAAGACATCACTACTAGAGGAATAGTGTACGGCGGCGTTACAGATTACAAAGCGACGACGTCACAACGGCGACACAACTAAGGACGAAACCCTAATGACGGCGAGGGCGTCACAATCATAAAGTGACTTCGTCACAATTGTATAACTACATATATTTTTTGTATGGTTTCCATTGTAAATGTAACAACTTGGAGAGATAACATAGGCCATGAATTTCAGAGATCTTGTAAGGGTTTTTAAGCCCTCAAACTCCATGTTTTATTGAAGTTAAGTAATTCGTCTTTAATTATTCAATATATCTATGTGTTATTTGATTATATGTGTTTCTTTTCTTCACTTTAACATGCTCGGCTAAATTATCTAGTGTTTGCTTAGTATTGAATGAAACCTAGTTGTTAATTATTGATTGTCGTCTCTTGTTTAATTAGTTGACTCGCGTTAGAGTTTGGAAAATTGGCTTTATCTTTAGTATAATAGCTTATACATCCGACTAAGCGCTTTCTTCACTAGAGTGCACTAGTTATTTTTATTCGTTGTATTTATTGCATGAATTGCGATTTGGTGATATTAAAAAGTATTACGGGGTGCTTGGTAGGATTTTTTTGAGGGTGGGTAATGGTAAAGGTAATGAAAAATAGTGCTTGGTGCTCTATAATGGAATGACCCTTTACCAAATAAATTAGGGGGAATGTTTTTTTCTCCCTTTCCCTTTCTCCACTATTATCATTTTCTTTCCCTTTTCCTTTCCCGAGTTTGAACCAAGCACACCCTTAGTTAGACGGCATATTGTTGATTGGTGACACTAAGACTGCATAAAGGAGACCTATACATTCATAGAGTAAGGGATTTTGCCACCACCCTACAACCCGTATTAAGGAATAAAACACGCTAATTAAAAAAAGGACGTGACAATTCGACTAATCAATAAAAGATAACTAGGGAGTAATGATATTCTAAGTAAACATGTTGGGAATTCTACTAAATAAGAAGTCTGCTGAAAATACTGCTGATGGATTCTGCTGAAGAAATGATTCTGCGGAAGTAGTAAAACCGCGTAGTTTGTTTCTGTGGAGATAGATATTCACGTATTTTATAGTTAGTTAGGATATGCATGAGCTTTATTAGGAAGTGATAATGTATATCTTCTTTAGTTTTATGAATATACGTTTCTTAGGAAATGGTTTAGGGTTCCTTGTCTATAAAAAGAATGGTGAGTTTGAATTTAGTTATATTCAAAGATCCATAGAGGATCAAAGTATTTTTAGTTATTATTGTTCTTACTTGTGTTTGATTTCCGCTTTAGAATATAAGTAATAGAGACATCTATTAGTGTGTTTGTGATTACATAAGCATTACTAACGATCCATGGCGTCTATCAAGGTCTAAGGTTCAACAAGTGGTTTGAGCCTGGGAGAGTCTCGTGATACTAAGAACATTCTTTTCTTTACACCCTCACAACCAAAACAACCTTAACCATGCAGGTGGGGCGATGAAATAGAAGTCACTAACAATCAAAACAACACATCTGCAACAACTCAATCTCACAAACTGACAATGCAAAGTTCCCATACCTAAAGAAGGAGGAGTATGATTTGTGGGCTATGAAGATGCAGAATTGGATCTCCAACATTCATTGGAATCTTTGGGAAGTTGTGAAGACAGTTTGAAGAAGTGTGTGAAAATCTTGATGGTATTATTACCATTGTTCCTACAAGCTAAGAGATATTGGTACATTCGAGAGAGGATAAAGTTAGAACTATTCTCCTTCAGGCTATACCAAGTGATCACATGGGTGACTTTCACTACATGGAGGATGCTAAGGACATATGGATGGCGATCAAGGCTAGATTTGGTGGGAATGATGAGTCAAAGAGAACGAGGAAATCAATCTTTGAAGCTGAGTTTCAAAATTCAAATCTCGAGGAAGAAGGTATCCACAAAGGATATGACAGGTTTCATAAGATTTTGAGTCAACTGAATCAGATGAAGGCCAAGCCAGACAATGAGGAATGCAATTCAAAGTTCTTACGATCTTTACCACCATCTTGGATGCAAGTAAACATTACACTCAAACCTAAAGGTGGGCTGGATATGGTCACTTTTGATGATCTCTACAACAGGCTTAAAACTCTTGAGCCTGATGATAGAAGTCCCTTTCGTTCATCCACTCCCAGTCACTCAGCATTTGTTGGGGCCTCCTCAAATAAGATGACCTATGCTCCAAGCCTAGCTTCCTCAGCATCATCATCCTACATCACCACTACATCAATTTCTCAACCTAAATCCAGTGGTGTATTGGAAGATGTACTTCACTCTTTTGTTGCTGATTATGACAATAAGCGACAACTAGCTGAGGATTTTGAGCAGTGGATCCACTTGATATGGAAGAGATGAACTTGAAGTGGTAGCGGCCATGCTCTCGATAGACATCAAGAGGTTTGGCGTAAGTCAGGGGAGAAAGTTTGGTTTCGGGGAAGAGATCCGACAAGATTTGACAAAAGGAAAGTCAAGTGCTATACTTGTGGTCAGATGGGTCACTTCTCAAAGAATGCAAGATAGGAAGGCGGTGATGAGGTTAGGTATTCTTCCTATCAGCAGAATCATATGGAAGTTGGAAATTCCAAAGCTGGATCATCCAATGCTTTGGTCACTCTCGGATGACCATGTCAAGCTGGAAGGTGCATGAGCACGAAAATGATGAAGCTCACGGTTAGAGCATGGTGGATTGCTAGCAAGTTGTACTATATAGAGGATAAGCATGATCAAATTGCGTTAATGGGCATCTCGTGGTACATAATTGTGTTTTTGGTTGTAGTGAAAGATATAATGAACTTAAGGAAGCTTATGATGAATTGAAACCTAAATATAATGAATGTTATGTCGAAGTTGAGGCTTATAAAATGGCTTTGAAAACATTAGAAAGACAAAAAATTTGATTTCAAAAGAATCAAGCTGGCTTATGATGAAAAGATAAGGGTGTTAGAAAGTGATTTAGAATGTGATAAAATTGATTTAAAGCGTCTTGAGAAAGAAAAAGCGATGTAGTTTTAGAAAACCAAGTGTTGAAAAAGGAACTAGATGAAGAAGTAGCTAGACATAAAGAATGGTTAGTATCAGGTGACAAAGTAGCTCGCTTTTTCTATGGTAGTCAATCATGTAAACTCTGGTTAGGTTTAGGGTTTAAAAATATGTTGGCTTAGAAGCTAGGAATGATATCGTAAATCTACTCGGCATGATTAGCTAATTATGTAAAGAAGGAGAATTACATCTTGTACTGGACCTATTAGAGGAGAACATATGCCCATTGACCTTTCCATCATCAGTTGACTTGATGGATCACACCATCTTTATGGCAAAAGTCAAGAGACTTGCGGACCACGATTCTTCATCTCTTGACTTTGTCTCTTGTGTTGATAGTGACAAGTCCTCTCGACCAAGGTCTACTACTTCTGGTTGTGATTTAAATGAAAAGTCGAACTTCCCAAGACCTCACCCAAGCCTACACCCAGACTCCTTACAAGCTGTTAGAGATTCTTTCGAGGAATCAACTTCCAAGGCGGTTCCTCTGAAGACTTGTCATTTAATTCTTTGCAAAATAATGTCTTTAATTATGTTAAAAACAATTCTGTTAATGTTTGTGGTTTGAATGCTTTTGCATGTAATGAAACATCTTTCAATTTGAATAAATCTTCTAAGAAGAAGAAATATTTTGTTTGTGGAAGTAAATTTCATTTGATTAAGGATTATAATTTTCATGAGCAATGAATGGGTGTATGTGCTAGTCAAAAGAAACCTAGACCAATATGGAAAAATGTTAATGATATACCATATTTTGTTCCACAAGCAACTCATAAAACCGGCAACACAATTACGGTTGGAGAAGATCGGTTGCTAGACCATATGCGACCAACTAGTTCATATTTTCAAAATGGTTATTGGCCTGAATGTTTTGACTCTATGTATGATGGAAGGGGATATAGGGATACTGCTGTGAAGCCCTCAGCAGGTTGTTCTTGGACTAAAATGGGACCTAATTTTCAAAGGAGGCCCAAGAACAATGGTGGATCTTATACATCTACATGGCCTAAATCTTATGATCCACAAGGCAGGCTCAAGTCAGTAATGACTTGAGTCTCCATAGTGTACTAATATTTTGTATATATTTGTGTTGTTATTGTAGGATCATCCTCTGAGGAGTAAAGATGTTGGCATAGTAGATAGTGGTTGTTCAAGAAGCATGTCAGGAAACAAAGAAAAGATGCATGATTTTGTACCCATAGAAGGTGGAGGAAGTGTGACTTTTGGTGGAGGAGATGGTAGAATCACTGGGAAAGGCACCATTAGAACACCTCATTTGGATTTTGAGAATGTGTACTATGTAAAGGCGCAACATTTCAACTTGTTCTCATTATCACAAATTTGCACCAAGAAACAAAGTATTATTTTGAGGATGAATGTCTTGTGCTCTATAAAGACTTCACACTTCGAAGATACATCAATTCTCTGAGAGAGTTCCTAGAGGCCACAATTTATACACATTCAATTTGAATGATGTTCAACCAGAAGGTGACCTAACATGTTTTGTGGCTAAAGCATCCACGGATGAGTCTACCAAATGGCATAGAAGGATGGCTCATGTGAACTTCAAGACCATTAACAAGCTTTCTAAACTGGGTCTTGTTGAAGGACTTCCTTCCAAAGTCTTCACCAATGAACACAATTGTGTTGCTTGCAACAAAGGAAAGCAACACAAGGACCTCATACAAAGCCATTACAGCTGTGAGCACAATTTCGAACCTCTTGATTCTTGCATATGGATCTCTTTGGTCCAACCCAAATCATAAGTATTGATCATAAGTACTTATGCCTGGTAATCACTGATGACTATAGCAGGTTTTGTTGGGTATTCTTTTTGAGAACTAAAGATGAAACATCTCATATTTTAAAAGAGTTCATTACCCTTGTTGAAAACCAGCTTAACAAAAAGGTTAAAGGTATTAGGTGTGATAATGGGACAGAGTTTAAAATGTTGTATTAATAGAACTCTGTAAGTCTAAAGGGATAAAAAGGGACTATAGCAATCCAAGAACCCACAACAAAATGGGGTTGCTGAAAAGAAATAATAGGACCTTAATAGAGAAGACAAGATCCATGCTTGCGGACTCTAAATTACCACTATGTTTTGGTGAAGCGGTAAGCACTTGCTTGTTATGTTCTAAGCAGTATCTATTACTAGACCTCATTTCAAGACACCTTATGAACTTCTCCTTTGGGAAAGTTCCTGATATTCATTTCCTCAAACCTTTTGGATGTCAAGTGACCATTTTAAACACTAGTGATCCACTGGGAAAATTTGATGAGAAAGTATATTGTGGGCTATTCAGCTCATAGTAAGGCCTATAGGGTATATAATTTGAATGCTAAAAAGATTGAGGAGACACTTAACCTGAGATACCTAGAAGATAAGCCTAATGTTCAGGGTCAAGGTCATGTTTGGTCCTTTGACCTGGATTACTTAACTGATTACTTGGGTTATACCAGATATGTTGCTAACCAATCTGCAGGTGCACAAGAGTCTCCCACTGACAAAGCAGGTACCCTGGATGATGACTCAGATAGTGAGTCTGAACATGATGAACAACCAATTCTTGTACCTTCCTTCTCCCCTAATCATGTTGCAGGTGATCATTCTAAAGTAACTTCTGATGAGCATGGAGATGAGTCTCACTATGCAGAGGACCTTGCTAGACTCAAGAAGATAGATCATGCAGCCAATCTAGAAGCTGAGAGGCTTGGTGGGGAGTTTTCAAGAAAAGTAGTCAGTGGAAACCATGATTCTCCTGACAATTCTTCTGTTTCTCCTAACATCACCAAATCTGCTGACAGCCCTGCTGCATCTACTCCCATTCCTACTGGTGTGTCCACAGACTTTGAAGAACCATATACACGATTTCCAAGTCCTTTAGATCTTGGTAATCATCAACCCAAAGATGAAATCTTCAACTCACCTTCCTATGACAGTGATTTTGAACCAACTGTGACCAATCTTGACACCACAATTGATGTCAACCCCACTGCTACAAAAAGGATCAACATTGCTCATCCTCAATCAAATGTTATTGGTGATCCTCAAGCACCTGTTCGAACTAGAACTACTATGACAAGTTCTAAGTTTGGTCCAGTTGCTTTTCTTTCCTATGTCTCAAACCGAAAGGGACAATCACCACGAATTTAAGCATTATGCATTTTGCTTGCTTCCTTTCTCAAGTGGAACCAACTAGTGGTACTCAAGCTCTTGAAGACTCAAGTTGGCTTGAAGCAATGCAAGATGAGATGCAACAATTCAAGAATCAGCAGGTTTGGATATTGGTACCACTACCTCATGGGAAGATTGCAATTGGGACCAAATAGATCTTGAAGAATAAAAGAGATGCAAGGGGTATTGTGGTAAAACACAAAGCACGATTAGTGGCTCAGGGGTTTAGGCAAGAGGAAGGAATTGATTATGATGAAGTTTTTGCACTAGTAGCTAGAGTTGAGGCCATTCGAATCTTCTTGGCTTATGCATCCTATATGGGGTTCATGGTTTATCAAATGGATGTGAAAGGCGCTTTTCTGTATGGTGAGATTGAAGAAGAAGTATATGTCACTCAACCCAAAGGCTTTGAAGACCCGGATCATCCACATCATGTATACAAGGTTGTAAAAGCTCTCTATGGACTCCATCAGGCACCAAGAGCATGGTATGCTAGGCTATCTGCATTTCTGCTGAAGCATGGTTACAGAAGAGGTGCCATTGACAAAACACTCTTCCTAAAGAAGAATAACAGAGACATCATTCTTGTGCAAGTTTATGTGGATGACATTATCTTTGGATCCTGTTGGAATCACTCCTAAACTAGAATTAAAGTGTTAGTAATTAATATGTAATAGTTAGCTTAATTATGGCCTTTATGTTTGTTATTAAGCTTAGGCTTATGTAGAAGGCGCATAAGCCTAGGCCCAAGCCTAATAAGGAAAGGATGGGAACTTGGTGTGTTGCCCTAGTTCCCTCCTATAAATAATCTGGTAAACCCTCACTTGAGGGTTGGTTGTTCAATTCACACATTTACTCTCTACGCATAACTCTTCAACATTCATACGTGTGTGTATGTGTGTTTGTTCATCCGATCACTTCTTATCTTTCTTCTTACATATTAAGGCTTGTGTTACAAATATGGTGACCTAACAGTGGTATCATTCGCCAAATAGTTGGATGAAAAGTTATTTTTGTTTTTGAAGTTTTTTTTGTTCTACGCGTAAGTCTCGGTTTAGAAACTTTGATACGCATAAAAACTCATTTTTTACACTTTCAAATCCAAGATTCTTGTACTTTCAACGTTATTAGGTGTTAAAATATCTGTTTTTGGCAAAACGTTTCGAACTTTACGTGTATTTCATTGATTTTAAGCTTGGTTTTAAACGTGTGGTTACTTCTGCACGTAACGTGTTTACAAGTTTTGGATCATCAAGTTTCACACTTTTGTGTTATTTTGGTGATATTGAAGCTGTTTCATCACAAAAATCTGGTTTAGAAACATCTATGGGCAGAAATCAATTTTGGTTAATTTCTACGCGTAAGAAAACCCTAATCTTACGCGTAACTCATCCGTGGTTTGATCTTCAGATTTCGTGGCTTACTCAGTGTTTTCTTGCTTGGATAAGTCTGAAAACACTTCGACTTTGGTATCATTTAAACTGTGATAGTGTAAAGGATCTTTTGGGCAAAACCCTAATTTTACGCATAAGCTCAAACTTATGCGTAGAACTCTTTACGCATAAGATTTTTCTTATGCCTAAGCCTTGTCTTACGCATAAGCTAATCCTACGCATAAGCTTTCTACGCCTAACTTTCAGTTTACGCGTAATCTTAGTGTTTCTCAATTCTTACGCGTAAGCTAATCCTACGCGTAAATATCATTTTTACTGCGTTGGTGTTTTTTACGCATAAGCATTACTTTGCCTTAACGTGGTTTCTACGCCTAACGACACTTCATCAACAACGTTTCATTCGACTACAAAGATCCATTTTACAACACAAGTTTTTAACATGTCTCAACCTCCATACTCTAACTACTTTCCTTATCATAGTATACTCAACAACAACAACAACAACAACTTAGTCCACAACATCAACAATTCAATCAACAACAACAAATTTATCAACAACAATTAAATCAACAACATTATCCACAACAAGGAGCAATTCCACCTCAAATGGTTCAACCACCACCTAGTCATCAAGTACAACCTTACACAAACGTTTACAATCAACATCCATCAAGGAATACTATGAAGGAACCGACGTGGTTTGCAAAGATATGTGAAGCTTTAAGTAGCCAACAATCCATTCATGAGGCAGGATCACTCCCAGAAATTATGATCAATGGGTGATTAGGTTCTTTAGGTTTTGTGATCTAAAGAAGCCACATGGAAAGTTCTTAAAGAAGGTCATCTTGGAAGGTCCATTTCAGATGCCTATTGTCGTTACACCCGGAGATCCAAATGCTATTCCACCAAGAGATGATATCACAAACATTGCAAGCTTTGTGACCTTTACGGTGATGAACTTCTACATTTCTCGATGAGCTAGCAATGCAATATATCCTTTTAGGATTACCCAATCTAATCCTTCAGTGTTGATGCTCAAAAGACTGCAAAAGCAATGTGGGAACATATTCATCTTCTCATGGAAGGCACTGAACTCAATCAAGAGGATATGGAATCCAAAATTTACTTGGCTTATGAACACTTCATGATTGAACCAGGAGAGACATTAGAGTCTTATCATCATCGATTCTCCGACATTATCAATGATTTGGAAAAACACAACATCCTAATGCCAAGAATTGCCGTCAACACTAAGTTCCTAAGTAGTCTCGGTCCTGATTGGGAGAAGTATGTCATTTTCATCCGTCAAGCTAAGAACCTTCATCATGCTACATACGGATTGTTGTACGACTATTTGAAGCCTCACCAAAAAGAAGTTGACAAAGAAAGGGCTATCTGTGGACTCCCGGCTCCACCGTCACTTCCGGACAATCAACAACTTGCTTTGTGGGCTCAAACTGGTTATCCTCCTCAATCCGCTACTCAACCCGCTCCTCAACCAACTGCAACAATTACAGCATATGATCCGTCACAACAACCATCTCAACAAAATCAATTGGTTCCATACAACAACAACAATGATCAAGCACTTTACAGTGAAGCTAATGAGGACTCCGATGCTTTCGATGCATTGCAACAAGGATTTGTTATGATTGCTAAATCCTTTGGCCGGTATACAAACAAATCCAACAATCGCATTCGTTCCTCATCAAACATAAGGAATCAGGCTGTTGTAAACAATGGATGAGTTGAAGTTCAGAATCATAATTATGGTCGTCAGATGGGAGGTGGACAAGGGTTTAATGCTATGGGAAGGAATAACATGGGTGGTCCACAACAACAGAGAGCTCAAGTGGTTGAAAAGGGGAATGCTCAAAATGGGATTAATGGTCTTCGTTGCTAAACGTATGTGATGAAGGGTCACCTGGCTAACGCATACCCGAAGCCGAGGACTAGAGGAAGTGCTTATCACAAGGAGGCTTTACTTTTGGCTCTTAAGGATGAAGCTGGTGGAACTCTCACAACCAAAGAACGAGCTTTATGGCGGATGCTTGACTGTGATGATGATATGGAAGACTTGCAGGCTAATGCAGCAGTGATGTTGATGGCACAAATGCAAGCTCTCTACATGAGTGACACAGGCCCGGTGTATGACACTGATGGCTTGTCTCAGTACACGAACAAACCATATTCATCGATCTAATATCTCAACCAACATTCGAATCGACGAGGCTCGAATGTTCAACAAGAGCCGTCCACATCTCATTATGACGATTCTCAACTCGACCCCGTCGGTACATTTGATGATCAAGATGACCTTATGGTTACCTTTGATACTCAAATTGACTCCGTGGTAATACTTGAGGATCTGAATAGTGATCATGTCGTGACTCACGTTGAACACGCTGAACCTTTGCTAATCCAGATGTTGATCTCTTACTTAAAGACCAACAATCGAATGGAAGAATGTTGTGCACGAACCATCAATTACACAAGTAAAATGCACTATTAACCAGGGATCTTGAATGCTTAAAAAGGCAACTCAATTTTTTCAAAACTCAAGAAAAACGTGAACAAGGTTTTGAAGCCGCTTTTGCTAAATCACAACAAAACGAAAAATCTTTAGAATGACAGATTCGTGATCTAGCCGCATCGAAGAATGCTTTGTTGTCTCAAATAGAACAACTAAACCATGAACATAAAAAACAACTTAACGCTCTTACTTTGGAAACTCAAAAAGCCAAGGCTGAGTTGTTAACTTGTCAACAACAGTTCTCTGCATACAAAAAGCATTCAACGAAATGAATAGATGACCATCTTGAAGAAATTGTCGGCTTACAAAACAAACTCAAAGAGTTTCGAAATGTTGTTTATAAACATGGTGAGTGAATCACAACTATTCAAAAGTTTACTTTAAAACCCAATCCAAATGGATTTAGACCGAATCTTGCTGATTACAAACCAACGCTTTCAAACAAAGCATTCAAACCAAATCCTAAAGTTTCCAGTGCAGAATACAAAATTGATGACTCTGTGATGAGTGTTGTTGAATATCATCGTCAAGAGGAATTAGATGTTTGAAGACAGAGTCGATCAAAATTAGCAAATGTTGTTTATAACAAACCATTTAACTATTCAAAAGCGTCACTTTTCGAACAAAAGGATACTTCTAACACACCTTGGGTTATCACACCTAAGTCTGAGTCTTCAAATGTTGGTCCCCAACCAAATTATGCACAAATTTATGGTCCTTTACCTTCACTTAGTGAAGTAAATTCAAAACCCGAAAATCGTCAAATTCTTAGATATTTTGACATTTTCACTTCTGACATCAAACTTTTAGAACGTGAGATTGAATTTCATTACGAAATAAAAGTTGAACATTTTCAATCGCCGCAGACGAGAACAAAGAGATATTTTTCGAGAAAAGAATTTTATCTCATGTTAAAATTTGAAAAATTGTGCATTGTATTGGGAAAGGGACTTTCATAAGGAACTTGGGATGATGAAAATCGTTTTCGAGAAAACAGAAACATCGATTTCTAACACAAAACGTAAAAAGAAAATGTTGAGAAAAGATGTTGATCGACTCTTGAAAGATGTTATTTGTGCTGATATCCATAATGTTGTGTTATTCCATTCTTTATCATATACATCTGATTATATCTCTGCTGATTCTGTTGATTCTGTTGAAATTGTTGAGAATATTGATAATGTGCCTCAGATCGAGTCTTTAAAAGTTGAAAATGAACGACTGATAAATGAGCTTTCAAATGCAAAACGTCGTCTTCAATGGTGTCAAAAAGATTGTCATTCTTGTGAACTCTCTTGGCAAAACAAAATAGCTCAGTTGCAAGCAAAAACCTTTAATTCAAAACACGACAACCGGATGATCAAAAGCGCCTTTAAAATGTCAAATCTCAAAATATGAACAAGAATTTTCAAAAGTTAAAAAGGAATATGGTGTCATATTTGATTTACTCAAACAGACTCGTGATGAAGCATCAAACGAACTTGATCATTATCTTGCGCACACTAAAGAAGTCATGAACTTTTCTGGAAATCTTCGTTCTGAAAATCAAGATCTGTTGCACACTATCATTGAGTTCAAAGAGAAGTTAGGAAAGTATGAACAAGTTCAAATTAGCAACATTAAGAAACTTGCACACATAACACTTATAAAAGTGACACTAGAATGCCTATTGACAAATCACAAGATACTAATGTGCTTCCCTCTACTGAAACAGGAATAGTTGCCTCTTTTCCCAACGTCCGCACTTCAAAGCCTAGGAGCAATACAAGGAAGAATAGGAAGTTGCGACTTAAGAAAAGATCAATAAAGAATCTTTGAAGTAGAAGAACACCTTAGGACTTTGAATAAGACTCAAGTTGCACCCACTTTAGATATTGCGTCTAAAAAATGTAATGGAAAAAGTGTTGTAACGAATGCTAAACCTTTAAGTACTTTTGATATTAAGTCAAGCTTGTGTTATATGTCGTAAAAGTATGCTTTCTGATTGTCATGATAAATGTGTTGCTAAAGCTATCTTGTCTCGCTTACGGAATCCTAAGAAACGGAATACCTCTAGGCCCACTAATGCTTCTAAGTGCATTGCTTGGTAAACCGCCTCTTTAGATTCTAAGAAGCATTGATGTCCCCAGTAGTTCGTATCACCTCCAAGGAATGTAGTACCACCTAGTGCATTCACTAAGACTAAAGCTAAGACTAGTTGGAGATGGCCGAAATGGTTACATAATACACTAGGATTTAAATGGATACCTAAAATCATTGACATATGTGTATCTAATATAAGCGCCGGAACCCTCTAACTCTTGGGTTCCACATCTACTTCTATTCCATCGTGTCGATCGTGTGTAGTACAGTGTGATCTGAGATCATCCTTTGGATTGTTGATAGCGGATGTTCCCGACACATGACAGACAATCTCAAACTGTTATCAAACTTTATTGCAAAGTTCATTGGGTCGGATTCGGAATGATCACTTCAGCCTATCATGGGCTACGGAGATTACATCAATGGTAACATCGAAATTAGCAGGGTTTATTATGTGGAAGGTCTTGGTCACAATCTGTTTTCTGTTGGTCAATTACGTGATGGAGATTTGGAAGTTGCGTTTCGGGAGAAAACTTGTTTCATTCGTGATCTACAAGGAAACGATCTTATGTATAGCGGTCGCAATTCAAGTCTGTACACAATCTCAATGCAAGACATGATTGCTTCATCTCCCATTTGTCTACTTTCAAAGGCAACATCAACAAAATATTGGCTATGGCACCGACGTCTCTCACATTTAAACTTTCAAACCATAACCAACCTTGCTCGATACAAACTTGTTGAAGGTCTCTCGAGATTCCGGTATTCTAAAGATCACCTATGTTCAGCTTGTGAACAAGGAAAAAGAACTCGTGCTCATTTTCCTTCAACGGTGGAACACAACTCTCAGCATGTGCTTCATCTTCTTCACATGGATTTGTGTGGTTCGATGCGCGTGCAAACGATTAATGGAAAATGCTACATCCTGGTAATTGTAGATGACTACTACAGATGGACTTGGGTTTATTTTCTTTGAAGTAAAGATCAAACTCCACAGATAATCATCACCTTTCTCACAAAAATTCAAGTTCAGCTCCGGAACACCGTCAGACAAATTCGAACAGACAAAGGAACTGAATTTGTCAATCAAACTCTTCGTGAATATTATGAGAAAGTGGGAATTGAGTATCAAACATCAATTGAACGTACCCCAGAAAAAAACGGATTTGTTGAAAGATGAAACCATACGTTAGTGGAAGCTGCCAGAACAATGTTAATCAATGCTAAACTTCTAGATTACTTATGGGCTGAAGCTGTATCAACTGCATGTTACACTCAAAATTGCTCAATGATTACTAAACGCCACAACAAAACACCTTTTGAGCTGATCCACAACAGAAAACCGAATCTCAAACACTTTCATGTCTTTGGATCCCTTTGCTATTCGAATCATGATCGTGATGACTTTGGAAAGCTCAAAGCCAAAGCTGACATTGGAGTCTTTATTGGATACTGTAATAATTCTAAAGGTTACGGATGCAGGAATCGTCCCTACAAAGCAGGTTATGGAAGCGATTCATGCAAATTTCGATGAGCTTACATAAATGGCCCGAGCATAACGACTTGGAACTCGGTCATAACCATTTAAACTTCCTCAAACCCCATCATCAGGTGAACCAAGCTCCACGGCTTACTTCGTCAACAAATGGAAAAGCTATTTGATCCTATGTTTAGTGATGATATTGATGAAGCGTGCTCGAGGTGTATCCAATGTTTCCGGCTGCTCGATCATGTTCCAATACCTCGATACACGGCTACAACAACTGTTGAAGAAGCACCACCAATTGACTCTACAACAACAGTTGAACAAAGCGCATCCAACGATCTTTGATCCGGTGATGATGTTCGAACAATCACGGACTTACCCCACCGCAGATTTTGATCCAAATGCGTTCTTCAACCCGTTTGCTAATGAAACTGCTGCACCAGATGTTGCGGAATCATCTACAAACCATTTGAATCCTCCCAATTTGCATAATGTGTATCAACATCAAACTTCCACACATCGTTGGACGAAAGACCATCCTCTTGAGAATATTATTGGTAACCCGAATCAACCAGTCGTAACGAGACAACGTCTTCACACAGATGGTGAACATTGCATTTATGCACTCACTGTCTGCCAATATGAACCTAAAAACATTAAAGATGCAATGACCAAAGACAATTGGATTGAATCCATGCAAGAAGAACTCAATCAGTTTAAACGTATTGAAGTATGGGAATTGGTTGAAAGACCAACAGGGGTCTTCGTCCTTGGTCTCAAATGGATTTGGAAAAACAAATTGGATGCTGAAGGGACCGTAATCAAAAATAAGTCACGTCTGGTGGCTAAGGGCTATAGAAAGGAAGAGGGTATTGACTTTGAAGAATAATTCGCTCCGGTTGCTCGTCTTGAGGCTGTACGGATTTTTCTGGCATTTACAGCTCACATGAACATCACGGTCTTTCAAATGGATGTCAAAAGCGCTTTCTTAATGGCCAACTGAATGAAACGGTCTATGTTAGCTAGCCAGAAGGATTCGTTGATCCAGAGTTCCCTAATCATGTCTATAAACTAAAGAAGGCTCTCTACGGTCTCAAACAAGCCCCTCGGGCGTGGTATGATAAGTTATCATCCTTTTTTATCACCAATAATTTACGTAAAGGTTCGGTCGATCCTACCTTTGTTCATACAATATCACGGGGCACACATTTTAATCTTTCAAATTTATGTGGATGACATCATTTTTGGGTCAACACATTTAAAATACTCAAATGCTTTTTCAAAACTAATGAAAAAACATTTTGAAATGTCCATGATGGGTGAACTTACGTTCTTTCTAGGACTTCAAGTTCATCAATCACCCTGTGGTATTTTCTTGAGTCGGTCCAAATATGCCCTTGAACTTTTAAACAAATTGAATGCAAACTGTGACACCTATGCCACACCAATGGCACATACCAAGAAACTAGACGTTGATTTACATGGGAAATTGGTGGACCCTACCAAATACCATAGTATCATTGGGTCTCCATGTATCTAACGACTAGCGGGCGATATTGTTTTGCCGTATATCTTTGCTCCGTTATCGGGCCGAGACCAACTGAAACCCACCTCTTCGAGGCTAAAAGAATCCTCCGATATATCAAGGGAACCATTAACTTGGGGATCTGGTATCCGAAGGATTCTGGTTTTGAACTAATAGCTTTTTCAGACGCCGATCACGCAGTACGCTTAGAGACTCTCGGAAAAGTACTTCAGGAGCATTACAATTTCTTGGTGATAAACTGGTGTCATGGCAATCGAAAAAGCGGGATTGTACATCATGTCCTCAATGAGAAGGAATATGTAGCCATGTCTGGCAGTATTGTGCTCAAGTCATTTGGATGAGAATACAACTCAAAGACTATGGTTACATATTTGACAAAATCGATGTATCTGCGACAATCGAAGTGCTATTGCGATCTCGTGCAACTCCGTTCAACACTCAAAATCAAAGCACATCGATCTTCGATATCATTTCATCAAGGAGCACGTGGAAAAGGGTACAGTTGAATTGTACTTTGTGGGTACTGAATAACTTGATGAGTGTCTAAATACTCATCATTTTTGTACCAACTAGACTGCAAAAACATCTGAAAACACTCATAAATGCATCAAAATGATAAAAATATCACAAACAAGTGTTTTATGTGTTTTAAATTAAAAAATATCAAAATCGATGAAAAAGCGTATTAAGTTTGCATAATTGGCGTTTAGTCCCCAAGTTTCAAAAGTTTTCAAATCTAGTCCCTGGTAATTCAAAAACTTGTAAAATGTCATTTAAGGTCCATGGGATTCAAAAGTTGTCAAAACAAACCCTTGAAATGTAAAATTGCAAAATTACAACTTTAGTCCTTAAACTTTGGAAAAATGTCAAATATAGTCCTTGGTGAGTTTAAAAAGTGAAAATTATCAAAAATAAACCTTGTACTATTCAAATATGACAAAATTGGTCCTTATGGTAAACTTTGGAGAAATTACAAGTTAGGCCCTTAAAGTTTCAAAATTGGCAGATTTGGTCCTTGGACTTATAAAAATGTGCAATATTTGTCCTTGTACTAATCATTAATTACAAGTTTGGCCCTTGTGATAGCTTTGGAAAGTTTACATGTTCAGTCCCTTAAGTTTTGCTGAATTGCAAAATTAGTCCTTGTGTTTAAGCTACACCAAACGGACCCTTTTATTATCCAAATCCAACCCAGCTGGCCCAATACCAAAACCCGGCCCATATTTTAAAATTTGAAATACCGCCACCACTGTAGCACCCTCTCCCTCACCCCTGCATACCTGAAACCAGGTGGTTTCACCACCTCACCACCACTTTCCACCTCACCTACCTTATCCCCCCAGCTGGTTAACAACCCCCTCCACCTCTACATAAACCAAAAAAGCATTAAATGCATAAACCTGCTATCAAAGACTTTTTCCCGCCAAAATGCCACTTGGGTGGTTCTGATGATTTCAAGTGATCCAAAGGTTGGAAATAGGTGGGAAAAGACCAGAGGTCGACAAGAGACTCAAAGAAGTCAATAAATAAGGTTGAGAAGTAGAGATGAAAAAGAAGTAGTGTAATTTTAATTTTCTTTATGTCGTTTTAATAAATTTAAATTTTCCAGTTTATGTTTAAGCTATCAAGTGTTTTGTAATTTAATTTCAGTGTAATAATAATCTATTTTCAGTTTCAATATCAGTGTTAAAGTCCATTTCAAGTTTATGCAAATTTTGAGCCAAAATCTCAAAATTTGCTTATGTTGTTTGTAGTTGTTGTTCTGGATTCAATAAGCTTATATAAGCTCCTAGTAGCTTGTTTAAGCTATCAAAAACATTTTAAACTCAGTTTAAGTTTTAAAAAGAAAAATTCCCAAAAATTCCAATAAATTAGTAAAAATAAAAAATCACGTGGAAATGAAGATCAAAAGCTGAAGCATGTTGGTTATTGGATGAAAATGGTTTAGATGCTTAGTGGTAAGCCTATAGGAGTGATTCTCTGCCTTGGTTCTCTGTCTTGTGTATGAACTCAATTTGTAAGCCAATCCCTTGAAATTTGCATTTCTTAATATAAGTACTATAATCTTGTTAAATCTAGTTTGATACTATTTCAATTTAGTTAATATCAGTTAATGAATAGATTTCTTAGCTTAAAAACTTGTTTTAATGTTTAAAACTCCAAAACAGTTTCATTAAGGGTGTTTGGATTGACCTTGTTAATCGGTCGAGATAGTATTATAGCCATTGTACTTGCTTGTTTCATGTTACATGAGTGTCTAATAACTCATTTCATTCATAAAAGATAATCTTTGTTCAATAAAAAGTCATAATCATCTTTAATCTTTCTTAAGTATTAAGCTGAGAAGTTAGAATACAAATTACATCAAAGTTGCTTATATCTAGATACTATAGCTTAAGTTCACCTTATTATAGCTTATTATAACATAATTAGTGAGTAGGATTAATTTAAAGTTCATATAAGTCAACATAGTTCATAATATAAAAAGTCAAATTTTACTAAAAGCAGTTTTTGAATAAACTTTGGAATTTTATTGTGTGTTTAATAATAAGTTTTAGCTTAAATCCTTTTGGGATATTAAAATTTAGCTGCTAAACTAAATTAGAAAAATACAAGCTTACTTTTAACTAGCTTATTAACTGCTTATTTTCAGCTTTCTTTCAAGACCCTTTTTCAAAAAACTGTCCTGTGCACAGTTAACCCATACAGTTTCATAAGCTCACCAAGAGCTTATCAGTTAGCTTAAGCCTGTGTGTTTTAGCTTATTAAGAAGCTTACCTAGCTGTCTCAAGGTTCCAGTGCTAGTTTTTCAAATTTTAGCTTATTTAATAAGCTCGCTAGTTGATTTTAGTTTTGTCCATTTTCTGTGTTCATCAACCATTCAGTGTTCATAAGATTTTCAAAAGCTTCTCACAAGTTCATTTTTGTAACCCAATCTGTGTACATTAGCTTTTTAGAGAGCCCAGTTGGTCAACTAGTTAGTTTAATTGCTTATTTTCATTTTGTAGCTTAATTCAGTGCTTAAAAATAAGTTAGAAGGTGCCTAGTAACTAAGAAGTTCCTTTGTTTAAGCAGTGAAGACTAGTGCTTATTTGGATATAATGCAGTGCTTATTTCTAGTCATATTGCTTATTTAGTTGTAATAATAGTTTGTTAAAAAGTTATTTAGCTTATTCTAAGTTAGCCTTTGCTTATTTTCTAGCTTATTAAACATCTTTGCTTAATCTTGTGCTTATTTTCTTCCTTTCATAACTGTTGAGATAAATAAGCTAATACTGAGCTTATTGGTCATTTTACAAAAAGTTCAGTTTGAAAAGTGCTTATTTCATTGTTCTTAATAAGTTTGTAAAAAGAAAAATCGAAAAAAAAATGTTTAGCAAAAAGGTGGGGAAGCGGCTCGAACACTGAGACCTCCCACCTTTGAGTGATAGTGTGTACAATATAGCAAGTTGCCCTTGGGTCTTTGATTTGGTTATATCATGCACAATTTAATACATAAGTCTTCCTTGTTCATTTAGCTTATCTGAACATATTAGCTTATTTCTAGCTTATTAAAACTAGATTTTACAACTTTTATATTTTTATTAGATTTGTATTAGTATTAAGTATTTTATAAAAAAGTTTCAGATTTTTCTAAATAGTTTTAGTATTTTTAAACATTCAATTAGTGTAAAATCTTATTTAATTCATAATAAAAAATATAAAAGTCTAAAAATTATAAATCTTTTTTCTGAAATTTTCTTTTGTCATATACTACGTAAGAAAATTGTTTTTGCACTTATAGGACTTTTATTTCATAAATTTTACGTTTTTGCTATTTAAGACTGCGTAATTTTATAAATAACGTACGTTTTCATTTTAAATCAAGTTTTTAGATAATTTAAGTTTACATTTTAGTTAAAACAGTTTATTTAAGTTATTTTGTTTTATAAAATCATAAAAACATCATTGTAAAAAATAGTGATAGCGTTTATTTAATATATTTTAACTTTTTAATTTCCTTTAATTTGCATTTAAGTCGCTGTAATTTATAAATCTTTTCTTTAGGTATAAATATTTCAAAAACCTTACTAATCACTATCCTTAGTGATTATTCGATATCGTGCGATGTGAAACACCAATTCATCCTCCGTGGGACTTAACGACCCGAGGAATCCACTATATTCCTCGATCTTCATTGTATTGGTTTACGAGCGGCTTTTAAGTTTATTACGGTTAGCCATTCACAAGTGGCTAGCTTGTGTGATATAGCGATTTCAAGACCAATCAAATTTTGGGCTGCCCGGGAGGTGTAAGCGTGTTTTAAGCATTTCCAGATCCATTCTTGCACATATACCACCTTTTTGTAAACTGTTTTTTTTGTAAAGTTAATCAAAATCAAAAAGTTCATTAACACTTTTCCTAAAGTGTTAACAACACCAAAAATATTTTCATCCTTTGTTTTTACAACATGTTTATCCAAAAAATCCAAAAATATTCATCTTTACCCTCTTACCCTTTTTGATTCTTTATTCCTTTACCCTCTATCCATTTGATTCTAACTTCTTCTATTCTCATGGAATCTCTCGACTACGACGAATTCTGGAACGAAGTTGAAAAACTTCCTACTTTATCACAAATGTCAAAAATTCGTGTTGTCCATGATGATCCATTAATTCTGCGTAGGGAAATGGAACGAGAAACCAGGGTGACAAAGGACCGGTACTTCCCTCTCGATAATGGAGGTGCTAAATACGTCCAACCTACGGTTATCCAAAGATCTAAACCCTCGATTGCTCCTAAGCCGTCTAAAATTGATCCTACACTTTCACGATTTACGGTTAAAAGCAAACATGCCGAATTTAGACCGGTGACTAGCAAGAATGACTTGCCTAATCTTCACGTTTCTCAAGAACCCGAACCGGAGACCATAACGGAAGTGGTGGAAATTGCTAGCTCTCAGAGCACACCACTTGTCCCACCTCCGGATTTTTCAAAATGTTCTTCGAGTCTTAATAGTCATTCGGATCACCATGTTGGTTTTGTTGATTCTTTGAATGAACTGATTCCTTCTCATAACTCTCAAATAGAATCGTTTATTCCTTGTGTGGGTTATGGTGAGCCTCTTTTTGGTTCACCATGTCGCTGTAATGCGTGTGTACAGTGTGGTAATGATATTCTGAGCGGGAGTTGTTTGTTTTGTGATTCGAGGAATTCATTTGATTATGATCCTAACTCATTTAACGACCCTTCAAACTTTTCCAACTACCCACCACAGCACGACTTATCTTCATATAATCAACATCACTGCTGTGAATTTTGTGGAGGTCCTCACCAGGGATTTGAGTGTCAATCCGGAAACACGTTTGTTTACTGAACAGTTTTACGGTAACACTCGGACTTTGAAATGACCAAATTCCATATTATTCACATGACCACCACAACAATCATTTTGTTGTGAGCCTGTGGAGGTCCCCATTTCAAACTCGATTGTCAAACGGGGAATCCATTTCCTTGTAACAATTACGACTATCCATATCACGACCAACCTCCACGGTGCCAAATGACTCAAACTCCTCAAAAACCCAACAAGACACTTATCTAGAGCTTCTGAGTCGTGAAAAGAACTGAGGAGTTGAGTAAAACAAAGCATTTGATAATGTTCCCGGTTTTCTTGTGTATATTGTGGGGGTCCTCATGATGATTATCAATGTCAACCTTCCGGGTTTGACAAATCTCCACTCCCACAATGTCCCGTCATTCAAAATTCACATGAGAAATATATGGAAGAATTGCTAGGCTGAAGAGCAGCGGTGCTAAATTAAATTCCCAAATTGCCTTTGAAAAATCTATTAGGAAATCAATTGCAAAAGAAAAAGCGACCGGATCTAGCTCTCAATTTCGTTTTATTCTACGATGACGTGATGATGAGGATGCACTTGGTATCCTACAATTTTATAAAGATTCATCAAGTTCATCAGTTGATATCCCAGCAGTTGAGATTCATTCTCAAACAACTGCTATCATACCCGATATTCCCACTTCACTCTCTCGAACATGGGGGACGAGCATCTTGACACTGTTCCTGGAAAGGAATCGGACGAATTCATAAAGTCTAGTGTTGAGGACCTTGTCCCAATCTCGAGAGAGTCACAGGGAACTTTTGACCATATGTGTGATATCCCTTCCCCTCTTGAGTGTTCAAAAGATCATTTTGAGACTTTCTCCGATTTTAGCAATGATTGTAAATCTTATGGAGACATTGAGAATGTTGAGGCATCACTTTCACATTTTGATGTTGATCCTCTTCTTGAGGAGTTCAACAATGATCTCACTCACATCATTCCACTTTCATCGGAAAGTGATGATGATCTCTTTGATTTCAAAGCCAACCTAGGAGAAATTGAAAGTCTCCTTTGTAATGATCGTTCACTCACTTCTCACCCTAACAGTCCAATAGAGAATGTTAATCACTTTGTTCCTGAAGCGTTCAAAACAACTCTCACTAAACCTCTATTTGAATTCACTCAATTCACTTTAATTTATGAGAATCCACTCTTTGATACTCAGACTGAGGATAGTGATGAGTCTACAATGGAACAAGAGTTCACTGGACTTACATTACGTGAATGATTCTCTTTACGAGGAGTTCTCCTTTGAACTCACTCATATCATATCTCCACCTGAGTATGATAACTTCCACTTTGATCTAGACATAAATGATCTTTGTGTTCCGGAGGGAAATGTTCTCAACCATGAGAACTTGCTTGATATCAAAATCCCATCCCTCCCACCCACAATATGTCTTGATCAAATGAGCTTAAATGATGAGATTCATGATCCGGAAATCATGAATTCTCCTTCTGATGATGAGTTAGTCATGATGTTTATCATGACTTTCTTTCTCTTCTTCACCTATCGTGGCTTCTCCTGTTCTTCACTCCTTGGAATGAAGACATTATTTTTGACCCGGCATTTTCATTTTATCATTTGTGAGCCGGTTCTATGTATATCTCATCGGTGTGGAACTTTCACATACTTCAATGTTTATACAAACATTTTGAATGAAAGTCCGATGGAGATTGTTTCTTCCACCTTGCTTCCCCATGAACCAATTAATGCGGGGTCGAGTCAAGCTAGTGACTCAAAGGAATCAAAAACATTAGCAAGCACCACATGGGTTTTCACCCGTGTGTACCACCTTAGTGTGGGGGAGATGCCCCACATGTTGTATATTTAAAAATAAAAGAAAAACAAAATAAAAAATAAAAAATAAAAAAAATAAAAAAAATAATAATTGTTGTGTTTCCACACTTGGCTAGTAATGTTATCTTTTTACGTTCTAAGTTTCGGCATAACAGCCGGTACTTTGAATATTGAGGACAATATTCTTTTCTAAGTGTGGGGAAATTCGGCGAATTTGATCATAAATGTACCCTTTTAGTCCATTTTTCACCCAAAATGGCCAAATTTTAAATTTTTTTTAGTGGAAGTACTATGTACTAAACACAACAAATGGTAATCAGTCCACCATGTCTAACCCACATATGGATTGGCTAATCCAGAGACAAACGCTCTTGGTAAAGATTTCTCAAATCCGTTGACGGCTTGCAATTTGCCCAAAATTGTATGGTGTTCAGTTCACCATATCTTTAATTAGTGAAAAGTTGGCTAGCCCGCAAGTTTATGGCTTGTGGTAAAGGCAGTTGGAAAACCATAATTGTAATCGACTCACCAAAGATAATATTGATAATTTATCTAAGAGTTGGCTAGTCGAAGCAAGCGTACGGTAAAGACAAATCAAAACGTTGAAAGTGGTGATTTGCTCAAAATCATTTGGTTATCATTGTACCAAGGTTCTTACTTGAACTAAAACAATTGGCTACTCCCGAAGTAATGGCTTTTGGTAAAGAGATAAAATCCATTAATTTTTCTCAAATCATTGCTAGGGACTAGCAATATCTTAATGTGGGGGATTGATGAGTGTCTAAATACTCATCATTTTTGTATAACTAGGCTGCAAAAACATCTGAAAACACTCATAAATGCATCAAAATGATAAAAATATCACAAACAAGTGTTTTATGTGTTTTAAATACAAAAATATCAAAATCAGATGAAAAACGTATTAAGTTTGCATAATTGGCAGTTTTAGTCCCCCAAGTTTCAAAAGTTTTCAAATCTAGTCCCTGGTAATTCAAAAACTTGTAAAATGTCATTTAAGGTCCATGGGATTCAAAAGTTGTCAAAACAAACCCTTGAAATGTAAAATTGCAAAATTACAACTTTAGTCCTTAAACTTTGGAAAAATGTCAAATATAGTCCTTGGTGAGTTTAAAAAGTGAAAATTATCAAAAATAAACCTTGTACTATTCAAATATGACAAAATTGGTCCTTATGGTAAACTTTGGAGAAATTACAAGTTAGGCCCTTAAAGTTTCAAAATTGGCAGATTTGGTCCTTGGACTTATAAAAATGTGCAATATTTGTCCTTGTACTAATCATTAATTACAAGTTTGGCCCTTGTGATAGCTTTGGAAAGTTTACATGTTCAGTCCCTTAAGTTTTGCTGAATTGCAAAATTAGTCCTTGTGTTTAAGCTACACCAAACGGACCCTTTTATTATCCAAATCCAACCAGGTGGCCCAAAACCAAAACCGGCCCATATTTTAAAATTTGAAATACCGCCACCATCGTGAAAGCACCCTCTCCCTCACCCCTGCGATACACGAAACCGGTGGTTTCACCACCTCACCACCACTTTCCACCTCACCTACCTTATCCCCCCAGCTGGTTAACAACCCCCCTCCACCTCTACATAAACCAAAAAAGCATTAAATGCATAAACCTGCTATCAAAGACTTTTTCCCGCCAAAATGCCACTTGGGTGGTTCTGATGATTTCAAGTGATCCAAAGGTTGGAAATAGGTGGGAAAAGACCAGAGGCAGTCCAAAAGAGACTCAAAGAAGTCAATAAATAAGGTTGAGAAGTAGAGATGAAAAAGAAGTAGTGTAATTTTAATTTTCTTTATGTCGTTTTAATAAATTTAAATTTTCCAGTTTATGTTTAAGCTATCAAGTGTTTTGTAATTTAATTTTAGTGTAATAACAATCTATTTTCAGTTTCAATATCAGTGTTAAAGTCCATTTCAAGTTTATGCAAAATTTGAGCCAAAATCTCAAAATTTGCTTATGTTGTTTGTAGTTGTTGTTCTGGATTCAATAAGCTTATATAAGCTGCTAGTAGCTTGTTTAAGCTATTAAAAACATTTTAAACTCAGTTTAAGTTTTAAAAAGAAAAATTCCCAAAAATTCCAATAAATTAGTAAAAAATAAAAAATCTGTGGAAATGAAGATCAAAAGCTGAAGCATGTTGGTTATTGGATGAAAATGGTTTAGAGGCTTAGTGGTAAGCCTATAGGAGTGATTCTCAGGCCTTGGTTCTCTGTCTTGTGTATGAACTCAATTTGTAAGCCAATCCCTTGAAATTTGCATTTCTTAATATAAGTACTATAATCTTGTTAAATCTGGTTTGATACTGTTTCAATTTAGTTAATATCAGTTAATGAATAGATTTCTTAGCTTAAAAACTTGTTTTAATGTTTAAAACTCCAAAACAGTTTCATTAAGGGGTGTTTGGATTGACCTTGTTAACTGTGTCAGATAGTATTATAGCCATTGTACTTGCTTGTTTCATGTTACATGAGTGTCTAATAACTCATTTCATTCATAAAAGATAATATTTGTTCAATAAAAAGTCATAATCATCTTTAATCTTTCCTTAAGTATTAACTGTTGAGAAGTTAGAATACAAATTACATCAAAGTTGCTTATATCTAGATACTATAGCTTAAATTCACCTTATTATAGCTTATTATAACATAATTAGTGAGTAGGATTAATTTAAAGTTCATATAAGTCAACATAGTTCATAATATAAAAAGTCAAATTTTACTAAAAGCGTTTTGAATAAACTTTGGAATTTTATTGTGTGTTTAATAATAAGTTTTAGCTTAAATCCTTTTGGGATATTAAAATTTAGCTGCTAAACTAAATTAGAAAAATACAAGCTTACTTTTAACTAGCTTATTAGCGCCTATTTTAAGCTTTCTTTCAAGACCCTTTTTCAAAAACCTGCGCACAGTTAACCCATACAGTTTCATAAGCTCATCAAGAGCTTATCAGTTAGCTTAAGCCTGTGTGTTTTAGCTTTTTGAGAAGCTTACTTACCTAGTCTCAAGGTTCAGTGTAGTTTTTCAAATTTTAGCTTATTTAATAAGCCTGCTAGTTGATTTTAGTTTTGTCCATTTCCTGTGTTCATCAACCATTCAGTGTTCATAAGATTTTCAAAAGCTTCTCACAAGTTCATTTTTGTAACCCAATCTGTGTACATTAGCTTTTTAGAGAGCCCAGTTGGTCAACTAGTTAGTTCAATTGCTTATTTTCATTTTGTAGCTTAATTCAGTGCTTAAAAATAAGTTAGAAGGTGCCTAGTAACTAAGAAGTTCACTGTTTAAACAGTGAAGACTAGTGCTTATTTGGATATAATGCAGTGCTTATTTCTAGTCATATTGCTTATTTAGTTGTAATAATAGTTTGTTAAAAAGTTATTTAGCTTATTCTAAGTTAGCCTTTGCTTATTTTCTAGCTTACTAAACATCTTTGCTTAATCTTGTGCTTATTTTCTTCCTTTCATAACTGTTGAGATAAATAAGCTAATACTGAGCTTATTGGTCATTTTTACAAAAAGTTCCAGTTGTGAAAAGTGCTTATTTCATTGTTCTTAATAAGTTTGTAAAAAGAAAAATCGAAAAAAAAATGTTTAGCAAAAGGTGGGAGGCTCTGAACGAACACGAGACCTCCCCTCCCACCTTTGAGAGTGATAGTGTGTACCTGTATAGCCAGTTGCCCTTGGGTCTTTGACTGGTTATATCACGCACAATTTAATACATAAGTCTTCCTTGTTCATTTAGCTTATACGAACATATTAGCTTATTTCTAGCTTATTAAAACTAGATTTTACAACTTTTATATTTTTATTAGATTTGTATTAGTATTAAGTATTTTATAAAAAAGTTTCAGATTTTTCTAAATAGTTTTAGTATTTTTAAACATTTAATTAGTGTAAAATCTTATTTAATTCATAATAAAAAATATAAAAGTCTAAAAATTATAAATCTTTTTTCTAAAATTTTCTTTTGTCATATACTACGTAAGAAAATTGTTTTTGCACTTATAGGACTTTTATTTCATAAATTTTACGTTTTTGCTTGCGCACTCGCGTAATTTTTATAAATAACGTACGTTTTCATTTTAAATCAAGTTTTTAGATAATTTAAGTTTACATTTTAGTTAAAACAGTTTATTTAAGTTATTTTGTTTTATAAAATCATAAAAACATCATTGTAAAAAATAGTGATAGCGTTTATTTAATATATTTTAACTTTTTAATTTCCTTTAATTTGCATTTAAGTCGCTGTAATTTATAAATCTTTTCTTTAGGTATAAATATTTCAAAAACCTTACTAATCACTATCCTTAGTGATTATTCGACATCTGTCTGTGTGAAACACCAATTCATCCTCCGTGGGACTTAACGACCCAGGAATCCGCTATATTCCTCTGATCTTCATTGTATTGGTTTCTGAGCAGTTTTAAGTTTATTACGGTTAGCCATTCACAAGTGGCTAGCTTGTGTGATATAGCTTGACTGTTTTCAGCACCAATCAAATACCAACTGGCAGATCTTCTCACCAAAGCCTTAGCTCCCGCTAGGTTTAATGAGTTGGTCCACCGGATTGGTATGAGGTGTTTGACTCCAGAGGAACTGGATGAACTCTGAAAACATTCTTAAAACCAGTCAAACACCAAAACCTCTTTTGTAAATATTTTTCAAAAACAAAATACAAAAATATAAAATCTGATAAAACAAGAAAAATATTCTTCTATCTATATTTCTTTTAACACTGCAAGTATAAATCTTCCGTAAACACTTTACTCTTTCAAAATTCAGTATTTTCTTGATCAAGTGTTGAGGGGGAGAAAGCAAATATTTTTCGGTTTCATAAAACCTTGTACTTGCATGTTACCTCATCCCGGTTGTTTCTTTATTAATGGTGGTCACATTTCTAGTTTACTGACACTCCTCGAACTAAAATTTATAAAATTTCATTATTTCTTAAGTCGAGGGGGAGTGTCGTCAAATTTCTTTCCAAATATCCTTCGTTTGGTAACTAAAATGGAAGTTATGAGCATGGGATATAAATGGTAAAGGTGGAGGGACTAATTGTGTCAAAATGTCAAAGTATTTTTAACAAAATACTCCACCTAACCTTATTAACTCATCACATTTATTTCACACCTAACATATCCTACGCATAAGATTCATCCTGCAAATCCGTGTTTCTGATCATAAATTTGTAAGTGATTAAACGTTTTTTGGAATAATCTAAACATAGGTTTTGAATCATTTTTCAAACCAACGGTTAGATTTTCGTCTAAGAGTGATTTTGTGTTCTACGCAAAAGCGTATGAACACACAATCAAGTGTGAGTGTTTGTGGTTGAAATGATAGTGTCAAAACGTTTGTATTATCTCTATAATACCATTTTTATCATTTAATCTCACCCAGAAACATGAATTTATTGAATTTGTTAATTAGGGTTTATGCGTAAGTTTGGGTATTCTCATATGTGAATGTTTACAAGTTGAATTGACCATATCCATGCTTAAAATTTACCCAGAAACACTAATTGCATGAAAATTGAAAATTAGGGTTTATGTTCATAAGAATTTGGGTATTTTTGATTCGCTTAGTTTTTGTTGTTAAAACTTGGATAAGTCAACTCATAAGGCTTCTTAGACATCCCAGAAAAAGTTTGGTGTAATTCCTATGGCTAGAACACTTACTCGTAGAAATTGAACTTTAGGGTTTTAAGTTTTACGCGTAAGTTGTTCTACGCATAAATGTGTTGATTGAATATGTCATGTTTCAACTGAAAGAGGTTGAATGTCATGTTAATGTATGAGTTATGATTCATTTGTTTCAGGTTATTACGCGTGAGAAATTCATAATCAAGGTTAATTGAACATCTACGCATAAGTATCATCTTACGCCAGAATGTTATGCGTAGAGAAATCTTACGCGTAACCTTTACGCGCGAAGTTTCTACAATGGGACTACGTATCCTGTGAAGGATATGCGTAACGCGAAATCTACGCATAAGGTTCACTCTTACGAGTAAGCCTTATGCGTAAGGTTCCATATACGCTTACGCGTAAGCTTTACGCCTAAGGCCCTATTTTCCTACGCGTAATATTTCTTTCGCATAAGTCAAGATCCTTACGTATAAGCTTATGCTTACGCGTATAACCACTCCGGTTTACACATTAGCTTGCAAAACCTACGCCTAAGCCTAGTGTTAACCAAAATTATGAATTGTTACGCGTACATACTTGTAAATAAATAAATCATAACGCCACAAACCAAAATGTCACTAATAAGCTTAAATGTTTAATAAGTTGTGAAAAATAAGTGAAAACTTGGACTTTAAAACTCAAAGTTAATCAACTCACGAAACTTATCACGACGTCTTTGGACTATTGGACTAACAAGTGACATTGGACTCGTAACAATCATCGACATATCACATTCAATAAATAGACAATAAAATCAACTGTTGACTAACGTGATGTCTTTTGATATGTTGGTTCTTTTGGCTAAATATCTTTGGATCCACGACATGGACGCCAAATGCGAATGTGGATGCACCAAATGTTCTCTCTATTGAAGATATCTTCCCTCATGGTTACCCAATGAAGATCGTAAAGAACAACCTCAAATTTGATTTTGATACCTTCTCTTGTTCGAGTCTTCATGCCGTGATTGCGGATATTCTCAGTAGTCTCACCCTTATCGAGAACATGCTCACGAACTCGCTTCACGCGTCTGGGAGATCTACATTCACCAATTCTGGCATACAATGCGAAAGATCAAAGGTCAAAATGCTGTGACTGTAACTCTAAACCACAAACAAGTCACGATTACACCAGCAGATTTGAGGGCCATTCTTCTCATTCCTGTCATCGAACCTACTCTATTCAATGCCACTCCAACTGAAGAGGTCGTTCTCTGGTTCATGGTCGACATCGGCTATGATGAAGCTACCGGAGTAATCACTAAGCATTCATCTGTTGATCTTAAGAACATTCCCCAGCCATGGAGAACCCTCTACATTATGATTGCAAAATCTGTTTCTGGACGTGATAGTGGTCCTGAGCATCCCAAGCTCATGGAACTACAAATATTTTGAGCTTTGGTCAACAAGAAAGACATTGAAGTTGAAGCTCTGTGTGGAAAACTAGAAGGGGGGGGGGGTTGAATAGTTTTGCCAATTTTTAGTTGATTTCAAAAACTTTTAGATTCGATATTATGTGAAATCGTATGGATGTTGAGAACGTATAGATCTAATGATAATGCAAGCAAATAGATAAAGTTAAGGGATAGAAATGACACAACCGATTTATAGTGGTTAGGCTACAAGGTCACCTTCCTTGCCCTACTCCACTCCCCGAGTCACCTACTCCAGAGTTCAAGCACTATGTCAACAAACTCCTTCACTTGGCGGAGAAGCCTTCACAACGTTGCTTACACTTTTCCGGTACAAAGCTAGATACCGAGTCCGTAACACGGTGGACCAAACCAACACAACTATTACACAACAAATATGTGAAATATCAAATACAAGATCTTCGCTACTGAAATCTTGCGGAGTGACAAATCAATCAAGGACCCTTGCTTGGATGACTTGTAGAATGCTCGTGATCTCGCCTTAGAGAAGGACCTATATGAGGATCACAAATAGAAAGAAAGAAGAACAACTCTCTGGATCAAGTGATCTATATGTTAGAAGAGAATGAGAGTGTATGAGAGATTTAGTAAGAAGAGGGTAAGTTAGAATGAAGAAATGGCTCTCTATTTATAGGCAAATTTCTCCTCTGTTCCACGGATTCCACGGATCCCTTCCACTTGGGATCCGGCTAGTGTAATCCTAGGGATCCGTGGTATGCTACTCTTTGCCCATTGGTTTTTTGGTTATGGGTCATGGGTTATGGGTTGGTCCATGGGTTTTCTCTAGATTCAATGTATCTAAGTATACATTGTATCAAGTTTTCTTTGGTATGGGTTTAAGATCCATGGGTTATGGTCCATGGGTTATGGTTTTACCCATCCTAATAAACTATTACAACAAATGCTTAATTATTACATTTTTGTATTTAAATGGCTATATGTAAATGCTTTACAAAAATAACATGTATCCTTATAATTTGACTTAAGATAACATTACATTTGTTATCAACAAAACACAAAGAGATCGCAAAATATTAATAAGCGTTTTTACGGTTTATTTGTATTAACAATCTCCCCCTTTTGTTGATGACAAAACATAATGTTATGATGAGTAAAACTTAAAAATAGATGTAAGTTTTGAAAGCCCATAAGTTTTACTTCTTCTCCCCCTTTTTTGTCGAAACAAAAAGTTAACCCTTGGAAGAAATAAACAAACTCCTAACTCCCCCTTGACGGTAGCTCCCCTTGTTTGGGGCGTCAAGAGAAGAAAAAATAAAAATTCCTATAAAAAGAAAGGTTAGTAACATGCTTATATAATCTTGTGGTTGTCGAGAATCAAGATTAGGAGCCAAGGTATGTAAACAAGGCAAAAACAAAAAATTGTAGTGGTATGTATGCCACTTACAAGCATGTAAAAATAAGAACAAGAATTGTTCTTGAAAATGACTTCAAAAGAAAAATAATACTAAAGGTAGAAAAAGTAGTAGTAGTGATTCCTTCCATGCTTGCATAAGGTTATGGATGGAGATTTTGATGAGTAATGGTATTGATGCGATCAAGGATGAGGTTGAGTTTGAAACGTATTTCTTCCCTAACTTCTATTGCAATTTTCCTAGTGGATTGGCAATGTTCACAATGTAAATGATGTGGGTAATGAGTGCGGAAGTTTTCGGGTTGTTTTGATTTGAGTTTTGCGGAAGTTGTGGTGGAAAAATAGGAAAATATGGATCACAATCCAGAATGTTAATAAGTGGTGGTGGAAAAGAACCTAGATGTTCTTGTAATGTGATGGGAGCTAATGGTGGTGATGTTTCATGATCTTGAAAGATAGTATTTGGAGATGTGGGGGGTATTGAAAAGACTAATTCTTTTTCTTTAGGTAGGTTAGATCTTGTTGGAGTCTTAAGGAGTTCCAAAAGAGTTATTTTAGGTGGTGATGAAGTTGGTGTACTTGTTGGTGATGAGGGTGGTGCTATAATAGAAGCATCTTGTGGTGAATTATTTGTTGAGGATGAACCATTTGAGGTTGGTTTTGCTAAACAACAAGATTGGATACTAATCCGTGCGGATATCCTAGCATTTGATTGTGGTATTTTGGATGGTGGAAGTACAAAGGTTTGGATATCATGATTGTTTGTACTAGATGATTCTCCTAAAGGGTTTTGGATGACATGATGAAGTGTGTTTGTGAGATGGAGATGGAGTATGCAAGCATTTTGGGAGTTATATATATAGAAAAACAAAGCATTGTAATGAATGCTTGACCCAAAATGTGGATTAAAATCTAATGATTAGATATGAATTCAAGGCATGTGATTATGAGAACACAAGCATTAAAGAGCATACTCCCAAAATGAAACAAATGTGGATTTTTCATCCAAAGTGAAAAAATAGAAGTTGAAAACAAACTTCGTTACACGGATCCCACGGATCCTTCCCTTGAGGGATCCGTCCAAAGCATAAAGGTGGGATCCGTGGGTTGCAGTGTTTCGGCAGCAAAAATTTTCCTTTTGGAAACATTTTTGCCTAGTGTGTGCCTATATGCAAACTATTTAGAGTTTCGGTTATCTGATCCCTAAGAAAAAAGGAATAGAAAATAAACTAGAAGTGTAAAAGCATCCATTGAGATAACCGAAAACACATATTTAGTACATGAGTACGTAATTTTGTGTTATCAATGCTCCTAATTCATTGTTGCTTAAATGAATGTACCCGAAAACACATATTAGTTATGTGTCCCCTTTAGCATTCAAAAGACATGAGATGCAATGAAAAAGCGTTTTTACTTTGTATTAATGAAAAGCGATTTGTCCTAGGCGTGAGAAATTGCTTTTGTGAAATTGATACGGGAAGGTATCATCCTTTTAGAAAATATTGTGAAAGTAGGCTTGTATTTTAAAAAAATAAGAAAATTATAAGAAAAACTCATCTTGGGTTTTGAAAATTTCCGTATTGTTTGTGAGTTGTGCGTGAAATAGAAATCCTAGACTCAGAAAGAAGAAGGCTAGTGTTTACATACCTTGTAGAGTCAATTAAATTACGACGTTTGTTCCATTAGACCAAGACCAAGTAGGTTGAATTGTTCCCGCTTCAACGGTTTGGTGAGGGCGTCGGCTATGTTGTCTTCGGATGCTACCTTCTCAATAGAGATGTTCCCTTTTGAACATTGTCTCTTAGGAAGTGATGACGAATCTCTATATGCTTTATACGAGAATGCAATACCAGTTCTTGCTTAGATCGATTGCACCTTTGTTGTCACATAGGATGGCTATGTTGCTTAGATGGATGTAAGTAGTCTACTAACGCTTGTTTCATCCATAGTGCTTGTTGGCATGCTTTGCCTGGGCGGAGCGTGCGGCTTCCGGTTGTTGATATTGCAAGTGCCGTTTGTTTCTTAGAAAACCATGATGTTAAACAACATCCCATAAAAGTACATACCCCACTTGTACTTTTTATATCAATGTAATCACTGCATGGTCGAATCTGCATATACAATTGTTTCTACTCCCGTGCCCTTAGCATACCATAATCCTAATTGTGTTGTACCCTAATATATATCTAAATATCCTTTTACGGCTTCTAGGTGTGATATTTTGGGGTCTTCTTGAAACCTAGCACATAAGCAAACACTAAACATGATATCCGGCTACTTGCCGTGAGGTAGAGAAGGCTACCTATCATGCCCGATATTTAGTATTATCTCTACTGTTCTCCCGTCCTCATCTTTTGTGAGTTTGGTGTCGGATGACATTGGAGTCCTAATTGGTTTTGACTCTTCTAGAACGAATTTCTTTAACATCTCCTTGATGTACTTAGATTGATTAAAGAAGATACCATCTTCTACTTGTTTTATTTGTAGACCAAGAAAGAAACTAAGTTCTCCCATCATACTCATCTCGAACTCGTCATGCATGATTTTAGAGAAATCATCACACATGTTTTGACAAGTGGATCGAATATAATCATCTACATATATTTGTACTATGATTATATGTGACTCTCTTTTCTTAGTAAAAAGTGTGTTGTCAAATAACCCCATGGTGTAGTTGTGTTTAACTAGAAATGACTTGAGTCTATCATACCAAGCTTTTGGAGCTTGTTTAAGACCATAAAGGGCTTTCTTTAATTTATACACATGTTTGGGTTTTTCAAAATCAATGAAGCCCTGAGGTTGAGCTACATATACTTCTTCATTTATGACACCATTTAGAAAAGCGCTTTTGACATCCATTTGATAAAGCTTTAGATCATTAGCACAAGCATGCGCAAGAAGTATTCTTATAGACTCTAATCTAGCAACGCGTAGGTCTCATCAAAGTCTATTCCCTCTTGTTGGTTATACCCTTGAGCAACGAGTCTAGCCTTGTTCCTAGACACTACTCCGTTTGCATCTAATTTGTTTTATAAACCCATTTGGTTCCTATTATGGTTTGATTACTAGGTGGAGGGACAAGTGTCCAAACATCATTAGAAACAAATTGATTTAGTTCTTCTTGCATAGCCATTACCCAACTTTCGTATTTTATGGCTTCTTGTGTATTCTTAGGTTCTAAGGTTGAAACGAAACAAAACAAGCTACTTTGGTTTTGAACTTGAGATCTTAATGTTCGTTCGTTTAGTTTTCCTATGACTTTATCTACGGGGTGATCTTTGGACTCTTTAATGTTTACTATTTCATCACTTAGAGGTTCTTCTTCTTCACTTATCTTTTTCTTTATTACTATGGCTTCACTTTCTATAATCTCGTCATCGACAAGAGGTGGAGAGGGTTTTGGTGGACTTTCATCAAATTTTATATTTAATGACCTTCTACCTTCATTGTTTCTTTTTTTAATATGACGTAAGCTTTGCTATTTGGAGAATAACCAAAAAAGATACCTTCGGTTGATTTAGGATCAAATTTTGTAAGGTAATCTTTAGTGTTAAGGATAAAACATTTACTACCAAAGACTCTAAAGTGATTTAACTTAGGCTTTTTGCCTCGAAGTAACTCATATGGAGTTTTCCTAAGATTGGTCTAATCAAGACTCGATTGAGTATATACGTTGAAGTATCAACGGCATTACACCAAAATTTTTGAGGTATGGATTGTTCATTAAGCATGGTTCGACTCATTTCTTATAGAGTTCTATTCTTTCTTTCTATTACCCCATTCGATTGTGGAGTGCGTGGAGCCGAGAAGTTGTGAGTAATACCATTAGCGCCACAAAAAGCTCAATTGCACTTCATTATCGAATTCCCTACCATGATCCGTCCTAATAGACACTATCGGACTTCCTAGTTGTTTTTGGATCTTTTTGCTTAATATTTCAAAATAGTTAAAGGTTTCCGTTTTGTTCTTTAAAAATTCTGTCCATGTATACACGAGTAGTCATCCACTATTACTAAAGTGTAGTAGTTGCCTCCATAACTTTGGATAGCGGATGGATGATGAGTGCTTATTCACTCATCATTTTTACCCATCTAAGACCACAAAAATGTCTAAAAACACTGAAATATAACCAATTATGTTGCAGATATCCTTGGAGTGTGTTTTTATGTGTTTCAGGTACAAAGGATCAAAAGGGACCAAAATGCAGTAAATGAGCTCGATTGGAAAGCGTTTTTGCGCATCGAACCTTAAGATGAATTTCTAGAGCAGGGATACATTTGGGAGTGAGCTTGGGGAATCGACCTAAAAACCTAACCTAAACCCAAATTTCCATTTTACCTTCCTTGGGACCCAAATGACCATTTCACCACACGCCAAAAATCCAAATTCATATTTTATTCCCTAAAACTTATTTTATTTAAAACAATTATTTTTATTTTCACCAATTTTATTAAAAGTATTTTCTTTCAAAAAAGTATTTATACAAAATACTCAAAACCTTTTTAAAATAAAACCATATAACCTCTTAACCTATTTGACCCCTTTCAATACCCATTGACCCCCTCCCCTTATTGACCCTCTTCCCTGTTTTTACCCAAAACCCTGCTTCACCATTCTTGGCGCCAAAGCTAAAACCCCTCTCCTTTGTCTTCTTCTTCCCCTGTCCCTCTCAAAACCTGGTCCCCAACTCATTCCTCCCAACACACCCACATGGGTCTCTCAGTGCCATGTTGGCAATCCAACATACCCACATTGGATACCAAAGTTTGGACGGCCAAGATGTGTTTGAGTGGTGCCCAAGTTGAATGGGATGGCTAGGATTAAAGCTAAAGAAGCACAAAGGCTCCAAGACTACTTCTGTCTCACCAAACAAACACAACTCAAGATTGAAGACCTAGCTTTAGCTTAGTATAAATAGATGCATTTGTAAGCCTTGAAGGGCGGTAGGTTTTTAATAGAATTCTTAGTTTAATTTATGTTTTAAATTAGTTGTAATGTTTTATTTTATGAATGAGAAAAAAAAAGTTTTCCTACTTGTCTTATTTTCTGCTTATATGCTAATAAGCACTTGAGTGCTTATTAGCTTGTTATCACTTGTTTTCTTATCCCAAGTCTCCTTAATATCTGCTATTCAGTTTTTGAAAAGAAAAAAAAAAAAAAGCAAACTTGAGTTTTTACTTCATTTTCAAAACAGTAAGCCCTGTGCAGGGGTGTTTGGTTTTAGCTTATTTGAAGAACAAAAATCAATTTTTACCCATTTTGACTCTTCAAGTCAAACATGTTTCAAGGTTTTAGTTAATGTTTAAAAGGTTTCAATCTGTTTTATCAAGCTGGTTCAAGTTTTGATAGCAAAAATATTTTGGTCATTTTCTGTCCTGCACACTTAAACAGCAGCTGTAGCTGCTGTTTCACAGCTTCTCCACAGCTTATTTTTGGTCCAAAATTCTTCCAAATCATTTTTCTTGTATCTTTACTTACCCACCTAGATATAGCATAGCTTATTTAGCACTTAGTTTAGCTCTAGCTCACCTAGTTTAATTGCTTTTACACTTGAAATCTGTCCCAAACCATATTTGTACTCAGTTCGTGACATAATGGCCAAGGGCTCCACTTGTTGATTTTTAATTTGCTTATTACTAGGTTTTAGCATTTGAAAATTGGTATGCTCAATCTAGGCTAGGTAGTCAAGACATAAGTGATTTTGTTTATTTTCCAACAGCTTATTATAGCTTATTTATAAGCTCAAACGACCCCCAGTCCAGCTGTTACAGTAGATGGTGCATGCCCCTTGTTTTAGCTTATTTAAATTTCCCATTAGCTTATTTAGGATACCTTAGTGCTTTTTAGGTTATATAGATTAGGTGTACCAGTTTTTAGCTTATTTAATGCTTATTTAGTGCTTGTTTAATCATTTATAGCTTATTAACTTATTGCATGCTCCTTTTCCATTGTTACTTTAGGAACATCCCAACTGCTTATTCTCCCCCTTTAAAGTAGTCCATTTCCTGTATTTCTAGCTTATTCAAGTTCCTTATTATACCTAGTAGCTTATTCCTCACTTCCAACTGCTTATTCCATCATTAGCTTGAATTCAATAGTTTGCTAAAAAGTTGTTTGTTCCCTTGCTTAACTATCCATAACTGAGAACAATAAGCAGTCTTAACTGCTTATTGCTTGCTTTTTACAAGTTGAGTTTTCACAAAAAGTCATTGCTTATTTCCATACTTAAGTTGTCCAAAAAGAAAAATTGAAAAAAAAAATAGTTTGCAAAAAGGTGCCTAGCACCAGGTTCGAACTCAGGTCTCTAGCTTCACATACCCAACACACACACCATTCACCAACTGCCCTAGGGACTTTATTCGTTAGAATCTTGCAACACTTATCTCTTAAATACAAAAACAGTTTTAGCTTACTAGCTTATTTAGCTTTTTAACATCTGATTTCAAAAAGCAGTACCCACTTTTTATATTTTTCTTACAACCAGTAGGACCTAAAGTATTTTTAGTGAAATTTTCAGATTTTTCCAAAATAGTTTAGTATTTTTTATAATTAAATTAGATTAAATTAGTTTTTAAATCATAATAAATAATTTAAAAGTCGAAAAAATACCCGGCTTTTTCCTAAAATTATTTTTAGTCGTTTAGAACGTAGGAAAATTAGTTTCACATCCTTAGGCCTTAAATTGCATCATTTTCACTTTTTGAGGCTCGGGATTAGCCCGGGTTTTCACGTTTTTGCATATTATCACTCTAGGACTTAGTGTAACTTAATTTCATTGTTCCGTATGCTTAGTAGTAGTTAGTTAATCATTTACTTTGTTCCCGTAGCCTTAATTACTTTCCCTTAGTTAATTTGTAGAAAACGTAACCAAAAACAAAAACCCGTAACATCGAGCATTTTAATAACAAACCTCAAACGAAATTCCCAATTCACACCTCGTTAGGGAAACGACCGGATATCCTTATCCGGTATCACTATCGAATATTTGAGGGTTTTCGTGGTCGACCTTTTTCCTAAAGGGTTGGTTTGTAATTCTCTCGTGTATTTGTATTTGATATTTCTTATATATACTATTTGACTAAACCAATCAAATTTTGGCGCGCTGCGGAGGTTGTGTCGCGACAATATCGTTAAGGTTTGACGATTAGTGACTCGAGATCCTTCCTTCGTGAAGTTATTGTTTTTATAAAAATCAAAAAGTAAAAAATATTTTCCTTTTTATTTTGTATATATATATAAAAGATTAAAAATACAAAAGATTTTCCCTTTTGTTTTAAATAAAATAGAAGACACAATCAATATAACATTCTCAACTTGAGTGTTATCATTATAAGTTCCCGAACAAAAGATTTAAAACTTGCCTTTGTGTCGCCGCGGATTTGGTTTACTTTATCGGTTTAACAAACTGTGTGAGGGTATAAGGACTACCTCGACATTAAATTGCGCTGAAAAGAGCGGGTTTTTAATAAACGCTGACCTACTAAGTCTCTCCGCTCCTTTGTGCGTTTTACTTATAAAAGTGATCATTTCACTTGGGATTATTGGTATAAGTTCACTGTGTTTTGCCTCGGTCTTGTTTTAATTGAAAGTGTTTTTGGTAGTGCATGCACACTCGTTCTTCTAATTCTTCTAGTCCCCTTCTTGAACTCGCCACAATTCCCCGCTAAGACGAAATAGACGTCCCCCAATAGTCGAACCGAGATTCAGTACTAATCCCGACCCCATTCCCCGAAATGGCGAGGATAACCGTTCTATGTTTGAACAACTCCAAGAACCCACCGAGGGTTATGGAGAAGCCATCGTCGTTCCACCAATCGTTGCCGACAATTTTGAACTCAAACACGGATTGATTAACTTGGTATCGTCAAGCCAATTTTACGGATTTGAGAGAGACGATCCTCACTCTCATATCCGACGGTTTAACAAGCTCACGTCTCCAATCAAATATCGAAAGTCGCGGGAAGAAGCAATCAAACTACTTCTTTTCCCGTTTTCACTTGAGGGGGCCGCCCGGATTTGGCTCGAGAAACAACCCCCTCAATCAATCACAACATGGGAAGATTTAGTTTCAAAATTCACTAACGAATTCTTCCCACCACAAAAGACAACACACTTAAAAATGAAATCACAAAGTTTACACAAAAATTTGATGAATCATTTAGTGAAGCTTGGGATCGTTTCAAGGACTTAATTCGTCAATGTCCTCCATGGCTTTTCGAGTTACATCAACTCGATACTTTCTATAATGGTTTGAATGAAAACGATCAAGACTCTCAATGCCGGTGGTAATCTTTTGACACGCTCTACGAAAGATGTGTTGTCCATCATTGAGAACAAGTCTAAAGTCCGCACCTCACGTAGCAAACCGATTGCTTCAGTGAGTGCTTCACACCTTCTTCGGAAAATGTCTCTAGCACGGATGCTAAGATACACAAGCTTACCGATGCTATCCAAGGTTCTCTCAAATCTCTTTCTTCTCCATCTCCAAATCCACCCGCTCAAATCAAAGCGGTGGCAACTACTTGTACTACTTGTGGTGGGCCTCATGCTTACTACAATTGTACTGCTACGGATGGTAATCCTTTTGAAGTAAATGCGTAGTCGGTCTTACAATCAAGGAGGTAATCAATACCGTACTCAAGTTGACCCGAGCTATCGTGCAAGCAATCAAGGACCACCCGGTTTTCCTCAACCTAACAATCAAAATAGGTTCAATCAAAATCAAGTGAAAGGGAAAAATGTTCCATATCAAGCCCCGATGAACCAATACTCCGCCAAGGGGTAATCTCAATCATGGTTATCAAGCTCCTAATTACCAACCCCGGTTGGCCCCTCTATTGAACTTTCCAACTACATTAAGTCTAATGAGGTTACAATTAGGGGTTTGCAAAGCCAAATCACTACTTTGAGAAATGAATTCCAAACTTCAATGTCAAAACAAGGAAATGAGTTAAAAATGAGTTGAACAAAACGAACAACAAAATTGATCAAAATCAAAACAAAATTGAAAATATGTTCAATAGTATCATGTGTCAAATGAATCAAGCTTCAACTTCTAAAACCCTTCCGGGTAACACAATTCCAAATCCGAAGCGGAGTTGAATGCTATTGCACACCGAGTGGTAAGACATATGATGGACCCTCGATGCCTACACCTCTCCGAGGAGGAGGTAGCACAAGAAACCGAGGTGACAAAGGACAAGGTGCATTCTACAAGCCCACAAAAGTGCACAGTCCAACCTCCGGTAGTCCAAATTTCCATTCTCGAGCCCGATGTTCGAAGATTAAGCCTTCAATCCCTTATCCTTCAAGGCTTAATGATCAAAAGGTCCGCGACAAATCTAATCAACAAATGGAGAAGCTTATCCAAATCTTCAAAGATTTGCACTTCGAGATTAGTTTCGCGGATGCTCTTCTTCTAATGCCCAAGTTTGCTCCGACAATCAAAAACTTGTTGAGCAACAAAGAAAACATTTCCGAGTTGGCTAAAACTTCCTTGAACGAATTACCCGCGGTTATCCTTAAAACTTCCCGAAAAGTTAGGAGACCCGGAAAATTCCTCATCCCCGTGATTTTCGGGATAGTTCAATGCTCCGCTTTGGCCGATCTTGGCGCGAGCATTAACTTGATGCCACACTCGATGTGGAAAAAGCTTTCATTACCTCCTCTTACCCGACTGTATGATCCTCGAGCTTGCCGACCGACGAATTCTCATCCGCTAGGTATAGCCGAGGATGTTTGCGTGAAAGTAGGAGAATTTTATTTCCCCGCCGACTTTGTTGTCGCTTGAGTTTGATGCCGATCCCCGAGTACCCCTCATCCTTGGGAGGTGCTTCTTGAAACGGGTCGATGCGTTGATCGACGTTGATGAAGGGGAAATTACTTTGAGGGTGAACAAGGAAGCCGTAACTTTTAATCTCGATCAAGTTACGAGATACTCCCCCGTTTATGACGATACGTCCATCAACAAAATTGATGTCATTGACATTGTGTCGGAGGAGTATTCTCAAGAAATTCTTGGATTCTCGAGTGGCAATCCCCCTTCGGTTGATCCCATCATTGCTCTCTCTTCCCCTTCCCTCACTCCATTTTACAATGAGGAAAGTGACTTTATCTTGGAAGAGATTGAAGCTTACTTGTCTAGTGATTCCGTCCCATGGGAAATTGATCACGCTCCCATTGACATCGAAGGAGATATTCTTCTCATCGAGAAGATGCTCAATGATGATCCATCATCACTCCCTCCTCAAGAACTTCATATTGAGGAAATCAAAAACATTGAAAATGCTAATGATCCTCCTGAGGTCGAACTTAAGGACTTACCACCTCACCTCGAACACATTTTGGAGGGTGACTTCGATAAATTACCCGTTATAATTGCTAAAGATTTGAGTGAGGAGGAAAAGCAGCTCTCATAAAGGTTTTGAAGTCACACAAGCGTAGCCATTGCTTGGAAACTTTCCCACATTGGGGTATTAACCCTAATTTTGTACACACAAGATTCTAAATGGAGGATGACCACAAACCAAATGGGTTCAACATCAAAGAAAGAGTGAATCCTAAAATCCATGAGGTTATCAAACAAACAGTGGGTTCTTAAACCATGCTCTGGATGATTTATCCCTATCTCGATAGTTCTCGTGGTGAGCCTGCTCATTGTGGCCCAAAAGGTGGCTCACATGCTTGTTGAAAACTTAAGAAAACGAAGTTGATTCCCACTCGACGTCACCGTGATGGCGCGGTTTGTATCGACTATCGAAAGTTAAATGAAGCCACCCTCGCAGCATCTCACTTTCCTTACCCCCTCATGGATCAAATGTTTGGTATGCAGATTAGCGGGAAACGAATACTATTGTTTTCTCGATGGTTTCTCGGGTTATTTTCAAATACCCATAGATCCTCAAGACCAAGAGAAGACCACATTCACGTGCCCTTATGGAACGTTTGCTTACCGTCGCATGCCTTCGGCTTATGCGCGCTCCGTACATTCCAAAGGTGCATGATGGCCATCTTCCGACATGATCGAGAAGAAACTATGGAGGTCTTTATGGATGATTTTTCGGTCTTTGGGGATTCTTTCAAATCATGTCTCTCCCATTTGGACAAGATGCTTAAACGTTGTGAAGACACAAATCTTTGTCTAAATTGGGAGAAAAGTCATTTCATGGTCAAAGAGGGCATAGTCCTCGGCCATAAGATCTCTAAAAGCGGGATTGAGGTTGATAAGGCTAAAGTTGATGTCATATCCAAATTACCTCATCCCACCACCGTTAAGGGTGTTCGGAGTTTTCTAGGTCACGCCGGCTTCTATCGTCGATTCATTAAAGATTTCTCGAAAATAGTCCGGCCGATGACCCGTCTTCTTGAAAAAGATACTCCGTTCATCTTCTCCAAAGAATGCATTGAAGCTTTCCAAACCTTAAAAAAGAAACTTACGGAAGCTCCTATATTAGTTGCCCCCGATTGGGACCTACCTTTCGAGCTTATGTGCGACGCTAGCGACTTTGCTCTAGGTGCGGTTTTGGGGCAACGAAAAAAACATTCCAGCCTATACACTATGCTAGCAAAACTTTGACCGAAGCTCAAGCACATTACACTACGACGGAAAAAGAATTACTAGTCGTGGTGTATGCTTTCGAGAAGTTTCGACCATACTTGATCTTGTCTAAAAGCATAGTGTATACGGATCACTCGGCCCTCAAATATCTCTTTGCTAAGCAAGATGCAAAGCGAGATTGCTCCGGTGGGTTCTCCTCCTCCAAGAATTTGATATCATCGTTCGTGATAAAAAAGGAGCCGAGAACCTCGCGGCTGACCACCTATCCCGTCTTGAAAATCCTCACCAAGGTGTGCTCGAGAAAAAGGAAATCAATGAAACATTTCCTCTCGAGACACTTAATGTGGTATCTCTAAGTGGAAATTCGAGTACCCCATGGTTTGCCGACTTTGCAAACTACCATGCGGGAAACTTCATTGTTAAAGGGATGTCGTCCCAACAAAAAAACAAATTCTTCAAAGATGTTAAGCATTACTTTTGGGACGACCCCTACTTGTTCAAAGTCTGTGCGGATCAAGTCATCCGACGGTGTGTTCACGGCCAAGAAGCCGTTGATATTCTCAACGCTTGTCACAATGGACCCACGGGGGACATCATGGCCCGAACTACACGCCAAAATGTTTGATTCCGGTTTCTATTGGCCTACAATCTATCGCGATGCCCATGACTTAGTCAAATCATGTGACGCTTGTCAACGTCACGGCAAAATCTCGTAAAAGGATGAAATGCCTCAAAATGCAATCCAAGTGTGCGAGATCTTTGACGTGTGGGGCATCGTCTTCATGGGCCCGTTCCGTCTTCGAGGGAACAAGTATATACTCGTGGCGGTCGATTACTTGTCTAAATGGGTGGAAGTGAAAGCGCTCCCCACCAACGGCAGAGTAGTTGTGAAATTTCTGAAATCTCTCTTTGCTCGTTTGGAACTCCCGTGCCATCATTAGTGATCGCGGATGCGCGCACGCAATGACCAATTCAAAAAGTCATGCTTAAGTACGGTGTCACTCACCGTCTTGCTACCGCGTATCACCCACAAACTAGTGGTCAAGTGGAAGTCTCAAATCGTGGCCTAAAAATAATTCTTGAAAGGACCGTGGCGAAAACCGTGCCTCTTGGTCGGATAAACTAGATGATGCACTCTGGGCCTTTCGTACCGCTTACAAAACACCTATTGGTTGTACTCCTTATAAGCTTGTGTACGGAAAGGCGTGTCATCTCCCGATCGAGCTCGAGCACAAAGCCTATTGGGCCTTGAAGCATGCTAACTTTGATCTCAAGTCCGCGGGTGATCACCGAAAAGTTCAACTCAATGAATTAAATGAACTTCGTGATCAAGCCTACGAGAACACTTTAATCTACAAAGACAAAGAAGATCCATGACTCCAAAATCAAGAACCGCGTTTTCAACGTTGGTGACCGAGTCCTTCTTTTTAATTCTCGATTGAAGATCTTCTCAGGGAAACTTAAAACCCGTTGGACTGGGCCGTTCACCATTGCCAAAGTCTTTCCTTATGGTGCCGTCGAGTTATCTCAAAACGACGGACCAAACTTCAAAGTGAACGGCCATATTTGAAACACTATTTTGGAGGGGACATACCTCAATTGGTTGTCCCGGATCTCCAAACCTTCCCTATGAACCAATGAATTCGGGGTCGAGTCAAGCTAGCGACTCGGTTAACAAAACATAGCATTTCATGGGTTTCCACCCATGTTTCTATCTTCTTTCTCTTTTCTAACACTAAGTGTGGGGAAACCCCACGATGTTTGCTTGTTGTGTTTGCTCTCTGTTTTCAGGATTCCCGTAGATCGTGATGATTGATGCGCCTGTTTTCGATTCAGCCGCCCAATATCCGATCTTTTTGCTAACGTTTATCTAGGGATATCTTTATAAATCCTTTTGTGAAAAAAGATTTCGCTTCCACACTTGGCTAGTAGTATTACCTTTTTCCGTTCTATAGTTTTGGCTACGGCCGGTACTTTGAATATTGAGGGCAATATTCAATTCTAAGTGTGGGGAATTCTAAGAATTTGATCATTCATTGTACCTTCTAGTACCCTAGCACCCCGTTTTGACCAAAAATTTTAAAATTTTATCGCTTTAAGTCAAGTATTTACATTTTCAAGAAGTGCTTTGCACAAAAATAAAGCATTGATGCTTCGGTATTAATGGTAGTTTAGTCTTGATTCGGCTAGAACAAGGGAATCCCGACTCTGCTAGAGTGTTGATCTAGCTGCTCTCTTAACAATTAGGCTAAGGTTTTATGCGTTGTGCAAATGAAAATGCTAAGCGTGGAGTAGTTGGTTCTCTTTAGAGCTTATATAAGTAATCTATGGCTTTTTCTCCCTGAAGCTAACTAATTGGACTTAAATACGTGCTCATTGTCAAACTTTTGAACATTCAAATCGTCTTGTTACAATAAAAGTTTTTAAGCAAAATTGATTTAGAGTTCGAGTTCAACTTTTTATTTAAATTTCCGAGAAAGCATACTTTCTTTAAATCTGAATAAAGTTGCAAAATGAAAGTATCGTAAAGTTGCTTGAATGATGCAAAAGTTGCAAGTTTAAAGTTCGAAGTCAAAAGTTGAAAAAAAAAAATGAAAAAAAAAAAAAAAAAAAAAAAAGGTTGCGTGAATAAAAGCACTATGTTGCTTATGAATAAATGTGCGAAACTTGCTTTTTCTTAAATTTAAATCGGAAGTTGAACTCGCATTCGTCAAAGTTGTCTAAAAGTTTGACGGTAATTTGGAAATCCTTGATTTCAAAGATCCCTAAAGCTCCGATACTATTCTCGAGGGTGAAAACCTAGCCTCCTTAAAAGGACAAGCTGAGAAGAAAGTCACAACATGGAGTGATCTCACCTTTGAATCTCGAATTTCTAAATTGTCGTCGGTTGTAATCCATTTAGGTTTAGTTTTAACTTAACGGTGGCTTCGTAAATCTTTGGAATCGAATTCCCGCTAATTCCGGTACTATTCTCTGTGAGGTGTCAAAAGCCTGGTCACTTAAAACTTGTGTTTTGGGATGTGCGAGAAGAAGCCGCTACATGGAAGAGGCCCTTTCGATCCTTAGACTTTCATCGTTTTCGGTGGGTTAGTACTTTGGTTAAGTGGATAACAACCATAACAAATGTCGATTTTAATGGTCAAACTTTTGAAAATGAGCACACACACTTAAATTTTATGAATTGCGGGAGTTAAAAGTTAAGTCTCGACTTACATAGATTATTTGTATAAGTAGTGTTAGCATTTTACAAAAACGTTTGCACAATAAGTTTAAGCTTGGTTTGAGAGTATAAAAAAGAGGATGACGATTATAATTTCCCGGAGACACCCATTTTGTGTGAATCCCGTTCTATGATGCCATGTTTTGATAATCAAGCATGTTATTTATTTACGTTCAAGTTTAAATTTCTCGTAGTTGAATAAAAATCGAAACGGGGTATTCTTGGTATTTTTGATCCTTTCATTACTTCATATGATCGGATTGCTAGGGACTAGCAATTGATAGTGTGGGGATTTGATGAGTGCTTATTCACTCATCATTTTTACCCATCTAAGCCCACAAAAATGTCTAAAAACACTGAAAAATAACCAATTATACTGCAGATATCCTTGGAGTGTGTTTTATGTGTTTGGTACAAAGGATAAACGGGACAAAACGTGCGAAATTGAGCTTGGATTTGAAAACGTGCTTTGCTGACAGAGCCGGAAGTGAATTTTCTACATTTTCAGAGCCCGGGATACATATTTGGGAGTGAGCTTGGGGAATCAGATCAAAAACCTATCCCTAAATCCAAATTACCAATTTACCCTCTACCCGAACCAAAAATTACCATTTTACCCTTAAAAATCCTAAAATATCTACTCTTTTAAAACCTCATTTTTATTTTACAACAATTATTTTTTAAACCAATTTTATTAAAATTATTTTCTTTCTAAAAAAAAAATAAAAAAAAAAAAAATAAATAATAATACAAAGTTTTATTTAAAAATACAAAAGTTTTTACTTAAATCTTTTTTTAAAAAAAAACCCCTTTTAAGCTAAAACCCTTTTTTATTAAAAACCCATTTACCCCTAACCCATATACCCATAACCCATTTACTTAAAACCCATTTACCCTTTCTCTTCTCTGCTTTTACCCAAAAACAGAAACCAAAACAAACCCAGACAACCATGGCGCCAAATCCCAACCCCCCTCCTTGTCTTCTTCTTCCCAGTCACTATCTCAAACCCTATCTTACTGGTCCCCAGCTCACTTTTACCCAACACAAGCACATGGGTGAGATGCCATGTTGGCAATCCTCAAACACCCCATTGGAGCTCATTAAATCCACGGCTTAGATGCACCCTTGGGCTCCAAGTTGAGATAGATGGATGAGATGACCAAAACACAAAGTGTCCCAAGAAGTCTTTTCTCTCACAACAAAAGCACAAGCAGTGACTTGAAGACCTAGATAGCATAGTATAAATAGAGCACTTGTAGCCTTTCAAAGGCATTAGGATTTTTAGGATTTAGTTAAGTTTTAAATTTAGTTTCTGTTTTTAATTGTAATTTCATCTTTTTAGTTAATGAAAAGAGTTTTTATTACTATATTGCTTGTTTTTGCTAATAAGCACTTTCTTGCTTATTAGCCTTATTATTGTTGATTCCATTCAAGTTTTCTGATTTTGAAGTTTTAAGTAAGTAAAACTCCGTCAGTTCTTAAAATCAGTTTTGTTAGATTTACACCCTTTTAAAGGGTGTTTGGTTTAAGCTTATTCAGGTCTAAAATCACTTTTACCCATTTTGACTCTTCAAGTCAAACATGTTTCAAGGTATTATTAATGTTTAAAAAGGTCTTAAGCTGTTTTGACAAAGCTACACAAGTTTGGATAGTAAAAAAAAGGGCTCATCTGTTTTCTGTCTTGAACACCCAAGCAGCAGTTAAGCTCTTTGTTGCAGCTTCTATTACAGCTTATTTTAAGCATAAACTTTTCCAAAATTACTTTTCTTGTAACCCCGACATACACCTAGACATAGCCTTGCTTATTTTGCACCTAGTTTAGCTCTAGCTTAGTTTAATTTACACTTGAAATCTGTCAAAACCCCATCTCAGCAAGCTGTTTTACAGCAGTCTTGCAGTCCCATCTTTAGCTTATTTAGGTATCTTAGTTAGCTTATCTGTGTACCTTAGTGCTTATTAGGTCCTATAGATTAGGTGAGTTAGTTTTTTGGCTTATCCTGCAGCAACATATATGCTTATTTAGCCCTTTAGATTAGCTAGTGTCCATTTTATGCTCATTTCCCTTTTAGCTTAGGAAGTCCCATAACTGCTTCTATCCCCTATTTCAAGATTGCTTTTTAGTCTTTTATAGCTTATTTCAGATTTAGCATAATGTATGCTTGCTTATTTCCATTTTCCAAGTGCTTATATTGTCTTCTTTATGCTTAAAATCTTGTAAAGGGTGTTGGTTTAGCTTCTGTCACAACTGATGGAAATAAGCAGTTGAGAAACTGCTTATTCAAAGTGTTTATAAAAAAGTTTTTCACAAAAAAGTTTAGTTTTAGTCTTATAACAAAGTTGCAAAAAGAAAATTTGAAAAAAAAAATAGTTTGCAAAAAAGGGTACCACAGGTATCGAACCTGGGACCTCTTGCTCACGCTCCCAACACAACACCTCAAATCCAACTGCCCTAGGGTCTTTGATCAGTCATACTTTGCACTAGTTAATATTTATATACCAGAAACAGTTTATAGCTTATAGCTTATTTAGCTTTTTATTGCTTATTTCCAAAGTAGTACCCAACTTTTTATTTTTCTTATCAGGTTTAGCTTAAAGTATTTTTAGTGAAATTTTCAGATTTTTCAAAATCATTTAGTATTTTTATAATTAAATTAGATTAAATTAGTTTTAATTCATAATAAATAATTTAAAAGTCGAAAAAATACCCGGCTTTTTCCTAAAATTATTTTAGTCGTTTAGAACGTAGGAAAATTAGTTTCACATCCTTAGGCCTTAAATTGCATCATTTTCACTTTTTGAGGCTCGGGATTAGCCCGGGTTTTCACGTTTTTGCATATTATCACTCTAGGACTTAGTGGAACTTAATTTTATTGTCCATTATGCTTAGTAGTAGTTAGATTATCATTTACTTTGTTCCGTAGCCTAATTACTTCCCTTTAGTTAATTTGTAGAAAACGTAATCAAAACCAAAAAACCATAACATCGAGCATTTTAATAACAAACCTCAAACGAGATTCTCAATTCACACCTCGTTGGGAAACGACCCGGATATCCTTATCCGGTATCACTTATCGAACACTTGAGGGTTTTGCGTGTCGACCTTTTTCCTAAAGGGTTGGTTTGTAATTCTCGCGTGTATCTTATATTTGATATATTTTCTTAAACCAATCAAAAATCAAGATGTTAAACAATTTACCATGAAAGTACATACCCCAATTGTACTTTTTCTATCAACGTAATCACCTGCATGGTCAGAATCTGCATATACAATTGTTTCTACTTCCGTGCCCTTAGGATACCATAATCCTAATTGTGTTGTACCCTTAATGTATCTAAATATTCTTTTTACGACTTCTAGGTGTGATGTTTTGGGATCTTCTTGAAACCTAGCACATAAGCAAACACTAAACATGATATCCGGCCTACTTGTCGTGAGGTAGAGGAGACTACCTATCATGCCACGATATTTAGTATTATCGGCCAGTTAGCCGTCTTCATCTTTTTGTGAGTTTGGTGTCGGATGACATTGGGTATCTAATTGGTTTCGACTCTTCTAGACCGAATTTCTTTAACATCTCCTTTATGTATTTAGATTGATTAAAGAAGATACCATCTTCTACTTTTTTGATTTGTAGACCAAGAAAGAAACTAAGTTCTTCCATCATACTCATTTCGAACTCGTCATGCATGATTTTAGAGAAATCATCACACATGTCTTGACAAGTGGATCCGAATATAATATCATCTACATATATTTGCACTATGATTATATGTGACTCTCTTTTGTTAGTAAAAAGTGTATTGTCAACTAACCCCATGATATAGTTGTGTTTAAGTAAAAATGATTTGAGTCTATCATACCAAGCTTTTGGAGCTTGTTTAAGACCATAAGGGGCTTTCTTTAATTTAAACACATGTTTGGGTTTTTCAAAATCGATGAAGCCCGGAGGTTGAGCTACATATACTTCTTTATTAATGAAACCATTTTGGCTTTTGACATCCATTTGATAAAGCTTTAGATCATTAGCACAAGCATATGCAAGAAGTATTCTTATAGACTCTAATCTAGCCACGGGGGCATAGGCCTCATTAAAGTCTATTCCTTCTTGTTGGTTATATCCTTGGGAAACGAGTCTAGCCTTGTTCCTAGACACTACTTCGTTTGCATCTAATTTGTTTTTATAA
>OU343225.1:252698518-252756228 GCA_910596185.1 Chrysanthemum makinoi | reverse complement strand
ACTTGGCTTTGTTAGTTTCCGAAGTGAGAGCGTTAAGTTGTTGTTTATGATCATATTTCAGTTGTTCTATTTGAGTCAACAAAACATTTTTGGATGCGACTAGATCACATATCTGTTGTGCTAATGATTTTTTGTTTTGGTAAGATTTAGCAAAAGTGACTGCAAAACCTTTTTCACGTTTTTCTTGAGTTTGAAAAATGTTGAGTTGATACTTTAAGCATTCATTATCCTTAGTCAACAGTACAATTTTATTTTTTAGTTTAGCATTAATATCAGTGCACTTTTCTAACTGAGTCTCAAAGAAGGTTATGAGCCCGGGATCTGGATTAGACAGAGATTCATTTTGTTCAACCTGAGTCTCCACACCGTTATCATGTGGATCCTCAAATGAAACCACGGGATCAATTTGATTGTCAAAGGTAACCGTAAGGTTATCTTGATCGGCAAATGTGACAATGGGATCCATTTGATTTTCTTCTTGATGAGGTGTGGAAGGTTCATGTTGAACACTCTGAATATCGTCGGATGCAGATGCCGGTGGAGATATCAGATCAGTTATGAATATAGTTTGATCCGGTACCTGAGACAAGCCATCAGTGTCATACACTGGGCCTGTATCACTCATGTGGAGTTCTTGCATGTTTGCCATCAACATAACTACTGCATTAGCCTGCAAGTCCTCCATATCATCATCAGAATCTGCATTTGCCATGAAGCTCTGTTCCTTGTTGGTAAGAGTTCCACCAGCTTCATCCTTAAGAGCCAAGAGTAAAGCCTCTTTGTGATAAGCGTTGCCTCTTGTCCTCGGCTTTGGGCATGCATTAGCCAGATGACCCTTCTCATTACAGTTATAACAACGAAGACCATTAATCCCAGTCTGAGCATTTCCCTGATCAACCACTTGAGCTCGTTGTTGTGGAGCACCCATGTTATTCCTTCCCATGGTATTAAACCCTTGACCACCGCCCATCTGACGAACATTACCACGATTCTGAACTTCAACACGTCCATTGTTAACAACAGCCTGATTCCTTGTGTTAGATGAGGTACGAATGCGATTGTTGGATTTGTTTGAATATCGGCCAAAGGCTCTAGCAATCATGACAAACCCTTGTTGCAATGCATCGAAAGCTTCTAGATCCTCATTAGATTCACTGTAAAGTGCTTGATCATTGTTTTTGTTGTATGGAACCAATTGAGTTTCTTGAGATTGGTGCTGTGACGGATCATATGGTGTAATTGTTGCAGTTGGTTGTGGAGGATTTGTGAAGACAGTTTGTAATGTCGGGAATTGAGGATAACAAGTTTGAGCCCACAAAGCTAATTGTTGATTATCCGGAAGTGAAGGTGAGACAGGGAGTCCACGGATAACCCTTTCTTTGTCAACTTCTTTTTGGTGGGGCTTCAAATAGTCGTACAACAATCCGTATGTAGCATGATGAAGATTCTTTGCTTGACGGATGAAAATGACATACTTTTCCCAATCAGGACCAAGACTACTCAGGAACTTAGTGTTGACAGCAATTCTTGGCATAATGATGTTATGTTTGTCCAAGTCATTGATGATATCTGAGAATCGATGATGATATGACTCTAATGTCTCCCCTGGTTCAATCATGAAGTGTTCATATGCTAAGTAGATTTTGGATTCCATGTCTTCTTGATTGAGTTCAGTGCCTTCCATGAGAAGATGAATATGCTCCCACATTGCTTTAGCAGTCTTCTGAGCATCCACACTACAAAGTATCGGATTAGGTAACCCCAAAAGGATATATTGCATTACAAGTTCATCGGCTTCCATATGTAGAAGTTGATCAGTAGTGAGTTCATTAAGACTGACAACGTTGGTGACATCACCTCTTAGTGGATTAGCAATTGGATCTCCGGGTACAGTGAATGTAGGCATCTGAAAAGGACCTTCAAGGATGACCTTCTTTAAGAACTTTCCATGTGGCTTCTTTAGATTACAAAACCGAAAGAACCTTATCAATCATTGATCGTAGTTAACAGGAGTGAGCAATGGAGGTCTATCAAGTGATCCAGCCTGATGAATGGATTGTTGGCTACTTAAAGCTTCACACATCTTTGCAAACCAAGACGGTTCCTTCATAGTATTCCTGGATGGATGTTGATTGTAAATGTTTGTGTAAGGTTGTACTTGAAGACTAGGTGGTGGTTGAATCATTTGTGGTTGAATTTCTCCTGGAGGAAATTGTTATTGAACTTGTTGTTGTAGTTGTTGATAAAATTTTTGTTGTTGATGGATTTGTTGTTGTTGTTGTTGTTGTTGAGGATACACATGAGGGAAGTAGCTAGAGTATGGTGGTTGAGACATCTTGAAACTTGTGTTGATGATGGATCTTTGTAGTCGAATGAAACTTTGTTGATGAAGTATCCTTATGCGTAGAAAACCAGCTTATGCAAAGGAAATAGCTTATGTGTAAAAACACCACCTTACGCGTAAGAGTAGAGCTTACGCGTAGGAATAGCTTACGCGTAGACTTGGTTAAACCTTAGGTGTAAAACTTATGCGTAATATTTCCTTAGGCGTAAGACGTGCTTATGCGTAGGAAATGCTTAGGCGTAAGATTTTTTACTCGTAAGCTTTTATGCTTAGGCGTAAAACTAGGGTTTTATCCCAAAAATCCTTTACACTTATTCAGTGTAAAAGATATCCAAAGTCGAAGTGTTTTCAGGCTTATCCAAGCAAGAAAACACTGAGTAAACCAGTATATATGAAGATCAAACCAAGAAAAAACCTTATGCGTAGACTTTGAGCACTTACACGTAAAACTAGGGTTTAGTTACGCGTAGGAATAGCCAACTTTTGCTAAAAACGATTTTTAAGCACACCAATGTTTCTAAACCAGATTTTTGTGATGAAAAAGCTTCAATATCACCAAAATAACACAAAAGTGTGAAACTTGATGATCTAAAACCCTTATGCACCTTAAGCGTAGACAGAACTACTCGTATGAAACCAAGCTCAAAAACAATGAAAAACACATAAAATTTCAAACTTTTTGCCAAAAACTTCAACTTTATCACCAAATAACCTTTAAAGTACAAGAATCTTGAATTTTATAGTGTAAAAATCAAAGTTTTGAAGCATTTGAAGTTTAGTATACCAAAACTTACGCGTAGGAAGAAAAAACTTCAAAAACAAATCGTTCACCCAACTATTTGGCGATTGATACCACTGTTAGGTTCCCATTTATGTAACACAAGCATCAATATAAGAAATAGAAAAGAAGTGATCGGTTGAACACACTCACAAACATACGTATGAACAATATAGAAAGTTTAGGCGTGGTTGATATTATGAAAGTGAACAACCAACTCCCAAATGTGAGTTTACAAGATTATTTATAGGAAGGAACTAGGGCAACATGCAAGTTCCCTTCCTTTCTTTATTGGGCTTTTGCATAGGCTCATGGGCTTTCTACACGAGCCTAGCCTTAATTACTAACATAAAAGCCATAATTAAGCTAACTATTACATATTAATTACTAACACTTGTAATCTAGTTTAGGAGTGATTCCAACAAAATCAATCGCAAAAACGCTTGTAATACTCTCACTTAGGATTTCTTTACTACTTGACGTTCTCCTCAAAAGGGAGCACTCGTCAAGGGGGAGCATTTCTTCAAAGACGAAGCCATTTTCAAACATAATTGCAACTCACTCGCTTAGACTTCCTAATTACTTGACGCCCTCAACAAAGAGAAGCATCCGTCAAGGGGGAGCTAAGACGAGAATCTTTCTCTCTTCTTACTCTCTATGTTTCATATTATTACTTTTCATACGTTTTTCTCAAAACAAGGTGTTAGTTTCTTTTCGACGCTCATTTATGTCGACAAAAAAGGTGAGAAGAGAGTAAAAACTCCAACTCAAATTTTTACGAATTTTATTTTCTTCTTAAATTAATCTTATGTTTTGTCATCAACAAAAAGGGGGAGATTGTTAATACAAATAAACCATAAAAACATTTATTTATATTTTACGATCTTCTAATGTTTTGTCGATAACAAACATAAAATCATTTTAACAAAATAAATAAAATACGTAAAAGGTTTGAGCAATATTTTACTAACACACTTATAATAAATATATTAAAACCATATCAAAGCATGTTTAGTAAATAAGTTATATAAAGAAAAGACATTTTCATATAAACACTAAACAAGTAATATTGTTTACAGCTTATAGAAATACATATGTATAACAACTAGTGTTTGCATAATATGGAAATGTACATATATACTTTGTACATATTATAATGGGTAATGTAATGGGTAAAATCCAAAGTCCATGACCATGATCCACAACCCATGATCCATTGACTAGGTATAATGAATGTTGTTGGGTAAAGACCCAAGTCCATAACCCATAACCATGGAGCATGATCCATAACCCATGACCCATTGCATGACATCATGCATGAAGTCATGTTGTGTATTATCCATGATCCGTGACCCAAAGTTCATGACCCATGACCCAAGATCCATAACACAATGTCTAGATACATTAAATCTTGTTAGGTATCCATAATCCATTACCCATAACCCATGGTTCATAACCTATAACCCGGTTTGCAACTCGAAATTCGGACTAAACTTACCCAGTAGCCAGATCCCCAGAATTTCACTAGCCGGATCCCTCTGAGGAGGGATTACTGGTTTCGTGGGACAATAAACAATTTTTCTATAAAATAGTGAGTCATTTCTCTCTTGCTCACTACCAGTTTTACACATACTCTCTCTTAGTATTGTAACATCTCTAACCTATGATCCAAAGGATCATTCTATGTAGCTTCATATTTGTGTGATTCTCTAAGTTCCTCTTAAAGGCGAGATAACCACCTCTTGGAGACGTGGAAACTCAAGGTCATGAGTTGCTAAGCTTCGTCATGATCAAGACCACTGAAGTGTATCTTGTTGATAGTTCTTTTCTCCCTCCATAGAAGTGTTATGTTGAAGGCATTATTGAAAGGTGCCAAGGGTGTACATTCGATATGGTACATCGATGTACAAGATAGATAGTTTGGGTTAAAGGATATTGATATCCTTCTAGTATTGTAACAAGGAGTGGGTCTCTGTTGGGATAGTTGTGTTGTGGTGTAGTGTTGGGTAGTAGTTCCTCCTTTGTAATGGAACTCGTTATCTAGCCTTGTACTGAATAAAGTGTAGGCGACGTTGTGATAGGTGTGGTTCTACCTCGTGGAAGAACTCGGTGTCTAGCCTAGTACCAGATATAGAGTAGGCGATGTTGTGAAGGCTTCTCCACCACATTAAGGAGCTTGTGTTGTGTAGTGCTTACAAACTCTCGAGTGGGGAACTCGGGGAGTGGAGTAGGGCAAGAAAGGTGTCCTTGTAGCCGAACCACTATAAATACTCATGTCGTGGTTTTGTGTTTCTTTACTCTTTATCTTTGCATTACTTACTTATATGCTTATCTATCATTATCCAACAAGCATAAAAAATAGATTAACATAAGTCGATCTAAATATTTTTAAAACGTAGTTTTAATCGGTAAAACTATTCAACCCCCATTCTAGTTTTCCACAAGAATAATAAATAGATAGCATGAATAATATATTTATTTGTTTATAAAAAAAAATACTTACCCCAACACCTATGGCAAGATAAAAGATCTCAAATCTGTCTTCATCGTCAGTTTCAATATGTGTAATAATCCCTGGATTTTTTAGTTTAAAATTGTGGCAATACAAAGGGAGTTCGGAAAACGACTCCTCACGAGTCCTCTTAACAATTGCAATGCATAACATTTAGCTCGCCAAGCTTGAGAATATGAGATATCAATTTTGAACCTAGTATTCATATCTGTTATAATCTCTTTCCCCATATATATCCTACTATTCTCAGACGTTACCTCCTTCAATATATGACCAAGGATTTTGGGGAAGCATTATGATGATATGGGTGAATTTGAGTTCTAGTGCATGTATGATGGTCGTGAAATTTTGTTACATAAAACTTTTTATAGTCTTTGGGTATATAGGCTCGAAAAACCAATTCACATGCGTCAACAATACATTTTACATATACCCTTTGGGGGTCTGATCTTGGGTATCTAATTTGAAATCTCTCTTCAAGAGCTTTTCTACCCAAAGAAACTTTTATATGTTCTTTATTATCAAAAGTATCATGTAAATGAACAAGACTAGATGTTCCATAACACATACCTTTTTTTGAGTTGATATCTGGGACTGGTGTTTTGAGTAGGGGAGGCATATTCCAAAATTTATCCTTCTTACATTTTTTGTTCTCATCATCAGATTTTCTACTCTCCTCATTAGATTCACTACCCTCCTCATTAGATTTTCTACTCTCATCATCAGATTCACTACTCTCATCCTCGCCAGGAAATCTTTTTATTTTCCCAAAAACACTACCCATTATCTTTTCTCCGAAAGGCCGTAATTTATCATCATCTAGCGAATCCCTTTCGTTAGTCTTTTTTTTTGGTGAACCAACAACTTGTTTTTTTTACGATTAGCTGAATCACTTTGAGGATCCTGCATAGGATACACTATGAAATCTAGGCACATACATAGGATTCCCAGGAAATCCATGCATTTTTTGAAAACTTGGAAAATTTTGATAAAATCCACTACCATGCATTTGTGTTTGGTGAATTTGTGTGGCATGATATTCGGTTTGATATACATTTACAGAAGATGTAGCATGATTAAAATTGCTTTGTTGATTGCTTCCCGTAGTTGATAATTTCCTATCGTTTACACTAGACTCAACAATACACAATGTAACAATTCTACTACTTTTAACAACAAATCCATAAATTCATTGACTTCCAAATCATCACATACCTCTACAATATCATTATCCGAATTGTAAGTTACCATAAAACCACTATTACCATCGATTTCTAGCCTGTCGGATACCGCTTCTAGTAAACATGAATATGATAACAACAATGGTAAAATTAGTGCACGTTTTACACAATTTAACGACATATACTCCAACACACCATCCACTCTTTCCCATGTACCTCCTTTACATACACATATTTTGACGGTTTCTTTGACGGATTTCATAGCAAAATTGAGTTTTTTGGTGAAAATTTTGAGTTTTTTAGTAAAGGGAGCTAAAATGAGCAAGAAACAACAATCAAACACTGATACGCGTACAACGCGCTTTTGGGGGTGAAAAGAGATTTCCTTTTCTTCGAGCAAGTTTTTCAACCACCTAAGCAGTGAACCTAATCGCTGTAGCGTAGTATTAGGGTAAGTCTCGGGATTGATATCGTTCTCTAGGGGAATGGGAATGCTAGTGAGAAATTACTACGCTAAGGTTGGGGTTGAGGAAGATTATTTTTTTATCTTTTTTTATATTTTTTTAGAAAATTGAAAGGTTCGATCTCGGGGTATTGGATTTGAGGGGTGGTACTTCTACCGATTACTCTACTATCTATTTATCTAATTAACTAAGCTAAGGGATAGTCTATATCTAATTGATGTGTGCTCGTATGATGATTAAAAATGTGTCTACCTAGATACTATTACTTTCTAGTTATCTTTTATTGATGGTTGAATTGTCACGTCCTTATTCTTAACACGTTGTGTCTTCTAAGGTCGTAGGGTATGATTTTTTCCCTAACTCTTTGAGCATACCTTAAGGTTATTGCCTACAAAATCTCTAGGATTCATAAACTAACTCTAAGGTTATCTTTGGATTTTTAACCTACAATAACTCTAGGCGATTATAAACTAATGTTCACAAAGATTACTCAAGCATTAAAAACACAACGATGGCCTATTGCAATCCTAAGCCAATTACAATTAAGATAAGAGACAACCAATCAATATTCAATAAATAGGTTTCATAGATCTAAGCAAACACACAAGTAAATTATCCGGACATGGTAAACATACAAGCATACACACATACAATCGAAGACATAATGAAATCAATGAAGTAGATTACTTATCTTGATGTAAAACAGGGTATGAGAACCCTAAGATACTGCCCAAGACAAACCAAAATCGTTTTAGGTTTTTACTCCACAATTCTACCTCTCTAAAAGTCTGAAAATTCGAATTCTATATATAGAGTTACAACTGCGATGGCGTCACTACTTAATTGTGACGCCGTCAGATCGCCGCCATTAGGGTTTCGTCTTGACCAAGTCAACTTTGTGACGGCGTCACGTTGTGGTTGTGACGACGCCGTCAGCTTCATCTTCTGACGCCGTCTGAATCTGGATCTAGGCCGTCTGAGTTGTGACGCCCTACTCTTTAAAGCCTGACGCCGTCAGGTACAAAATAGCAATTTCATTCCTGAGCCGTCGCATTTAGAGGGACGGCGTCGCCCTTTATCCGTGACGCCGTCGGGTGTACTTCCAGCAGCTTGAGTGTCTTGATCTTGACTTTAGCCATTTTCTTCACATATTCACGCCTTTTCGTCCAAATAAGCATCATTCCAACATTTTGCCTTCAAGAGACCTAAAAAGTGAAAAGGAACGAAATTAAGCAGTAACGGATATAAAAGTGGTCGATTAAGGGCTTAAATGACCTCTCAAAAGTGTACCTTTTAAATCCTTATCAAACACAATTTATCCAAAAACTGCAAGAAAATCTCGCAAATTAATGAAAATCTCGCAAGTTTTATTCAAAAGTTTGCGATTTTTTTAAGAAATATCGAAACATTTAAGAAATTTTTAAGAAATATCAAAAAAATTCGATATTTCTTAAAAAAATCAAAAATTTTCGATATTTCTTAAAAATATCAAAAAATTTTGATATTTCTGAAAAATTTAGCAAATGTTTCGATATTTCTTAAAATATCGCAAAGTATTTGAGATATTTCCTAAAAATATCAAAAAATTTCGATATTTTTTTCTATTTCACAACGGTCTCAAAACTTGCAGATTTTATAGGTTTTTTCGGTTTTTGACTAAAAAATTGGGTATTTTGTGAAGTAGGTTTGAAAAGTTAGGTATTTTTGTCATTATCTCCATGATTATTCATAGTTGAAGTTATAAAAAGCAGCTAAACGATAAAAAAAATTCCGTATGAAGAATAAAATATAATAGTAATCTTTCCATAAAAGTGCGTTTGTCTTTTCAAGTGTAATAATCAAGCTGTGAGCCGTGAACAACATGCCATGGCTGGCCACATAAAGAAAAAACATGTACAGTAAAACCTCTATAAATTAATAGTGTTGGGACCGGGATATTTTATTAATTTAGCGAGATATTATTATATCGATAAATTAATAATTTATTAATTTAAAGAGGTTTTACGTATGACTTTAAATTTTCAAGTCTAATATACCAGCTAGTTACAATTTATACTCATTAGAGACGAAAAATAAATTTGAAAAACAAGTTCCAATTAATATTTTATAAATACACATTCACACTTTATGAAAATAAAATTAACACTTTTTGTTGCAATACGAGAAGACAACGCATGAACTCTTTAGTGCAATAAGGAGATTTTATGATAAACTCAATATAGATTTGAATTTCAACAAAAAAAACAAGTGACTATGGATTCATTTTACTAAACAATCTTAGTATTTTAGAAGTGTATCTCTCTCTCTCTCACACATACACATATTTATGGAATTTTTAGTGATTATTAATTTATAATTTCGTTGGGACTAATATATATACACCGGGGTTTCAAAAAAATTATTATCTTATTATTTTATCGATTGGAGTCTAAATTTGTACTGGTCCCAAGTTGAGACTGGACAAATTATTAGCTTTATCGAGGTTATTAATTTATCGAGTATTAATTTATATAGGTTTTACTGTATTTAGTAAAGTTCTTAGTAATATGGAAAGGAAAGGACGGTTATTCAAAGGAACTCAAATCAATATATCATTTTAGAACTGCAGACTTTTGGTTATAAAAAGTTAATGTGAAAATAATTCAAATAGCGTACTTAATACCTTGAACTTTACAAAGTAAATATATAGTACTATGAACTAGGGATGCAACCCGAATACCAGTACCGAACCGAAGTACCGTATCAAACCGAACCAGTATCGGCTCCCATTACATGGTAGGATACTGGACTACGAACGAAATCCTTTAAAACTGATATGTGATATGATTTTGGTACCGAAATACAAAATGGGTCATTTTTTTGGATAAATTTCAAAATTCCAACAGTCTTATTAGTCTCTCCCACGCATACTACACAAAAAAAATGAATACAAATAAATTTATGTAAGGTACGTATTGGAGGGTTGAGGCGACTATCCGGTTGGTTTCTCACGTTTGGTAAAGACCCCTCGGTGTGACCGGAGTCACGAGCTGGGGTAACACTTGTTGGTTTATGGACATAAATTAATAGATGTATGTTAGGATCGAACTCGAGACAACGTGATTGCACACTTTACATATGAAGATTTAATTATTAACAATTTAATATAAAAGGTTATATTTAATTATTAAATACACAAACGTATAACGACCATTTAGTAATTAACGACAATTAACTAGCGACCATAATAGAAGGACTATAGATGAAAAAGTGGAAAATAAAGTTCTAAAACCCTTGTGGGTTTGAGAACTGATCAGCCATGGGTGGACAACCCAAACCCGAAGCCCTAACTTGCTCACCAAGTTTGTCATGCTATATAAACAAAGCCAAGGGTTCATTATTTGTATCTCTTGTACACATAACCTAAACCCTAAAGTTGGTTTTCTTTTCTTTGGTGATTGATGATCGACCAAAACCATTTTAGGGTTGATTGGATATGTTTTCCAATTACAAATCGTTTTATTTTCTATTCACAAGTATAACATTAATTTGGTATTAGTACGTGTGTACTAGAATGTGGTACTAACACAATATTGTTAGTATCTTGGATTGAACTACAAAATGATAAGAGGTAATTCTTATAATCTATATAAACCCTAACTAGGGTTCATCCAATTTATTGCTTGTTGGGATTATTTCTTGTTTTGCTAGAATCAAAAGGTACGCATACTATTTATGTTTTGTTAATTAATTTACATGTTATATGTTCCTTACGCTTCTGCATTACTTTGATGTTATTTATGTTTAATTTATGATATGTCATGTTATTAAATTCCAACAACACTTCCGGAGTAGCCGAACTGAATTGTGTAAATTCACTCGATGAGTGTGTGTTGAAGCTAATATGGTTCACTCATGGGAATGAACCTTCTATTTATTGGGGTGGCCCTAGGGTTTCGTGCCATTCCTAGGAGTCCATCCAAGTTTCCATGATAGTCGTGCCTCCTTTGGTCTCACTATATGCATAGAATGATTCATTCAGGATTGCAACACTACCTTATAGTAAAGGAAGTAGTGGCACGTGTGATTGCAACGATCCTAGGCAAGGTTCCCAGGACTGTTGTTGCCTGGCAAGGTTCGGCAGGCATATGAGCCTGGCCTTGGAGTCCGCTCCCCAGGTTTAACTTGATGAGTTGCAACCACTGTTGGGCTTAATTCAAGCGTGTAGACCTTAGTCTATTGGGTTGAAGGTCCTATACGCTATCAAGTCCTCCCTGTCCATTAATATATTCGAATGTTTTCTGAAAAGTGCGTTGATGGGCTCTTGTTATGATAAGTTATCATTGTTTTTGCCTTGTTATACGGTTTTCAAGCTATGATTTAATCCTAAAAGCGTAGCCTGTTAGCCTTTTGCAGGCTTTGTCTTGTTGGTTTTGTCTAAACGTCGGGTGCATCTAATATGGGATTTGGCTAGATGGCAGTTTTGTAACCGTAAATCTTCTCTATCCTATTGTGTCATTTTCCTGGGATTTCAGTCCCTAAGGGCGAGGATTTTCGCGTTCTAGGCTATATGTCTTTAATTACTTTATGTATTCATCCTTTCAAAGTTTCAACCTTTCTTGATTTCCTTGAAACTTATCTCGATGTGTCAGTTGTGTCTTTTCCTCTTACCTGTGCATTTATCGCGTGTTTTCCTGACCCACTTTCTCTTGAGCTTTTACAGCCAAGAAGTGGGTGGGGATAATTGTGTTTCTCTGAACAGTTGTCTCCCTTTATTCAATCCTTTGTGAAGAAAGTAATGAAAAAAAGAGGTTTATAATATCATTTCTTCTCTAAATCTTCTTTTAGGAGTTTTCCTTGCTTTTGTTTTATGATTTTCATTATGCCTACGTCCGATAAGTCTATTGCTTCCCGAAGTTTGGTGAACGAAAAGAGGGTTGAAAATCTCAAGGATAGTTTTCCTTGGATTGCTGTGTATAATCCGCGGTCTTGTCCGCAAATGACAGGGCAGATGTGTCGCCTTCTCGTGTTACAGTGGTGTTGTATCTTGAGTATATTAGCCACTGTAAACCTTTGTTTTTCTTCTCCATGATTTTTATTATGAAGTTCTTAATTTTTATAATCTCAGTTTTTCTCAAATGAATCCTAGTGCGGTGCAAAGGATCTATACCTTTATTATTGTTTGTCATTCTCTTGGTCTCGAACCAAATATTCTTGTCTTTCGTCATCACTTTTGTTTAAAAGAAGTTTATTCTTGGTTTTCCTTTGAAAAGAAGTCCCACGTCGCTAATAATTTTCATATTGAGCCTACTTCCAAGGGTTTCTCTGGTTGGTACAAAAATTGGATTTGGATTGATGTTTGTCCTAGCGATTTTCCTTTAAAGCTCCTTGGTTGGGGGCGTAATGTCATCTTGGATGATGATCCTGGCCTTCCCTCTATTCCAAGTGGTGATCCACAAATGGGTTGCATGGTGTGAATATTTATCAGAAACCTTTTAACAAAGTTTTTTGTATCAGGCTCGTTTGAGCCATCGCTGAGACGCAGGTGGTGTTCTTGAAATAGTGATGGATGGAGGGTGAGGTTTCTCCTTGGTTTTACTTTCTTCCTATTTTTCTTGTGTTTTTAACCGAATGTCTTTATTTTATTTTATTTTTATCTTTATTTAGATTAATATTACACTAAAAACTTAATCGGCAGATTTAAAACGTACGTGGCAACCTTAAAAACTGCTAGACATTCTAGGATCTCTTTGCTCTCTGCGAACGACCAGGTCTTGACAACTAGCTATATTACGTTGATCGAGTACACTGCTCGTAAGTGTTTTTCTGATAGTCTAAAAGATTCGGTACACAATATAAACTTAAAACTTGCATCACAAACGCAACATCAATAATAATAATAATAATAATAATAATAATAATAATAATAATAATAATAATAATAATAATAATAATAATAATAATAATAATAATAATAATAATAATAACAATAATAATAATTTCATTCTGTTAGGCCTATTCAACTTGCATAAGAAATCGAAAAGATGACGACAACGACAACAACAGCAACAACAACGGCGGCAGCAGCAGCAGCAACAACAACAACAACAACAACAACAACAACAACAAACCCAATCCCGTCGGGGCAAGGTATGGAGAGGTAGAATGTAGGCAGCTCCTACCCCTACCCTAGGATAAACCCGTGAGTAGAGAGACTGCTTCCAATGAGACCTCCGAAAAGTGCAGGTGTGCAGGAGAGGGAAAAGAAATGAGAGCAAAAATGTCAGAAAACAACATGCAAAAAGCAGGAAAAAGGTAGCAGGCAAAACAAGCAAACACGCAAACAGAGCAGAAACAAAACAAAGAACCCGAAGAAAGTCAAGGAGGCACGAGCAAAAGCACAAGCAAAGAAGCACAAAATCAACATGCAAACAAAACAAAGAACCAAGGCACTAGGAAAACCTAAGGGGAAACATAGAGCAAAGAAAAAGAAAAAACGAGGCGCCAAAAACCAAAACGCAAGGGGCAAGGCAACAAGGAGACACCTAAAAAACCTAACACTCGAAAAACTATCTAAACCCACTAAACACCTAGCCTGGGGACTACCCGCAGATCCTAATTCTATCTCTCCACGCCTTCCTATTTGAGGTCATGTCCTCGGACAAGAGAAGCTCCTTCATGTCGAGCTTAAGTCTATCCTCCAACCTGAGTTTGGGTCTACCCCTTCTTCTCACACCATATACTACTAGCTCTCTTCTTACTGGCGCTGTTACATTGTCGCCTCCTCTTGACATGACCCAACCACCTCGACCTTTCTTCTCTCATCTTCGAAATAATATTCTTGACCTTAAGTTTTGCTCTGAAAAATCCATTCGGGATCATGTCACGCAAGGTTTTACCACAAGTCCATCTTAGCATTCTTAGTTCTGCCACCTCTACCCTGTTAGCATGGGCCATGGAGATGGGCCAACACTCAAACCCTGTACAACACAGTCGGTCTAATCGCCACCTTATAAAATTTTCCTTTTAACTTTAAGGGGACGTTCCTGTCACAAAGGACTCCCGAATATGCCCTCTATCTCGCCCAACCAGCTCTTATCCGATTGGTTACTTCCTCATCCATCCTCCTGGATTTGTGAATCATCGATCCCAAATATCTAAAAGACTCTTTAGGTGGCAGGATCTGGTCACCGATACGAATATCCATATCTTCGTGGTGGCCTGTTTCAATCCTCCCAAAATCACATCTTAGGTATTCAGTCTTCTCTCTCCTCACCCGAAGACCATTGTCTTCAAAACCTCCTTTCAGTGCTCAAGTCTGATGTTTAACACTTCCGCCAATCCTGCCACCAACACAATGTCGTCAGCAAAAATCATGCTCCACGGGATGCCCTCCTGTATATCCCTCGAGATAACTCATCTAGAATCAAGGCAAAGAGGTAAGTACTGATGGTAGATCCCTGGTGGAGCCCAACTTCCACATGGAAAAACTCTAAGATCCCCATTGTAGACCGTACACGGGTCTTAGCCCCCTTGTACATATCCTTAATGACTCTCACGTATCTCCTTATGGGTTCTTTTATCAATAAGAGTTCTCCAAATCAACTCACGTTGGCGAAAGGGTTAAACATCAGACTTGAGCACTGGAGGGAGGCTCTTGAAGACAATGGTCTTTGGGTGAGCAGAGAGATGTTTACTTGATCACCTTCTAGAGTAGGGATCACAACACCCAGATTGACTATCTGCTGGTGCAAAGAAGTGATCTTAGAGCATGTAGGGATTGCACAGTTTTTCTAGGCGAGGCATGCTCATCCCTACACAAGAGTTAGCATTGGATGCACTTTTCGAGAGGCAACAACCAAGGAGGGTGAGAGTGAAGAGTGCTGCCCAATATGTTTGTGCGACTTTAAAGAGGGGAAAGAAATCAGGGTTTTACCAAGCAAACACAAGTTCCATGTCACGTGTGTTGACACCTGGTTTGCTTCACACTCCTCTTGCCCAACGTGTCGCCACATATTGACCAAGCTGTTGACTAGTTTATTTTATTTTTGTTATTTCAAAATATTATAATCTTTATTTTATATATAAAAAAGTTAAATTTATATACTCATCTTAGCCTCATATATTGTATTGTTGTTATTATATACTCCAGTTATAATAAAGAGAATTGATACTTACACCACGTCTTTTGATGCATGCACCACAATTTGTTCATTACAGTTTGTACCGTACACTACTGTAATGCACAATTTGTGGTGCATGCATCAAAAGATGTGGTGTGAGTATCACCCCTTTATAATAAATTAGACCTCAAGTTCTTGACCTGTTGTGAATTTTTATTTTTTAAGTTTATACATAATCATCTTTTTGTTTGTAATCTTATTAGAATACAACAAAATATTTGACTTACATTCTACGATTTCTTGATTTATGTTTTGGATGTTCAGAAAATATTCGTATTCGGATATCCGAAAAATTGATCAAAATTTAATAAAATATTGGGTTTTATGAAATGTCAGTTTTGGAACTCATATAAAAGTTTTCTGAAAATTATGGATATTTGGATAATCGGATATATAAAACTGTTATCCGAAATTTCGGATATCCGAATTTAAAGAACTTGCCTTAATTAATAGGTCTAACATAAAACCATCAACTTAAATTTTGAATATCCGAAAAAACCAAAAACCGAACACACACACACACATACACACATTCCTTCTTCTTCATTCCTAACTAGCTTCTTTCTACCTCACCACCAGGTCGCGATTGCTTCTCACCACCACCACCACCATGTCAACAGAACATACGTGATAATTCTTGTATTTGTTGCTTGCGTCCTCGTATATGGGCTATATGTACTAGCATTAGCTTGCTACGCAAGGATCCACCACCACCAGCACCACATGGTCTCAAGAAGAAAATATTAAGGAGACTGCCGAAAAAAATGTACTCGGTTGAGGAGGGTGAGAGTGAAGAGTGCTGCCCATTATGTTTGGGCGACTTTGAAGAGGGGGAAGAAATCAAGGTTTTACCATGCAAACACAAGTTCCATGTCACGTGTGTTGACACCTGGTTTGCTTCACACTTTTCCTACCCAACGTGTCGCCACATATTGACCTAGTTGTTGACTAGTTTATTTTATTTTTATTATTTAATAGTATTATAATCTTTATTTTATAAAAAAAAGTGTAATTTATATACTCATCTTAGCCTCATATATTGTATTGTTGTTATTATATAATCTAGTTATAATAAATTATACTTCGAATTCTTGACATGTTGTGAATCTTCATCTTTTAAGTTTATAAATAATCATCTTAGAATACAACAAAATATTCGACGTGCATTCTACGATTTCTTGATTTAGGTTTTGGATGTTCAGAAAATATTCGTATACGGATATCCGAAAAATTGATCAAAATTTAATAAAATATTGGGTCGTTTATAGATAGATATAGAATTCAATTATATATATTATTTTATTATTATATGAAATGTCAGTTTTGGAACTCATATAAAAGTTTTCTGAATATTATGGATATTTGGATAATCGGATATATACATCTGTTATCCGAAATTTTGTTTATCTGAATTGAAAGAACTTAGCTAAATTAATAGGTCTAACATAAAACCATCAACCTTAATTTTGAATATCCGAAAAATCCAAAAACCGAACACACACACGCATACATACATTCCTTCTTCTTCATTAGCTTCTTTCTACCTCACCACCATGTCGCGATTGCTTCTCACCAACACTCAACCACCACCAGATGCTCACCACCACAATGTCAACAGAACATACGTGAAAATTCTTGTATTTGTTGCTTGCGTCCTCGTATATGGGCTATATGTACTAGCATTAGCTTGCTACGCAAGGATCCACCACCATGCACCAACAGCACCACAGGGTCTCAAGAAGAAAATACTAAGAAGACTGCCAAAAAAGAGGTACTCGGTTGAGGAGGGAGAGAGTGAAGACTGCTGCCCAATATGTTTGGGCGACTTTGAAGTGGGGGGAGAAATCAGGGTTTTACCAAGCAAACACAAGTTCCATGTCACGTGTGTTGACACCTGGTTTGCTTCACACTCCTCTTGCCCAACGTGTCGCCACATATTGACCAAGCTGTTGACTAGTTTATTTTATTTTTATTATTTCAAAGTATTATAATCTTTATTTTATTAAAAAAGGTTAATTTATATACTCATCTTGGCCACATATATTGTACTGTTTTTATTATATACTCCAGTTATAATAAATTATACTTCGAATTCTTGACATATTGTGAATTTTTATTTTTTAAGTTTATAAATAATCATCTTCTTGTTTGTAATCTTATTAGAATACAACAAAATATTCTACTTACATTATAAGACTTTTTGATTTAGGTTTTTGGATGTTCAGAAAATATTCGTATTCAGATATCCGAAAAATTGATCAAAATTTAATAAAATCTTGGGTTTTATGAAATGTCAGTTTTTGAAACTCATATAAAAGTTTTATGAATATTATGGATATTTGGATAATCTCATATATAAAACTGTTATCTGATATTTCGGATATCCGAATATAAAGAACTTAGCTAAATTAATAATTCTAACATAAAACCATCAACTTAAATTTTGAATATCCGAAAAAACCAAAAACCGAACACACACACATACACACATTCCTTCTTCTTCATTCCTAACTAGCTTCTTTCTACCTCACCACCATGTCGCAAAAAACCAAACCGAACCGCAAAAAACAAAAAACCAAACCGAACTTTTGGTTCGGGGTTCGGTTTTCAAAAAAACTTAAACCAAATTTTTGGTTCGGGGTTTGGTTTTACTCAAAAACCGCCCCAAACCGCCCCATAATCACCCTTAGTTAAACTATCAATATAGGTTAATATACCCTTTACTTGTGCTTAGTGCTTTATTATATTTAAATTTTCTGAATTTACCAAACACTTAAAAACTACATAACTTCCTATAACCTCTTTTAACAAATGTTTGTATCAATCTATATGTGTATCAATATTGTTTTCTTAATCCCCTATAACTTCTTATAACTCCTATGATTTTATAATGAATTGATGTTTTTATAATAATAATAATAATAATAATAATAATAGTAATAATAATAATAAAGTGATGTTTTATAATAATAATAATAATGATAATAATAATAATTATTATTATTATATTATTATTATTATTATTATTATTATTATTATTATTATTATTATTATTATTAAAAACCGTTAAGCTTGTTATGAAAAGGGCCAGCTAGTGTGGACTCTGATTTTAGTAGTGAGCTTGTTATGAAAAGGGTTGCTAAAACCGTTAAGCTTATGGGTCTTGTTGCTAAGCTTAATGACCCTTAGTGTGAGTTGTTGCTCCTTCGTGCTTGTGCCGGTATTTCCAAGTTATATTTTTCTATGCGCACATGTTCTCCTCGGGTCTTTGAGCGTGCTCCGATTTCTTTTGATGTGTCGCTTCGTTCTTCTCTCGAGCGTATTGTCACTGCTTCTGGACCTGGTTTTGGTGATTGGCAATGGAGGCTTGCCACCTTACCCTTTGCATTTGGGGGTCTTGGTGTATACTCCGCAGCTGATGTTTTGAACTATGCATTCATTGCGTCTAGACTCCAATCTTCTAGCTTACAAACTAAGCTCCTCCGACATTCTGGTATTGTAACTCCTGGTCCTTCCTTTGATAATGCCTTGTGTGCTTTTAATGTGAAAATGGAGATTGACCTTTTGAGTAATCCAAGTGAGATCGCTGCCCCCAAACTCATGTAGAAAATGGCAGATATATATTTCACACGTGTTACTGAAACGGCTGAATCCACTTTTTCCTTATTTACTCGACAGATGGCGCTATGGAGATCACAAATGGAGCGCTACACTTCGGACTGGCTTAGGGTGGTTCCGATATCTGAGTTGGGACAGACTATGAATGCTAGGACCTACCGGTGTGTGTTATGCTTAGGGATGGCAAAAAAACCCGAACCCGACGGGGAAACCCGAAACCCGAACTTATTGGGGCGGGGCGGGGCATGCTTATCGAGTTTCGGGGCGGGTTTTGGGGCCTTAACGGGGATTCTTATCGGGTTTGGGGCAGGGACGGGGCACACCATCCCCGCCCTGCCCCGCCCCGAAATATATACATATACATATAGATAAAATATTGTGTTAGTATTTACGTACTAAATATAATTCTCTATTTTTGTTAGTTTTTATCTTTGTGATTTATTCTCTAGTTTTTATCTTGTTTTGTGTCATATTATTCTATAAAGTTGTGATTTATTCCAATGATTAATATATTACTAATGGTTTCTCGATTATTCAAGCTATTCCATAAAATAATATTGTTAATAGTGTAGAAATAAGAATAAACAGGGAGCGACACGAGTATGATGGAGTATCGCGCTCAAAAAAGACAACTCGATAAGACCCCAATGGGGAATGGGGCGGGTTTGGGGGAGTATCTCGCCCCAATGGGGTGCCCCGATAAGATCCACAATGGGGATTGGGGCGGGTTTGGGGATGGTTTTTGTTATCGGGTTTGGGGATGGGGATTGCCAAACCCGCCCCATTGCCATTCCTAGTTATGCTATCGTCTAGGTGTTCTGCTATTCTCTGTTCAGATGCTGTGCTCAGCTAGTTCTAGGGTCTTTACGGGGGATATTTATGGGGACCATGTTGTATTGTATGCTGGTATTATTGGTATTAAACATCGGCATAACGTGGTGCGCGATACTCTTGTTGACATCTGTTCACGTTCGGGGATTTCAGCTCGTAAAGAAGTTCATATAGGGCTTAATGGAGAAAGGGACAACCCCTTACGTCCAGCTGATATGTTGCTCTACTCGTGGAACGGAGGTCTTGATGTATGTGTCGATCTGACAAGGTCATCGCCCTTGAAGCAAACTGGTATGGTTGATTTTGTGCCAGGTCGTGCAGTGATTGAGGCCGCACAATGTAAACGCGTCAAATATGAGGCTAAGTGTGCGAATATTGGATATGGGTTTCTCCCCTTCTCATTCTCTTCTTTTGGGGAACTTGAGAAGGATGCGGTAACCTTACTGAAGCGAATCCGAAAGTTCTCTGTGACTCAAGACATTGGAACACGTGCTGCTATTCATATATTTAGTAGGATTAGCTTTGCTATAGCTAGAGGAGTGGGGGCTCAGATAGTATCTCGGCTCCCCACTATTTTTTTGTAAATCTATGAGTTTCTAATAATAATAATAATAATAATAATAAGGTGAGGGCGTTTTTGACATTTTACTTGTTTAAATATACATTTAACGGAAAAACTAACAAAGTTAGGACATTTAAAAGAAAAAACTAATGGAGTTATGCAAGAGAACAAGACCCGTAACATACTAAAACTATAAGGATGTGACCTATTGAGAAAAAAGTGCAGGGACAATATTGCAAAACCGAACAAACCACATGGACGATTTGCAATTAACTCTAAAGATTAAAAACTCATTAACTTTAACCAAAGAGTAAATTACACCTCTAGTCCTCAAATTATACGTGATTCACACTTTTGGTCCTTTTTAATCAAAAATATCACTTTTAGTCCTGATATTCTTCGTTACTTGTGCCATTGGTCCTTCTTGGCTAACAACTGTTAGCCTTTACCGTTAGTCAACCGATTGGTCAAAGGTAGCTTCGTCATTACAATATCACACCTATAACTGGCAGTCTTATACTCGATGTTGATTATCACTGTTTTCATTTACTTAACGCAACTAGTCCCAAACTAGTATCCCTCCCCTTCCCTCCCATCCACATCATCACCTACCTTTCTCTCTCACAAGTTATTGTTTATCACTGTTCATCAGCTTCTTCATCTGAAAAAATGGTTGTTTGTGTGTGTAGTCATCACACTATGGCCCAAACATCATGGATCAACAGGAATCTTGGGCGTCGATATGCCCAACCTATGTAAATTTTACTTTTAATAAAAACATAATGTTATATTTTACACGTTGCCTTTGTTTTTATTTTTATTACATTCTTTAATTTTACAGAACTCGAACTGTCCTTTCATGGGTTGGGTAGATCCCCTATGTGTGCCAGATCTCTTGATATCATCCCTAGTTTGCTTAGGACTCTGGATACTTTGAAAGATGTTCTTGCATTAGATTAAAAATAGGATGACTTTGAGGAGATGCGGGCAAACCAGGAGGAGATGCAGATAAACTAGGAGGAGATGCGGCCAAACATGGAGGAGCTACGGGCAAACAAGCTGAGAAAATACTTGATCATCAGTTGGTTGTTCTTCTTTTCTTATGTTTACTTATAAAACTGACCGGTTGGGTTTGCTCAATGTGGGTTATTTTTTGTGTTGTCTGTTTACTGAGTTTATGTTATGCGTTTATGAACAATATATTTTGTTAATGGTGTAAATTATGTTATTGGGTTATGTACATTATGGTTTTTAAACAATGGTTCAAGTTTCTTGATTATCTACTTTGATTCGTGTTTTTTTTTTTAAGTAGGATTATGATTGTTTATGATCCAAATTTAAGTGGATTGCTTTATGTTTATGATCCAAATATATTGCAGAGCATGATCTAGTTTAGAGTAAAAGGTTAATACAAATGTTGTTGTGTTGATGATGACAAAAGGTCAATACAAATTCGAATCCACAATTTATCTAGTTTGAATATCTTTTCTTTACAAAACATCATATAAATTGTTCCCCAACATCTTTCGTTGACTAAATAAGTTTACTTGACTATATAAGTCAAACTATTCAGAAATTGTTAACTACATCACAAATATATTCATGACATTCTGCAAGTCCGTAAATGTGCTAAGATAGTTCCATAGCTACCATATAGGACTGCAGCTTAATCCTCAAACTAATACATACATTCAAAAGCTCATAAGATTGTAGCTTCATCCTTACAAAATGAAACATTATTTTGTTTGTATGGCCAAATAAGTCAAACTATGCTAAAATTCAAAAGCTCATAATATTGTAATATAAGTAGACCCATTGAGTAAGTTTGTTTGACTAAATAAGTCAAACTATGATGCAGTTCAGTTGACAATGTTTGCTTACAATGATCAATCAATATTTTAACCCAAGCAAACACGCCAACATATTTCATTAACAAACACAACAACATATACCATAAACATGTCATAACATAATTAGATTACCAAACACTCGACTTTGAAAATTGCCAAAGATGTGGACTTTGAAAATTGCCACATATGTGGACTTCAGTTTTTTCCGCAGATGTGTACTTTAGTTCTTGCCACAAATATAGACTTTGATGTTTGCCACTTAGGTGGACTTTCATTACATACCCATACCATTAATTGTCAAAAGTTGCAAATGATAGTACACTATTAAAAAAATGCCCATTCACTTTGAGTTGTTGCATATGTTTGTGTAGCCTAAGATGGTCCAACAGTTGTTTCTGCATTTCCTTTTGCATCTGCTTGTACTGCATTGATCCTCTCCCCACCCTAACTTAGTCTTTTAGTTTGTACTACAAGTGCACTCCCAACTTGGTTTCCTCCACCAACTACACAAGTTTGTGTTTCAGTTCCAACTGCTTGACTTCCCACCATTTCAGCTTCCCTAGAAACCACATCGCTTCCACTAGTTTTCCTTGACACTCCTTATTTTTCTAAAATACCAGTCCCTACAGAAAGTGTTTTAGTGTTTTAACAGAAATACACATTCTTAATGAAATCTTGTTAAGGATATAAATGTAAACCTTTATTGGAAGATTGTCCTTGTCCTTTTCAAGTAAGTTTATTGTGTCCTTAATGACCACAATACTGGTAAGTGACAATCCTTCCTCTTTTACTCAGTTTGCCATCCTTGACCCATGGTTTCAATCATACTTGGACTTCTTTCTTTACTTTCTAGGCCTACCCACCTTTGTGTGATGATATGGTGGTAAAAGAACAGTTGGACAAATGGATTTTTCCCAAAAGTTACTTCCTTTGATTGGTTCTACCTAGGGGTGAAAATGAGCTGAGCCGCTCGTAAAAAGCTCGAGATCGGATCGGTAAAAATCTCGAACGAGCCGAGCCTAAACGAGCTCGAGCCCGAGCTCGAGCCTATATTAGAGCTCATTTAATAATCAAGCCCGAGCCCGAGCTCTATATACAAAGCTCGAATAGGCTCGCGAGCCCTAAACGAGCTTTAATAATATTATTATTTTTTATATATATGAACTAAAGCTAGCATGTACTACACTTTCATAAATTAATTCATGAGGCGCGTCACCCTCTGACCCTTCCCCACTTGCAGCTCCACTGTCTTCACCAACACACACTCATTTGCTGCCAAATAAAGGATTACACATTCTTCAAAGAAAATAATAATAAAGGATTACACCACCCTTTCTTTCTTGTTATCTTCAAACCTTCGAAAAGATAATTTTTGCTTCCTTTTTTTCAAATGAAATACGGCTTCAAGATCTTTTTTAAAGGTTTTGGGTAAGGTTAATGTGTTTTTTCCTTAACCGAAGGAAGTAAAGGATGAAACAAGCTTTTGTTTTGTTATTTCTTTGAAAATTTTCGAATATTAAAAACAAGTTTGTCTTCTAGTAGATCTATAATGTGTTTACTAAACTTGTAAATCCTTTTAAAGATTTGTGATCGAGTTTAAATCTGAGATCTTGTTCTTTGTTTACTTTTCGAGATTAGTTAGATGTTTGAACAAGGTTTGTGAGTTGTGGGAGTGATGTGAGCAGTGAGGGTATATTGGTTGTGACTAGGCTGCTAACGAGCTCGAACAAGGAAGCTCGAGAAGCCAAGCCAGGCGCATCGCAAACGAGTCGAGCTCGAGCCGAGCTCGAGCTTTATATATCATATCACGAGCCGAGCTCGAGCTCAAACCTTAAGGCTCGAACCGAGCCGAGCTCGAGCTCGAGCTCTCTAAAATATAAACGAGCCGAGCTCGAGCTCTGACGGGCTCGAGCTCGGCTCGGCTCGGCTCGTTTTCACCCCTAGTTCTACCTTATGTGATTATACTTCCCTCCATGTGTACCTCAATGTAGACAACCTATGACAAGGATGAACCCTGATCGCTCCCGAACCGTCAAGTTTTATCACACGAGCTGGCCACTTGTGAATGGCCAACCGTAACAAACTTCAAACAACTCAGGAGTCAATGCAATGAAGATCAGGAGAGTATAGGGTTTCCCGGTTAGTTATGTCCCAAATGAGGCTGTGCGAGAATAGTCAAACGTGTAGTGATCGAGAGAATTTGAACGGAAAAAGGGTTTTGATTGATTATGAACAAAAGGAAAAGTATATAAACTACAAGGGCTTAAATGCAAATTAAAGAAAATTAAAAAGATAAACTATATTAAATAAACGCTATCACTATTTGCAAAATGATGTTTTTGATTTTTTCTTTTATAAAACTTAAATTGAAAACTACGTGACGTACAAAAGAAAATGTGAAACTTAAACAATATTAATCCTAAAAATATGAAAATGACATTTTTACAAACCTAATGATAAAAGAAAATTTTTAGAAAAAGAAAATTATTTTTATAACTATTAAATTAATTATTATTAATTAAAAACTAATTTTAACTATTTAATAATAGCCTAAAATACAAGAAAATATGAAATAAAGCTAGAAAAATGAAATTATGACTTGGAAAAATCTAAAATAACAAAAGAGAATTTTCAAAACTATTTTTATATTTTTCTGATTATTTTCTATTTTCTATTAATTAAAAACTATTTAAAACTACTTAAATTGCTTAAAAATACAAATTTAACTAAGAAAAATCTGGAAAAATATTTTTTTGACTTTTTATATTTATCTTAACCTAAGAAAAATGAAAACTTATTTTTTTGAAACTTTTCTGAATTAATTGTATTAAAAGCTAATTAAAAAGGCTTAAAAATTGATTTAAATAAAGAAAAATAGCAAACTGACTTAGAAAAATATGAAAAATTCAAGATAAGTCTAAAGTAATATTAAGAATCTATGAAAAATATAAAAACAGAGGGTTGTGTGCAAGAAAATGCAACTGCAATGCAAAGTACTTGAGAATAAGCACTCTAAATAAGCCAAAAGCTACAAATAAGCACCAAACTGACTACAGAAGCTGTAATATGCTAAAATTACCCAAATGAAACAAGTTATAACTATCCTACACCTCTGAAATACTAATTGCACAGATTTGATGAATTGAGCTTATGAGCTAAAAACAGTTTGGGGCCACTACTTTGAGCTTAAGCACAAGCTACCCAACTAATTTGAAAATGAAAAATGTAGTGGGAACCTCAAGACCTGGCTAGCTATGTCTAAACCAAAGTTGAGCCCTGGATGAGCTCTGATGAGCTTGGTACAAGCCTAGCACCAAACTTGTGCACACTCAGTTATCTGAGTGTTTGCAGGAAATAAGACCCAATTCACAAGCCTTTTTGGAGCTTATAAAAAAAATTACAAAAATCTACAAAAATGAGATAAAGAAACTAGACCAAGTGAAGTTTAAAAACCCATAATTTCACTTAGTTTGACCCAAGAATGAATCAATGAAAAATCACTCCATTTAGGCTCAAAATGACTTTTTCATGTTTTGACTTTTAAAACAGTTTTGAAGTTTTGACTTTGATGAACTTTGAGCTCAATTTGAGGACTGATCTTGATGTTATAAGACAAAATAAAGCTAATAAAAGCTATACCTATGATTTCTAAACACAAAACTAGTTTTTGCTTTTATAAAAATCCAACAGATATGATCTTAGGACAGATGAAAGGTGATTTTGACTTAAGTGGTTTGCAGATGCAATATGAAGACAGATATGAGTACAAATGAGCTAAACAAGCCTAAAACAACAAGTCCTAACTACTGAACAATCCTTTAATACAGTTTATGCAGCAAATCCAAACACAACTTTAATAACTGATTTGCAAGCAAAACTGAGCTAACTACTGATCCAGCTTGTATAATTGATCAAACTAAGTCTAACTACTCTAATTACCACTAATTAAACAAGTCTCAACTATTGATAACTACAAACACAGATTATGCAATGAATTTAGAATTGACTTACATTTGATCCTAGCCACTATGGCTTGCCAAAGAACACAAGAACAACTAACCTATTCCAAACCCTAACCTAGCTCATTATCAACCCAAATCCAGCTCTGCATCAACCCATATCGAATTCCATCAACAAATGAACCCAGTTTGACTTTTGTTGACCAAATTCCAAAATTGCTTAAAACTTGAATGTAAGCTTACAAAAAGCTATAAGAAGCTTATTTAAGCTTGTTTGAACTTAAAAATAAGCTAGTTGAAGCTTGGATATAGGAGTTAGAAACTGAAATTGTAAACAGTAAGCATGAAAACATGAAATTGAGTTAAACTTTGAAATTGATGATTAAAAGTAGATTAAACTGATAATGTTACTTGAGTTTAGTACAATAAAACAAAATATTACAACTTTAGAGCTTAATTAAAACATAATCTTAAAAAACTACATACATAAAAATTTTAGACTAACTACTACTCTCTTTCTTCCTTCCCTTGCTTCCTTTTTTATAGCAAATGACTTCTCTCTCTCCTCTGAGCTAATCCCATCATAATTCTGGACCATTGGATGTCTTGAAGAGATTTTAGCCGTTTGATCTTATTTTGGCGCCAAAACACATATATGCTAGTTGGGGTTAAGTGAAGGGTTTGAAGAAGCATTAAATGTTTCTTGGAGGGTTGTTGAGGTTGGGGGAACAAGGTGAGTGGGGGAAGAGCTGGAGGTGTGGAATGTAGAGTGTTGCAGGGATTTGGTGAGGAAGACAGAAAAAGCGCGGGTGTTGTGTTTGACTTGGAGAGTTTGACCAGTATTATTGGAAGGGGTCAAATGGAGGGGGGTCAAAAGGGCTAATGGCAGGGGTTCATTTGGTTTTGACAAGGGTCCAAGGCTTGTATTAATAATCATAGGGACCATTTTGTGCAATTTCTGAAAATCAAGGGACCAAGGCTGCCATATTTGCAAAGTTGCTCCAAGGGACCAAAAGTGACAAGCTCCAATAGTACAAGGACCAAACTTGACATTTTCAAATTTCCAAGGACCATTTTTGCCAATTTTTAAACTTGAAGGACCAATTTTGTAATTTCTCAAAACTTTTGATATTTTTCACCAAAGGACTAATTTTGACAACTTATGATTTTAAAAGGACCTTTGGTGATTTTTCTTTTGAAATAAGTGCTCAGGGACTATTTCTGACAATTTTTGAAACTTGGGGAACTGAAACTGCCAATTATGCAAACTTAGCTCATTTTCATCTGATTTTGAACATTTTGCATCTGAAACATATAAAATGCAATTTTGGAATATTTTTAGTATTTTGATGCATTTCCGAGCATTTTTAAACGTTTTGCAGTTCAGATTTGACCAAAAATGATGAGTATATACACACTCATCAATCCCCCACACTAAACTATTGCTAGTCCCTAGCAATCTTTTGAGAAAAACTTAATGGATTTGAATCTCTTTACCAAAAGCCATTACTTCTGGAGTAGCCAAATGTTTCAGTTCAAGTAAGAACCATGGTACACCGATAACCATGTGATTTTGAGCAAACCACCAGCTTCCAACGAATTTGATTTGTCTTTACCGTAAAGCCGTTTTATCGACTAGCCAACTCTTAGATAAATTATCAATATTATATTTGGTGAGCTGATTACCAATTATGGTTTTTCCACTGCCTTTACCACAAGCCATAAACTTGCGGGCTAGCCAACTCTTCACTTTTAAGTATATGGTGGTGAAGAACACCATACAATTTTGGGCAAATTGCAAGCCGTCAACGGATTTGAGATATCTTTACCAAGAGCCGTTTGCTCTAGGATTAGCCAATCCTTTTGTTTTTAGACATGGCGGTTGATAACCATAAGTGAGTAAGTGCAAAACACTTACTCCAAAAAAAATTTTTTGGCCAAAAACGGGGGAATTAGGCGGTATATAATTACATGATAAAATTCGTGAGAATTCCCCCCCACACTAGAAATGAATATTGCCCTCAATATTCAAAGTACCCGCGGTTATGCCGAAACTGAGAACGTAAAAGGGAAATACTACGGCCATTATTTGAAATATTTTTTTTTTTTTAACAGCGGGGGGCAACTCCCCCACACTAGGGTGGTAGAAAGTAGAAAGAAGTCAGAAATTCAGGTGAAAACCCATACGTTAGGTGCTATCTTGGTTTTGGTTCCCGAGTCGCTAGCTTGACTCGACCCCGTATTCATTTGTTCATGGGGAAGCAACGTGGAAAACCAATCTCGATCGGACTTTCGTTCACAGTGTTAATAAACATATGAACATCAGAAAGTTCCACTCCGACGAGATATAACCGGTATTGTTAATAGTAGAAACTATAAAGGATGATACCGGGGTCAAAGATGGTGTCCTCATTTCCGAAAGAGAAAAGGGAAAGAGCAACCACACCATCTGTGAAGAATGGAATAAAGATGTGCATGAGAATGCATGTCCATTCCTCATTAGTAAGAAGCAAATCACCATTTTTGACATTTTAAGCTTAAACTTGAAGCTTGTATGGTGATTGTCAATAGAATTTCCGGTAGGGAGGGTTGGAAACGGTTCTTCAATCAACAGATTTTCCAGAAAAAGAATGTCTCCCTCCGGATCAAAGTAAGTATTATCAATTCCTGTTGGAATCGACTCATCACTAAGAAAGGTATCGACTTCATTCCAAAATTTGTCATCTTCCTCATCCGGGAGAGAGGGATGGAAGAGTCGGGAATAATAAGACCAGAGATGATGGATCATTTTTGAGCAATTCTTCAATGGGAAGAATGTCTCCCATTGGATCACAAACATCATCATCCAATCCAGATGAAACTGAAGAGAGATTGGTTTCATCCACAGAGTTAACAAACTCGATACAATAAACTGATTCCGGAGGTGGGACAAGTGGTGTGCTCTTAGAGCTAGCAATTTCCACCACTTCCGATAAAGTCTCCGATTCTAGATCATCATCATCAAGAACACTCTTGACTTCCTTGGTACAACTTTCAAACCATTTGTTTGAACCAGGGTTGATTTTCAAAGCTTTTAACTCAAAGACGTTTTGGTGACTCCTCTTAACCGTGAAATTTGAGAGTGTTGCATTGAATCTTTCAGATTTTTGATCAATTGTGGCAACACTCTGTTTGGATAGAGGTTTGGAATTTTGGTTGATATTCAACGTGAGTTCTTCGTTGTCAACCCGTATGGTCAACTCTTCAAAGAAATACATCAATTAGAGCACGACTCGTTCTCAAGAAAGCTCTCCCTAAGATGAGGGGAACTCTAGGATCTGCATCAAATTCTACTACAACAAAGTCATAGAGGAAAGTGAAACTTTCCCACTTTCATCACGACATCCTCGGCTATCCAAAGTGGACGAGTTATGGTACGTCCGCTAGCTAGAGTGTCATACAAGTGGATGTAAGTTTAGGAAGAGACAGTTTTTCCATACCTTTGAGAGTGGCATGAGGTTAATGCTTGCGCCAAGATCGGCCAAGGCGGAGCATTCAACCATCCCCAAGAAATCACACGGGATTAAAAACCTGCCAGGGTCTTCAAGCCTTTTGGGAAGCTTCTTGAGAAGGACCGCTGAGCATTGCTCATTGAGAGGGGTTTTAGCCATCTCTGATAACTTATCTTTGTTGGTCAAGAAGCCTTTAAGCGTGGATGCAAATTTGGGCATTAGAACGAGAGCATCAACGAAGCTTATATCAAAGTGTAGTTCATTGAAGATTTGGAAAAATTTTCCATTTGCTCTTTGTTTTTGTCTTTGAGCTTCTCATCATTTATTCTTGATGGGTAGGAAGTGACTAGACTTTTGAGCCGGATGGAAGTTATTTCGGTTCGATTGTCTTCGAACTTCGGGTTCCGGACTTAAAGCTTGGACTACCGAAGGTGGCGTGTCGGTGCACTTCGTGGGCTTGAAAAATGCACCTTGTCCGTTGTATCCTTGGTAACTTGACTCATTGCTCTTGGTGGAGGAGGCATTGGAGTCGAAGGTCCATTGTGCGTCTTACCACTACGAGTGGTGAAGGCTTTCAACTCGGCATTTGGATTTGGAACTGTATTGCTTGGGAGTCCTCCAGAAGATGACGAAGCTTTGTTCACATTCATGTTCATGAAACTGCTCATCATATTCTTCAACTCATTTGTCTGCCGAGACAATGTGGTATCAATTTCCTTTCTTAGCTCAACTCTCATGTTATTGATCTGATTTTGCATTGAACGTATGCTTGACTCAGTGATTTTCATGAAGTCATTTGGTAGGGGAGCTTGAGAAGGTTGTTGATAACTTTGCTGATTTGGAGCTTGATAAGGTTGGTTGAAATTGTTCCGGCTTTGATTGAAATTTTGAGAGTTATTGAAGTTGTGTCCTTGATTCGAACAAAGCGATTTTGATTGCCATGGTTTTGCACAGGAGGAAAACCAGGTGGTGTCATACCGCTAGGTGCACGGTAGTGAGGATTAGCTTGTGGTCGGTATTGATTGTGGTTTACCGAAGCTATGGGAGCTTGGTAAAAAGAAGCATCGGTTGCTTGACAATCATAATACGCTGCTGGACCACTACAAGTTTCACACACCTTGTTTACGGCTTTGATTGGTTCCGGCTTATGAATTTCGCTTTTGATTTCCTTTACCTCTTTCATCATACAACGGATGACGTCCGTTAGCTCGGCTATTGGAGCGGCTAACTTGGAAGAGTTACGGATGAAGAAGCAGGAGTGTTCGGAATATTGACTTTGTTGCGAGAAATAGGAACTTTTGATTTTATCTCGCAAATCTCAATCACATCTTTAGGCTTATGATTCAAGATATTGCCAATGCGCTGCGTTCAAAGAATCTTGATCGTTACCGTTCAACCCATTATAAACGATATTAACTTGTTGAAGCTCCGTGAATTCATGATGGGCGCATTTCCTGAGGAGATCTTTGAATCTCTCCCATGCCTCTCCAAAGTTTTCATCGAAATTTTGACGAAATCCAGAAATTTCATTTTTAAGATTAGTCGTCTTTGATGGAGGAAAGAAATAATTGACAAACTTTTGAACAAGATCCTCCCAAGTTTCGATGGATCGAGGGGTTCTTTTTCCAGCCAAATCCGGGCTGTCCCCTCAAGTGAGAATGGGAAAAGCATCAACTTGATTACTTTTTGTGGAACATCCTTGAAATTGATAGTTGAGGTCAACTTGTTAAACCAACGGATGTGTGCATACGGGTCTTCTCGATCAAAACCGCGGAATTGATTCGTAGACACAAGTTGGATCAAATGTGTCTTCAATTCAAAGTGATCGAATTGATTATCGGTAAAATGATGGCATCTCCATAACCCTCGATGGGTGCTTGAAGCATTTCCGCCATAGTTCGCTCGTCGCCATATTGTTGTTTGAAATAGTACGAATTTCGGGTTCACTATTTGGGCAAAGACGTCTACGAGAACGTCTTCTAGGAATTTCGCTAGATCACGCAAAGGACTCATGATCTAGAAGAACGAAAAGCATGCACTAGACGTAACTTGAGGAAACAAGAGAATTATGAAAATGGGGAAAGAATATTCTTTTTGAGTTTTCTCGGTTTTGACAAGTAGATATAACAACAAATCCAATTAAAACAAAATCGAGGCAAAACAACAGTGAACTTAAACCAATAATCACAAGATGAATGGCTTCTTTGAAAAGGTACACCACTCACAAGGACACAAAGGCAAGTTTTAATCTTTGGTTCGGGAACTTATTATGGTCGTACCCCCCGTTAGGTAGTACACTGCCTTGGTTTGCGGTGGTAATCTTTTATGTTGTTATTATTAAACAAAGAAAACGACAAATCTTTTTGTATTTTTATCTTTGATATATATATATATAAACAAAAGAAAAATATTTTTGTGTTTTATACGTTTTTGAGCTGCTTTTGGGTTTTTGGATTTTTTATAAGAAAATATATATATAGATATAGATGGATGGTATGAACAATGAGTGAATATTCAAATCACTAATCTGCTAAGCGTAAGACAATTAGCACAGCTCCCCAGCAGCGGCGCCAAAATTTGATCGCTCCCGAACCGTCAAGTTTTATCACACGAGCTGGCCACTTGTGAATGGCCAACCGTAACAAACTTCAAACAACTCAGGAGTCAATGCAATGAAGATCAGGAGAGTATAGGGTTTCCCCGGGTCGTTATGTCCCAACGAGCTGTGCGAGAATAGTCAAACGTGTAGTGATCGAGAGAATTTGAACGGAAAAAGGGTTTTGATTGATTATGAACAAAAGGAAAAGTATATAAACTACAAGGGCTTAAATGCAAATTAAAGAAAATTAAAAAGATAAACTATATTAAATAAACGCTATCACTATTTGCAAAATGATGTTTTTGATTTTTCTTTTATAAAACTTAAATTGAAAACTACGTAGCGTACAAAAGAAAATGTGAAACTTAAACAATATTAATCCTAAAAATATGAAAATGAAATTTTTACAAACCTAATGATAAAATAAAATTTTTAGAAAAAGAAAATTATTTTTATAACTATTAAATTAATTATTATTAATTAAAAACTAATTTTAACTATTTAATAATAGCCTAAAATACAAGAAAATATGAAATAAAGCTAGAAAAATGAAATTATGACTTGGAAAAATCTAAAATAACAAAAGAGAATTTTCAAAACTAATTTTATATTTTTTTGATTATTTTTCTATTTTCTATTAATTAAAAACTATTTAAAACTACTTAAATTGCTTAAAAATACAAATTTAACTAAAAAAAATCTGGAAAAATATTTTTTTGACTTTTTATATTTATCTTAACCTAAGAAAAATGAAAAATTACTTTTTTGAAACTTTTCTGAATTAATTGTATTAAAAGCTAATTAAAAAGGCTTAAAAATTGATTTAAATAAAGAAAAATAGCAAACTGACTTAGAAAAATCTGAAAAATTCAAGATAAGTCTAAAGTAATATTAAGAATCTAGGAAAAATATAAAAACAGAGGGTTGTGTGCAAGAAAATGCAACTGCAATGCAAAGTACTTGAGAATAAGCACTCTAAATAAGCCAAAAGCTACAAATAAGCACCAAACTGACTACAGAAGCTGTAATATGCTAAAATTACCCAAATGAAACAAGTTATAACTATCCTACACCTCTGAAATACTAATTGCACAGATTTGATGAATTGAGCTTATGAGCTAAAAACAGTTTGGGGCCACTACTTTGAGCTTAAGCACAAGCTACCCAACTAGTGAAAATGAAAAATGTAAGTGGGAACCTCAAGAAGACCTGGCTAGCTATGTCTAAACCAAAGTTGAGCCCTGGATGAGCTCTGATGAGCTTGGTACAAGCCTAGCACCAAACCTGTGCACACTCAGTTAATACTGAGTGTTTGCACAGGGGAAATAAGACCCAATTCACAAGCTTTTTTGGAGCTTATAAAAAAATTACAAAAATCTACAAAAATGAGATAAAGAAACTAGACCAAGTGAAGTTTAAAAACCCACAATTTCACTTAGTTTGACCCAAGAATGAATCAATGAAAAATCACTCCATTTAGGCTCAAAATGACTTTTTCATGTTTTGACTTTTAAAACAGTTTTGAAGTTTTGACTTTGATGAACTTTGAGCTCAATTTGAGGACTGATCTTGATGTTATAAGACAAAATAAAGATAATAAAAGCTATACCTATGATTTCTAAACACAAAACTAGTTTTTGCTTTTATAAAAATCCAACAGATATGATCTTAGGACAGATGAAAGGTGATTTTGACTTAAGTGGTTTGCAGATGCAATACGAAGACAGATATGAGTACAAATGAGCTAAACAAGCCTAAAACAACAAGTCCTAACTACTGAACAATCCTTTAACAGTTTATGCAAGAAATCCAAACACAACTTTAATAACCGATTGCAAGCAAAACTGAGCTAACTACTGATCCAGCTTGTATAATTGATCAAACTAAGTCTAACTACTCTAATTACCACTAATTAAACAAGTCTCAACTATTGATAACTACAAACACAGATTATGCAATGAATTTAGAATTGACTTACATTTGATCCTAGCCACTATGGCTTGCCAAAGAACACAAGAACAACTAACCTATTCCAAACCCTAACCTAGCTCATTATCAACCCAAATCCAGCTCTGCATCAACCCATATCGAATTCCATCAACAAATGAACCCAGTTTGACTTTTGTTGACCAAATTCCAAAATTGCTTAAAACTTGAATGTAAGCTTACAAAAGCTATAGAAGCTTATTTAAGCTTGTTTGAACTTAAAAATAAGCTAGTTGAAGCTTGGATATAGGAGTTAGAAACTGAAATTGTAAACAGTAAGCATGAAAACATGAAATTGAGTTAAACTTTGAAATTGATGATTAAAAGTAGATTAAACTGATAATGTTACTTGAGTTTAGTACAATAAAACAAAATATTACAACTTTAGAGCTTAATTAAAACATAATCTTAAAAAACGACATACATAAAAATTTTTGACTAACTACTACTCTCTTTCTTCCTTCCCTTGCTTCCTTTTTTATAGCAAATGACTTCTCTCTCTCCTCTGAGCTAATCCCATCATAATTCTGGACCATTGGATGTCTTGAAGAGATTTTAGCCGTTTGATCTTATTTTGGCGCCAAAACACATATATGCTAGTTGGGGTTGAGTGAAGGGTTTGAAGAAGCATTAAATGTTTCTTGGAGGGTTGTTGAGGTTGGGGGAACAAGGTGAGTGGGGGAAGAGCTGGAGGTGTGGGATGTAGAGTGTTGCAGGGATTTGGTGAGGAAGACAGAAAAAGCGCGGGTGTTGTGTTTGACTTGGAGAGTTTGACCAGTATTATTGGAAGGGGTCAAATGGAGGGGGGTCAAAAGGGCTAATGGCAGGGGTTCATTTGGTTTTGACAAGGGTCCAAGGCTTGTATTAATAATCATAGGGACCATTTTGTGCAATTTCTGAAAATCAAGGGACCAAGGCTGCCATATTTGCAAAGTTGCTCCAAGGGACCAAAAGTGACAAGCTCCAATAGTACAAGGACCAAACTTGACATTTTCAAATTTCCAAGGACCATTTTTGCCAATTTTTAAACCTGAAGGACCAATTTTGTAATTTCTCAAAACTTTTGATATTTTTCACCAAAGGACTAATTTTGACAACTTATGATTTTAAAAGGACCTTTGGTGATTTTTCTTTTGAAATAAGTGCTCAGGGACTATTTCTGACAATTTTTGAAACTTGAGGGAACTGAAACTGCCAATTATGCAAACTTAGCTCATTTTTCATCTGATATTGAACATTTTGCATCCTAAACATATAAAATGCAATTTTGGAATATTTTCAGTATTTTGATGCATTTCTGAGCATTTTTAAACGTTTTGCAGTTCAGATTTGACCAAAAATGATGAGTATTTACACACTCATCAAACCCATTCTTGAGGTGGTTTAACATCTTGGTCGTTTAATGCCATATTCAATAATGTAGCAATGACATGCTTCCAAGGGATCCTAGTGATTTCCCATTTCTTACATGTATAGGATCTATTCCTAACATCTACCACACATTGGTCACCTCATCACCCAGATACTTGGTACTTAACACCCCTATTCCATTGAACTAAAAAATTGCTTCCTTTTTCAAGGATTCTATAATTCTAGTTGTTGTTTGGGTTAATGATTCAACACACTTGTCAATAATTGCTTGTACATTCACAATCCTTTTCATACAATATTCCCTTATGTACTCTAGTATCGTTATGACTGGTTTTTCCCTAGCACCCACTACTTTACTATTGAAGACTTCACACATGTTGTTTAACAAGATATCCGTATTTTTTCTACCTATAAAAACAAATGTTTCAAAAATTTTACTTAGAAGATTTGTACATACCAAGTAACACAAATGCATACCATGAACAAAACAAAGGACATTAAAGTTGTGTACCTGAGAACGAGACCTACTACATTGCACTGGTCGTATTTTAGAAAACCAATCTTGAGCTCTGGGATAAAGGGTCCTGAAGTCACCTATAGCTTTCTAAAATTCAAAATTTGTAGTAGCAAATGCACACTTCCATAAGAAATCCTTATAAGATTTTCTATTCCAACCATGCTTCATGTTCTCATGTATATGTCTCAACCATACCTATGTTCTGAACTGGGGTAAACATATTTGATTGATGTTATAATACCTTGTTGGAATCACTCCTAAACTAGATTATAAGTGTTAGTAATTAATATGTAATAGTTAGCTTAATTATGGCTTTTATGTTAGTAATTAAGGCTAGTCTCATGTAGAAAGCCCATGAGCCTATGAAAAAGCCCAATAAGGAAAGGAAGGGAACTTGCATGTTGCCCTAGTTCCCTCCCTATAAATAATCTTGTAAACCTTCACTTGAAGGTTGGTTGTTCACTTTCATAATATCACCTACGCCTAAACTTTCTATATTGTTCATACGTGTGTTTGTGAGTGTGTTCAACCGATCACTTCTTTCCTATTTCTTATATTGATGCTTGTGTTACATAAATGGGAACCTAACAGTGGTATCAATCGCCAAATAGTTGGGTGAACGATTTGTTTTTGAAGTTTTTTCTTCCTACGCGTAAGTTTCGGTATACTAACCTTCAAACGCTTCAAAACTTTGATTTTTACACTTTAAAACTCAAGATTCTTGTACTTTAAAGGTTATTTGGTGATAAAGTTGAAGTTTTTGGCAAAACGTTTGAAACTTTATGTGTTTTTCATTGTTTTTGAGCTTGGTTTCATACGAGTAGTTCTGTCTACGCGTAAGGTGCATAAGGGTTTTAGATCATCAAGTTCCACACTTTTGTGTTATCTTGGTGATATTGAAGCTTTTTCATCACAAAAATCTGGTTTAGAAACATTGGTGTGCTTAAAAATTGGTTTTTGCCAAAGTTGGCTATTCCTACGCCCTAGTTTTACGCGTAAGTGCGCGAAGTCTACGCATAAGGTTTTTCTTGGTTTGATCTTCAGAGATACTGGTTTACTCAGTGTTTTCTTGCTCGGATAAGCCTGAAAACACTTCGACTTTGGATATCTTCTACACTGGATAAGTGTAAAGGATTTTTGGTATAAAACCCTAGTTTTACGCCTAAGCATTTCCTACGCATAAGCACGTCTTACGCCTAAGGAAATATTACGCATAAAATTCTTACTGCTAAGTCTTTAGTTTACGCATAACCTAAGGTTTAACCAAGTCTACGCGTAAGCTATTCCTACGCGTAAGCTCTACTCTTACGCGTAAGGTGGTGTTTTTACGCATAAGCTATTTCCTTTGTATAAGCTGGTTTTCTACGCATAAGGATTCTTCATCAACAAAATTTCATTCGACTACAAAGATCCATCATCAACACAAGTTTCAAGATGTCTCAACCACCATACTCTAGCTACTTCCCTCATGTGTATTCTCAACAACAACAACTCCATCAACAACAACAATTTTATCAACAAGTTCAACAACAATTTCCTCAGGAGCTATTCAACCACAAATGATTCAACCACCACCTAGTCTTCAAGTACAACCTTACACAAACATTCACAATCAACATCCATCCAGGAATACTATGAAGGAACCGTCTTGGTTTGCAAAGATGTGTGAAGCTTTAAGTAGCCAAAAATCCATTCATGAGGCTGGATCACTTGATAGACCTCCAATGCTCACTCCTGGTAACTACAATCAATGGGTGATAAGGTTCTTTCGGTTTTGTGATCTAAAGAAGCCAGATGGAAAGTTCTTAAAGAAGGTCATCCTTGAAGGTCCTTTTCATATGCCTACAGTCACTGTACCCGGAGATCCAAATGCTAATCCACCAAGAGGTGATGTCACCAACATTGTCAGTCTTAGTGAACTCACTACTGATCAACTTCTACATATGGAAGCCGATGAACTTGCAATGCAATATATCCTTTTGGGGTTACCCAATCCGATACTTCGTAGTGTGGATGCTCAAAAGACTGCTAAAGCAATGTGGGAGCATATTCATATTCTCATAGAAGGCACTGAACTCAATCAAGAAGACATGGAATCCAAAATCTACTTAGCATATGAACACTTCATGATTGAACCAGGGGAGACATTAGAGTCATATCATCATCGATTCTCAGATATCATCAATGACTTGGACAAACATAACATCATTATGCCAAGAATTGCAGTCAACACTAAGTTCCTGAGTAGTCTTGGGCCTGATTGGGAGAAGTATGTCATTTTCATCCGTCAAGCAAAGAATCTTCATCATGCTACATACGGATTGTTGTACGACTATTTGAAGCCCCACCAAAAAAAAGTTGACAAAGAAAGGGTTATCTGTGGACTCCCTGTTTCACCTTCACTTCCGGATAATCAACAATTAGCTTGTGGGCTCAAACGTGTTATCCTCAATTCCCTACTTTGCAAACTGTCTTCACAAATCCTCCACAACCAACTGCTACAATTACACCATATGAACCGTCACAGCACCAATCTCAAGAAACTCAATTGGTTCCATACAACAACAACAACAATGATCAAGCACTTTACAGTGAATCTAATGAGGATACAGAAGCTTTCGATGCATTGCAACAAGGGTTTGTAATGATTGCTAGAGCCTTCGGCCGATATTCAAACAAATCCAACAATCGCATTCGTACCTCATCAAACACAAGGAATCAGGTTGTTGTTAACAATGGGCGTGTTGAAGTTCAGAATCGTGGTAATGTTCGCTGATGGCGGTGGTCAGGGTTTCATCCAATGGGAAGGAATAACATGGGTGCTCCACAACAACAAAGGGCTCAAGCGGTTGAACAGGTAATGCTCGAATGGGATTAATGGTCTTCGTTGTTATAACTGTAATGAGAAGGGTCATCTGGCTAATGCATGCCATAAGCCAAGGACAAGAGCGCGCTTATCATAAAGAGGCTTTACTCTTGGCTCTTAAGGATGAAGCTGGTGGAACTCTTACCAACAAGGAACAAAGCTACATGGCAAATGCAGACTCGATGATGATATGGAGGACTTGCAGGCTAATGCAGCAGTTATGTTGATGGCAAACATGCAAGAACTCCGCATGAGTGATACAGGCCCAATGTATGACACTGACGGCTTGTCTCAGGTACCGGATAAAAATATATTCATAACTGATCTGATATCTCCACCGGCATCTGCATCCGACGATATTCAGAGTGTTCAACATGAACCTTCCACACCTCATCACGAAGAAAATCAAATCGATCCCGTTGTCACATTTGACGATCAAGATAATCTTACGATTACCTTTGACAATCAAATTGACCCCGTGGTTTCATTTGAGGAGCTTCATGATAACAATGTGGAGTGTCTGGTTGAACAAAATGAATTTATGTCTAATCCAGATCCCGGGCTCATAACCTTCTTTGAGGCTCAGTTAGAAAAGTGCACCGATATTAATGCTAAACTAAAAGATAAAAATGCACTGTTGACCAAGGATAATGAATGCTTAAAATTTGAACTCAACATTTTTCAAACACAAGAAAAACGTGAAAAAGGTTTTGAAGTCGCTTTTGCTAAATCTTACCAAAACGAAAAATCATTAGAACAACAGATACGTGATCTAGTCGCATCCAAAAATGCTTTCTTGTCTCAAATAGAACAACAGAAATATGATCATAAACAACAACTTAACGCTCTCACTTCGAAAACTCAAAAAGCCAAGTCTGAGTTGTTAACTTGTCAAAAACAGTTCTGTGAGTACAAAAAGCATTCAACGAAACGAATAGATAACTATCTTGAAGAAATTTTCGACTTACAAAACAAAATCAAAGAGTTTCGAAATGTTGTTTATAAACATGGTGAGTCAATCACAACTATTCAAAAGTTTACTTTTAAACCAAATCCAAATGGATATGGACCGAATCTTGCTGATTACAAACCAAAGTTTTCAAATAGAGCATTCAAACCAAATCCTGAAGTTTACAGTGCAGAACATAGAATTGATGATTCCATTATGAGTGTTGTTGAATATAATCGTCAAGAGGAATTAGATGCGGAAAACGAGAGTCGGTCAAAATTAGAAAATGTTGTTTATAACAAACCATTTAACTATTCAAAAGCCGTCACTTTTTTCGCACAACAGAATAATTCTAACACACCTTGGGTTATCACGCCTATTTCTGAGTCTTCTAATGATGGTCCTCAACCCAATTCTGCACAAATTAATGGTCCTTTACCTTCACCGCTGAAGTAAAACTGTACCCGAACGTTGTCAAATTCTCAAATATTTTGAAACATTCCTTTCGGACATCAAACTTTTGGAACGTGAAATTGAAATCAATTCTGAAATAAAAGTTGAACATTTTCAATCGCCTAATGCGAGAGAACAAAGAGATATTTTCCAGAAAAGAATTTTACCTCATGTCTGGAATTTGAAAATGTGTGCAATATATTGGGAAAGTGATTTTCACAAGGAGCTTGGACTTATGAAAAGAGTTTTCGAACAAACAGAAACATCGATTTCAAATACAAAACGTAAAAAGAAAATGTTAAGAAAAGATGTTGATCGACTCTTGGAAGATGTTATCTGTGCTGATATCAATAATGTTGTGTTATTACATTATGTTGCATATGCATTTGATTATATCTCTGCTGATTCTGTTGAAAATGTTGAGAATACTGATACTGTGTCACAAATCAAGTCTTTAAAAGTTGAAAATGAACGATTGTTAAAAGAGCTTTCAAATACAAAACGTCGTCTTCAATGGTGTCAAAAAGATTGTCAAAATCGTGAACTCGCTTTGCACAAAAAAATCAACCAGTTGCATACCAAAACTCTTAGTCCAAAACTTGAGCAACTGGATGATAAAAATGCGTCTTTGAAATGTCAAATCTCAAAATATGAACAAGAAATTTCAAAAGTTAAAAAGGAACATGGTGTCATATTTGATTTACTCAAAAAGACTCGTGCTAAAGCGTTAAAAGACCTTGATGATCATCTTGCATACACCAAAGATGTTTTATGACGAGATGGACTCACTCGTTCTGAAAATCTAGATTTGTTACACAAAATCCAAGATCTAAAAGCAGAGTTGGTGAAACTTAAGAAAGATAGGGATAGTAACACTGTAGTAACTGCACCTAAACAGATTCAAAATGACTCTAGAACATCTAATGACAAACCACAAGAAACTAATGTGCTTCCCTCTACTGAAACAGGAATAGTTTCCTCTTTTCCCAACGCCCGCACTTCACCGCCTAGGAGCAATGCAAGGAAGAATAGGAAGTTGCGACGTAAGAAAAGAACAATAAAGAATGCTGGAGTAGAAGAACACCTTAGGACTTTGAATAAAACTCAAGTAGATATTGCGTCTGACAAATGTAATGGAAAAAGTGATGTAACGAATGCTGAATCTTTAAGTACTTTAAATGTTATGTTTGAAGCTTCTTGTGTTGGTTGTCGTAAAAGCATGTTTTCTGGTTGTCATGATAAATGTGTTGCTAAGGCTATCTTAAATCGTAAGCGGAATAATAGAAAATGGAATACCTCTAGGCCCACTAATGCTTCTAAGTCTGTGCTAGGTAAACCACCTTCTAGTGTTCTGGCTAAGATCATTGATGTACCCATAGTACCCCCTTCACCTCCTAGCAAGCACTTATCACCTAGTGCATTTACTAAGACCAAAGCTAAGACTAGTTGGAGATGGCAGAAATGGTTACATAATACACTGGGATTTCAATGGATACCTAAAATCATAAACATGTGCGTTTCAACTATAACTCCTTCAGAACCCTCTAACTCTTCGGGTTCTACATCTACTTCTATTCCATTTGTGTCGTCTGTGTGTAATGCAGGTGATACAGATCATCCTCTGGATTGTTGATAGCAGATGTTCCCGACACATGACATGCAATCTCAAACTGTTATCAAACTTTTTTACAAAGTTCATTGGCACTGTCAGATTCGGGAATGATCACTTCGCAGCTATCATGGGCTATGGAGATTACATCAATGGCAACATCGAAATTAGCAGGGTTTATTATGTGGAAGGTCTCGGTCACAATCTATTCTCAGTTGGTCAATTTTGTGATGGAGATTTGGAAGTTTCTTTTCGGGAGAAAACTTGTTTCATTCATGATCTACAAGGAAACGATCTTATCTCTGGTACCCGCACATCAAGCCTTTATAAAATCTCAATGCAAGACATGATTGCTTCATCTCCCATTTTTCTACTCTAAAAGGAAACATCTACAAAATCCTGGCTATGGCACCGTCGTCTCTCACATTTAAACTTTCAAACCATAACCAATCTTGCACGGTACAAACTTGTTGAAGGTCTCCCAAGATTTCGGTATTCTAAAGATCACCTATGCTCAGCTTGTGAACAAGGGAAAAGCACTCATGCTCACTTTCCTTCAAAGGTGGAACACAGCTCACAGCATGTGCTTCATCTTCTTTACATGGAATTGTGTGGCCCGATGCGCGTGCAGATGATTAATGGCAAACGATACATATTGGTAATTGTAGATGACTACTCAAGATGGACTTGGGTTTATTTTCTTGGAAGTAAAGATCAAGCTCCACAGATGATCATCACCTTTCTCACGAAAATTCAAGTTCAGCTCCGGAACACAGTCAGACAAATCAGAACAGACAAAAGAACTGAATTTGTGAATCAAACTCTGCGTGCATATTATGAGAAAGTGGGAATTAAGCATCAAACATCCATTGCAAGAACACCGGAACAAAACGGAGTTGTTGAAAGACGAAACTGTACGTTAGTGGAAGCTGCAAGAACGATGTTAATAAATGCTAAACTTCCAGATTACTTGTGGGCTGAAGCCGTGTCAACTGCATGCTACACTCAGAATCGTTCAATGATTACCAAACGCCACAACAAAACACCTTATGAGCTTATCCACAATCGTAAACCGAATCTCAAACACTTTCATGTATTTGGATCCCTTTGTTATCCGAATAATGATCGTGATGACTTTGGTAAGCTCAAAGCCAAAGCTGACATTGGAGTCTTTGTTGGATATTGTGAAAACTCTAAAGGTTACCAGATCTGGAATCGTCATACAAAGGAGATTATGGAAACGATTCATGCAAATTTCGATGAGCTTACAGACATGGCTTCTGAGCATAACAGCTTGGAACCCGGACATAACCGTCTAAACTTCCCTCTAACCCCATCATCAGCTGAACCTAGTTTACAACTTACTCAACGTCAAATGGAACAACTATTTGCTCCTCTGTTTAGTGATGATATTGATGAACGTGCTCCAGATGTATCAAATGTTTCCGCTGCTCAACCTGATCATAATCCAATACCTGATACACCGGCTACAACAACTACTGTTGAGGAAGCACCACCAGTTGATTCTACAACAACTGTCGAACAAACTGCATCCAATGACGTTGAACCAGCTGATGATCTTCTGAACAATGAAGTACCCCCACCTGCAGAATATGATCCAAATGCGTTCTTCAACCCTTTTGCTAATAAAACTGTCACATCTGATGTTGCAGAATCATCTACAAGTCATTTGAATCCTCCTAATCTGCAGAATGTATATCAACATCAACCCTCCACACATCGTTGGACTAAAGACCATCCTCTAGTGAACATTATTGGCAACCCGAATCAACCAGTCGTAACTCGACAACGACTTCAGACTGACGGTGAACACTGCATTTATGCACTTACCGTCTGCCAAGCTGAACCCAAAAACATTAAGGATGCTATGACATATGACAACTGGATTGAATCCATGCAAGAAGAACTCAATCAGTTTAAACGTCTTGAAGTATGGGAATTGGTTGAAAAACCAACTGGAGTCTATGTTATTGGTCTCAAATGGATTTGGAAAAACAAGCTGGATGCTGAAGGAACAGTTATCCGAAAGGGAAAATTAGCCAAATAGACCGCTGAGGCTTATCAGTTTATGGACCACGCCCTTTTAAAATTTGAAAATAGACCGGTTGCCCAGCGATTTTCTTAGACCCAACCATGAGCTGCCACGTGGCCGACAATTTATGACACAAGTACGTATTTTGAAAGTATTTGTCATGTATTTTAAGGTATTGTTTTTTGGGCAACTTGTATTGTTTTTTGAGCAACTTTATATTTTTGGGCAACTTGTATTTATACACAAGAATATTTTAGTCATTTCACATTTTAAATTAAAAAAAAAATTCACTCACCCACACAAAATCCAATCCAAGACTTGTCTTGTAATTCATTTGATTCTTTTTAATTTATATCCATGTTCATCTCGAGCGTCTTCCGGATATCAGCAGCAATTAAGATCCATCTCCATGTTCATCTACCGACCGACTCCCCAAAATCCAATCCAACTACACAACAACACTGCCAAATCCAAAGCCCTATTCTTGATCCAACCAGGGCTTTAATACAGGCAAGCCATAGAGCCCTGTTTTAAAAGAGAAAACCAGGCTTTATTAGTTTAATTTTTTCCCAAATTCTTAGCGGGATTTCTCCCCCTCTTTTCTTCATTTTCACTTTGAGTTTGAAACTTACTTTTGTGCCTATCCACTGTTTAAGTTCAAAAACATATAACAATCAGGTATGCATTTTTTATTTTTATAGATCATTTCAATCATAAATAATAGATGTTGATGGGTCCAATTTTGGGGAAAAAGGTTCATTTGTAACTGTTCTAAAACCACCATTCATGTAAAATCCTTGCTATCTTGGTTCTTATATAATAATCAGGTATGCACTATCAATTATGTTTAAAAGTTTTGTATGTTGGTTCAACTTTGCATTTTATAGTAATTGAGGATTACTAGCCGTATGGAATTAAAGATTGAATTGAAATATATGTCTTTAGAATTATATGTATTTATGTATTTAGGGATCTAATTGAAAATTAATGTTTTCATATTATCAATTTTAGTTGTAATAGCCTTCGTCTTACATCTTCTATCTTGAAAGCAGAAGATGCAGGACATGTTTTTGCAGGACATGTTTTTTATGTGATTTTCTACAAGTAGCAACTATTATGAACCTAGGACCAACAATTAAGTTGAACTAAATTTGACAAGATTAATACATCAGTTTGATGTGAGTTTTTTTATTAAGTATGTCTTGTTAGTTTGTAGCTTCAAAAATGAATAATTACTTTCCACAGAAGAATAAGTAAGTGCTGCATAACTTGAAATATACATTCAATGGTTGAACATAATTTAGGTTTAGCAGCAAGGTGACGGTTAAAGAAAGATATCGTAGAGCCAATGCAAGCTAAGAAACGTGACGAAGAAACGTGAGTCAGAGCTTCAAAGCAGCAAGAAGCGGCACATAGAGATTTTGGAGCAATGTGAGTCCCTGAAGAAAGGCTGTGAGGATTCAGTAAGTTGGTGACTTAACTTTTGCTATTCTTTAAATATGATTTTGAAAGCAATTTCTGGGTATTATCTATGACTAATACTTTCTAACATCAACCATGACCAGGATGCGAGAAGAGGCTTTGATTGAGCTCAAAGCCATTGAACAAAAGTATCACAGTCTGAAAGTGGGTTCACATTCAATTTTTCTTTTATTAATCATTAGATAAAAATATATGATAACAGTTTATAAATCAAAATTTCAGGCAGAATTGGGACAATTTGCAGACAAATGATCCAACTACATTTGAAGCAATGAGTAATCAAATAACTACCTTATTTTCTTCATTTACAAGATTTGAAATGTTAATCATTGATTTCAGATGAAGCTACTAAAGTTGCCCATGAAGCCGCTAACAGATGGACAGGTTTGACCGCCTCGCTTCTACACATAAAGTTCTATATGCATATTCTGCAGACAATATCTTCACAATGCGTCAGTGGTGCTCAAAAAATTTCCCTCCGGCCAAAGAACAGCTTGAACACTTGTACAATGAGGTAAATTCAAATTTCCCTGAACCATCTTGAGACACAAGTAATATTCTACTTCCCGTCTCATTAAATATCACTGCTATTCCTACATACTACCTTATAATTATAAATAACTAATAGCCGTAGGTCATAAACACGAATTAAAGTTTACATGGACCGATCATTTAGATGTCCATGGAGGTGGGTAAACAGGCAGATTAGGTAGTAAAGGGTGGTAGGGATAAAAATGGGTAGGCTGGTTTGACCCGTCACACTTTTCATGCATTTAAAATACATTTTGGGTGTCAATTGGACCAACATGTTGACCTGTTTCCTTTTAAAGTTTTGTACACGTTCAACCCATTAAAGATAAGCCTAAGATGAATCACCTATTCATAAGTAAACGGGTTAGAATCGCCACCTTTAGATGTCAACTGACATCACATAGTTTTACGTACCCTTGTTAGGAAAAATGCCACGAGGAGCTCCATTGCTGTTATTTTTCACTGCAATGCAGATGCATGCTAAAACTACTTGACTGTGATTTGTGAAAATTGCAGGGTGTCTCACCAGGAACTGCCTTTACATGTAAATTTCAGGTAGGGATAACAGAGGATTTCAACTATTTGGAGTTACATCTGCGACGCAAATCGAGGAATAGAGACTAGAAGCACATGGTAGGTATTACATTTACTTCAGTTGCCTTGTATCATCCCTTCAGTCTTTTTACATAACTGGTACTTAAAGTTGTCATTGCGATAAACGGTGCATGTGTAGAGTTTTTATTCTCTTGTTTTAGTGTCTTAGAAATAAGAAAGTTCCAGGTTATAAATTAAATGTAGTTTCACATGGGTCTATTCTATGAGGTCAATTGTACTATTAACAATTCGATATGAACTAAAAAAATAAACCATTTGATTGGTCCAAAATCTATATCACAAGAACGAGTTAAATTGTCAAACAAGTTCATCGCCATACCTTAAGTAACCACGTTGAGATATAAATATGTAGCATTACCAATTAAGTTACATTCCAAACATTTAAACCAATATCAAGAACACATACCTCGCATAGAGATTAATTATCATCACTAAGATTGTAAACTTGATAAGACAAACAATAACTTGCACGCACTATTTAATAACTTACAACAATCTTTATAACGATGAAACCAAACTACTGATCAAGCAGAGAAGTAGGGTTTCCATGTAGGAGCTTATAGGGAACCTGGAAGTAGTCTTTCCAATATCAGCGTGTCCTTAGCTGGGAATTCTGATATCATTGACGCGTCCTGAGCAGCGATCATAAACTTCAAGTATGGGATCAACATCATCATCATTAGCATATAGAGGGGATCATAAACTTCAAGTATGGGTGCAGCAGCAGCAAGGTGACGGTTAAAGAAAGATATCGTAAAGCCAATGCAAGCTACTCAACCAAACAAGACTTAGGAGAAACAATGTTGAAAGCTTTGGGAGCTTCCAAAGGTATCACATATTCTTTTCTTCTCTTTGAATAATCATTCTTGAACCTAAAAGACCCACAATTTTACACTTGATTTGTAGTTTTAGTTGAAGTATTATGGCGTCGAGATGCCGAAGTTGATTGTTTTAGTTTGATTACAATTTTCAAGAGTGTATCAATGAGCACCAGAAAGTGAGTTGGCTCATGGAGGTAATGTTTACCCGGATGTCACAAAATCACGTGGCGCACTTGCTGATTTTGTGTAAAGTCTCCAAATGTCGAAGGTAGAAGTATCCATAAAGTATGTGGTCCTGCTGGCGCGAGGATTTGGTTAACATCAAACTGTGTTGTGCATGAGCTACTTGAGTGTCCTGAGTGTCCTGTGTGCCCTCATGAAAAACCGGGCTCTATCAACCTTTTCATTCGGGCTCTATGTCCATTTTTGTAGTAGTGGTCTTAGTGCTGATTATATGATTCTTGTGACTTGAAGTCGAAATAAGTTAGGATATATGAATACTGCAACAAAACAGATTAGATGGTCAAATAATACATTGCAAGAAAACTAATTATCTGTGAAAAAACTAAAATGATCCATTCACCCTTTTTACTAGAAGCTTAGAAAATTTTACCTTCATGTCAGAAACATTTTTGCAGAAAATGTCTTTGTCGGTCTTAATGTCTGTTTTTATTTTATCTTTCTGTTATTACAATTTCACTTGGTTATAGCACATCCAAATGTTATATTTTACAGTCTTTATTGTAACCGTTATCTAGTTCTGAACATTTAACATCATGTAACTAATTTTTACAGACATTTTGAGCCCCCTTCATTTAACAAGCAGCAGCTTCCATGTGCATCTTATAATTCTAGATGATATCAGGTGGAAATTAATCACTTCTTAAAATCTACTACATGGTGTTACTCGTGAAGCAATATATTATGGGCCAGTTGACAATAGCTATGAAACTTCATTGTTGAGCTGGGCTCTTCCTTATGCTCAGCATTACATCTGTAACAGACTTCATGAAAGATATCTACAACTCAGACTATCAGGATTTGAAAAGCTGAATCGACTGCAGATTGTTGTTGTCGAAAAGTTACTTTATAAGAACATTATAAGGCGTTCAAATATGGCATCAAAGAAGAGGCATGATTGTAGTTGCCTCCTTCAGGTATTATACTCATTTTTACATTTGTGTCAACTATTGGGACCGATAACCACCTGCAAAATTCTACATATAGTAAACAAAAGGAAAAATGACAAAAGTACTTACTCAACTTTACCATTAGGTTCATTTACACCAATTGAAGTGAATTTAGCCGAAATTAATAATGTCTCCCTGATTTAAAAACATCGTACCTTGTCGATACTATTTATAGAAGTTTGAGATTATACTAAACATGTTTATGTGCTGATTCATATAGGATGATGTCCTGTATGCAACGCGTGAATCGGATTCTCATTCAATATTCATGGAGCTTACTCGTTTTCTGATCAACGGGGATCCTGAACTGCACTTGGAAAATTCTCTTCACTTGATTACAACAATGGCTGAATCAGGTTCAACAGAAGAACAAATAGAAACTTTCATCTTAAATAGCCAAAAAGTGCCAAAACTGGCGGAAGAGATCTGATATGGTCAGTTCAACCTATGACATTGTATATGGAGACATCAACCACAACACATGCCACCAAAAGAACCATCAAACATAGTTCCTCAACTCGAGGTAACAAAAACTGGCCTCCCTCCAGCTAGCAATCTGCCCCTAAGATGCAAGATGTCGCTAAGCATGTGGATCTAAAAGTACCCTCAACTAATCAGGTCGAAATTCTTGAAATTTATACAAGTTCAAATGGTGAGGGTGATAGTGTAACCAATGTGGCTAACCGTTTCAATGTTGAACCTTCTTTGGTTGACCAAGATGGTTCTACGAGTTTTAGTTATAATGATCAACTTTCTCTTGGCCAAGTCAATGTACAACAGGCGCTACTTTCGGTTCAATGTATTCCTTTTGGTTCAATCTAACCTAATGTTTTCTTTTTGACCATGTAACCTAATCTTTATTACTGCATTAGTTACTGGTTATGATGTTTAAATTTTGGTCTTTTAGACTAACTTACTATAGAAAAATAACATTAGCCAATAAAAAACTATCAATCGTACTCGTTAAACAACATAAATATGAGAAATTTGAATACCATTGTATCAATTAAACATTTGACTTGTTTAGCATTCTGCGTGTTTATTACAGTAAATTTTTTCATATCCTTCTAGCAAGAATTAAACCATCTGATTGTATGACGCCACTGCAAATCATATTCCATACATTTTTCACTACGTTTTTGTGCATCAAAATTTTTGTAATCTATCTAATCTAAGGCTCAAAAGATAAGTCTTTAACTGATCTAACAGACAGGAAACATTCACCATCTATTTTATCTAATGGGCTGGAAAGGATTTGCGAGTGAACTCTCACAACAAGATCTGTGCACATGTTTTTAAGTATATGTCATTGCGAGATAATTTGTTTGTTGCTTTAGCAATGCTGCATTAGACACTCTCCATTTTATCACCATGTTTTTTGCATACACCCCTTTTTCTCTCATGTTGGTCTATCAAGTGTTTTAGATCTACTTGTGCCCAAGTGGAACGTTTCTCCCATGATTTCTGATATGTTACTCACCGTCTGAATATACGTGACTCAATGAAGTTGCCTTTATGTCTTTTTTGTGCAAATCGACTTCTGAGCTCCCTGCACTTGACATGGCACCACTCGTGGCTCCACCATTTAAATCATCCAATGAAGCGTCACCTTCCAATGCACGCACAACCTGTTGATGATTCATGTGTTACACATAATTTCTTTAATTATACTACTTGTCGAAAGTAGAGGTAGCCAAATGTGCATGTCAAAGAGTGTTGGGTAATGGGTTAAAGTGGGTTGCAAGTGAAACACAAAATTCTTGTTTGAACAAAATTTCAATAATAACAGACTTATTCAAGTTTTTATGCTTTAAAATAACATTTAGCCACTTTTGACATGGTTTCCTTTAATCTATTCTGTTTACAAACAATTTGACTTGTTAGAAATATGGAAAATAACAAGTAATTAAAACATACCTGACTCATTTTAGGGCGTTGTCTTGCAGAATATCTAAGACAAGCCGTTGTACATAACACCATGTGATAAGAACCGAAAGGAATACATTGAAGTGAAAACTACAGATTCTGCATCAAAGGACTGGTTTGAGATATCAGTTAAAGACCGGCAGTTTGCATTTAAGAAAGGTGAATCTTTTAGCATAGCTCGTGTGGTTTTGTCGGGTGATAAAACGGCTCAAGTTGCTATTTTTAAGAATCCAGTGAAGCTTTGTCGGGATGGTCAGCTAAAACTGGTTGTTTTGATGTCAAAATCGCATGATAACGCTCAGATTGTGCATGTTTTTAGTAGCGTTATGTGTGCTTTTGTATATGTTATTTGGTTATATTTGCGTAATTATAGTGCTTAAACGCATCAATAGATGTTTGTCTAGTATTTATAACCAAGTACAGGGAAACGGAAGGAAAGTAAAGAAATGTTCAAAGAAATGGAAGATTCCCGTTTCAGTGAAGCCTAAATCAGTATCTCAAGGACCTTTGAAGACCATAGTGATTGAAGAACCAAGTTCTACAAGATTAAGAAAGAAAATATCAAGTTTCCGCTTCGAATCAGAAATCCAACCGGATCGGTTTCAAGTGCAACCGGACGGTTGGAATATGACCGAAACGCCAAATGCAATCACCAACCGTTCGGTTCGGCACAAGAACCGAACGGTTTGGCCCTTTTAGAAGACCAACCGGATCGGTTGGTCATATAACCGATCCGGCCGGAGAAGTCTGATCCGCCAAATCTTCATCACTAAGTTTCCCTTTGCATCCAAACGATTCTAGGTCCTTCTCTTGGTGTATTCTAGTCCCTTCCTTACTCCTTGGAGGCCAACTTCAGCAATTAATACCCTAGGCTTTGGAATTAGTATAAATAGAGGCCATTTGTGAGCATATGAGATACACACTTCAAATATAAATCTCTCTACTCATCAAACAAAGCTTTAAGCTCTCAAATTCGTCCTTAGAAGTCCAGGGAAGTTTGGAGTTCCAGAAGTTCCACATTTGGAGGCCAAATCACCAAGAAGTCTACCCCAATACTTTGAGAATCATTACTTCACCATTTGTAATATTATTCCAAGCGTTGTAAGACTTTTAATCATGTTTTCTAATGTTCAAAGTTCTGAGTTTATGTTCATGTTTGCTATGAGTGGCTAGTTTCTTTATACACTTACTTAAATGATGTTGATTATCATATGATTAGTTAGTGATTGTGTTAACATGTTTTAATTCAATTTCAAGTTGATTCTAAGATCCAATTGTACTAAAGTTTCGTAGTGACATTTGTTAATCAAGTTTGATTAGTTGATAGTAATCGTAGAGGTCGAAAGAACTTATTGTTATTCAACTAGTCATAATCATTTTGTCTATGGATGATTGTTTTACCCATTATTCTTGATTATACAAAGGAACTAAGGTGTGGTTGTAATAGAAACGCTTTTTGATTATGAAATTGGATTGGTTGGAAACATCTAAAAGGTCGTAAAGTTAGTTGTTGAGAATCAATTGTAGCCTTTGTCTATGATCGGTTACCTTTTGTATTGACCATTTCTTAAGCAATTTGATGAAACAAGTGGATGTTTTTGTGTTTAAGTTTATGTATGTAGACTTATGAAACTTGAATTGATCTTGAATTGATTGGTTAAACGTAATGCTTGTTTTTATGAACTAAAATCTTGACGAAGGTTTAACTTGTAAGAACAATAGATTAGTCCTCAAACTAATTATCATAACCAACATGTTAAAGAAGTTAACACAATCACATTAATCTATGATATGAAACTAGTTTAAGCAAGTGTAGTTTTTAATCATCTGAATTTCGTTATATCTTTTTGCTTTGTTATATGTTTTGGATAGACTCTGTTGATTCAAACTTGTGCTTAGATTCACTCAAATCCCTGCGAACGATCCCGACTTACCTTCATAATCTTGCTATAACGGATGAGTATACTTGCTCGTATGTGTTATTGGTAATATTGGTAATTCACCTTTTATAAATTTAAAACTTGTACACACGTAGCACATCACCGCAGATGGATGAGTTTGTTCTCTGATATTATTGTGCACAGTATCTTTATGTATGATACTTCGATTTTGTGATGGTTGGTCTTTCTGGCTTGGTAAATAAGCAAATAAGCAGTTCAGAAATACTAAAATAATGCTTGTTCTAGCTTCAAAGACAAAATAATAACAAACGCAATCCAAAACACGCTAAGTTAGCTAGAAACAATAGTTGCACGACGAAATTAATAGCAAAAGATGATATGACCGACTCTATTGAAAGAATATGGCAAATAAGTTATAAAAACCAATGTATCATGTTTATGAAGTTATGTCACAATCTTTCAAAATGATGAAATACAACCCAAAACTCCGATTAGAGTTGCATTTCCGAGACAACTCTTGACGACCCACAGAAACCTCACAACCGCAGATGACATACATCTACAATAATTGTACAATATAGATGTGCTATAACCAAAAAACAGACAGAAATATGCAACCTCAACTTTCTTTCCATCAACACATTGTTCACACTAAACCAGACAACCCATCCAAGGTTGTTGCATGACACACATCACGCTGAAATAATGAATGGTAAATAACTTATGGCGCAAAGAATGGGTGTTGACTCATTTCAAACCAATGTCTTGCTGAACATAGCAGTTTCCACAAGAACAAGAAGCCGGACTTTTAACCGTCTTGTGTACATGTATGATGTATACTACGGTGTGAGGACTGATTGTATAGCAAGTTGCTGTTGCGGCTGCAAGGATTGCCATGTCGAAGCAAATACAGCAGGCGGCAGTGTCTGTTGGAGCTGTCTTAGAAGGTTGACTATTCTGCTAATTGTTTGTTCTGTTGCAAGGTCCTTGCCGGCACAAAGAATCTATAATGTACACAAATTTCCATTAATAAACAGACAAATTCGATATTAACTTCTTTAAAAGGGTTGAAAAAGTAAGCAGATACGGCTGCGGCTAGTTATGTTGTGTTACATGAGACACAAACAGTTCAATAGAATTATAGTTGCCAAATGCAAGTTGTTAGTATGATTATAGTTCATCTGTCAAGCTCAATATATGCTCAGGTGTTACTTTAGTTGTTTTCAGAAGAATAGTCAACTGTTTAATCCTAGGCCGGTTATATTTGTACGGTATCTAGGGTACATAGGCCGGTTATAAGGGACAAGGCACATATAACTTAATAATATAATTAGTGGAAACTCATAGTAAGTGTACATTACAAATAGTTTTAGCTAAAATGTCATAAAAGTTGTGCTCATACCAAAAATAGCCACCAATTTCGTATCTTTTTTTTTTCAAAAAGTCAAAATTTAACCAAAAAGTCAGCATGAATCAGAAAAGCCAAAAATACCGTATGTAATATAGCTTTTCTAATAAATTTCCCTATGATTAATTAAGACAATATAAATAATTAGCACATGACAGCTAACCTCTGCAAATACAGACACAATTTTTGGTATATACTGGTTGTTGGGTCCCAGAAGTTCCATGTCAGATCTGTAGTATAGAATAGATAGCCAGGTTTTAGAGGCATAACATGGAAGAAAAAAAAAGGAGAGAGAACTGAAAGAAGGCAATATACATCCACTTACCTCTCAACCATCGAACAAAGCAGCTCGTGAACAGCTTTAGCCTCGATATGATCTCCTTTAATTGGCAAACAGCTTAACCATGCTGGAATAATCTGCCAAACAATACCGTAATCATATAACCATATAGATCTGGAATCGCTAGTTGCTGACATATCAGTAAAATAATAATGTGCATACCTGAACGGAGTCAATACTATCGCGATGAAACTGACATATTTTCCCCAATGCAGAAACAGCGTTGTCATACGCCATCACATTCTCGGGCTGAAGAGCATTAGGGTGTCTTATTACAACATTTAGCCTTGAAAGAGCCTCTGCGAAATGTACACAATTCAGCAAAGTTGTAATTGGACACTTCTTTTTACCCTTTCTGTACCAGCAAGTATGAAACTGATTATCCAGAAAACAATCATATAATCATATGCATAATTTGCTTATCCAGACAGTAAAAACTATTTATCAGATAAGAAGTTCAAATACACAATTCCAACCACTACAAAGTTACAAAGCCATAGCCCCTCACCCCAAAGTTAGAATAGAAAAATCACAATTTAAAACCTTTTCACTAAAAATTTAAGGTTTGCCTTCAGTAAAGATAAACTATGAGCTATATCATTGGCTAAGATATATTTAAAAACCAAGCCGAAAAACGATTCATATACAACCACAACCTAAGTTGTGGCTGCCGATGAAAGAAGTTCAATGCAGCAGTTGAATGAGTGGTTTCTTCTAACTGGCAAGACACTTATATAGCTGATTTATTATATCTCAAACTAATGGTGACATTTGAGTTTAACTAGCATCTGATGAACATATTACGGTTTACTTATAGCGTTCTAAATAATGTTGGCATAATACTAGATTCCTGAAAATTGACCACCCAATAATAACAGAAAAAAAAAAGCTAATCCAAACACTTTGAGCTTATATGCTTATTAAACCATATCCTTTTTAGTCATTTACCAACATATGGAGGAGAGGATTCAGGACTGCACAGAGGGCTCATCTGAGTCGCCATATCTCGTCGTGAGACGATACGGGAAACGCCATTTTCATCCGACTTCTCATCTGCACAATTGATATACGAGTCACAAGCAGCCATCTTATACAAAAACGCTGGCGGAAGTTTTGTGATAAACGAGGTAATAATATAATGATGGTGCAATAGTCTATCAGTGAATGCAGGTAACTAAAATGTCTTTACTGATTTCAGAAGAATACAACTTAAAGTTGCATGATATAAGACCAGCTACATGGTATAGACACGACTATAATAAATATCTAGGAACCTGGAATGGGAAATGTAATGGTGACTAATGCTGACTGGAAGTAGAAAAAGCATAAGATACAAATGTGACAAAGATGAGACAGAAGGCACAAACAAATCTCAATCCTTAAATATTTTATTAAGATGAGACAGTAGGAAAATTTGATTGTCAATAAAGATATCTTCAAAATCAACATGGTCTTTTACCATGAATGGTGACCACATGAGTTTTTCAAGTTTAGTAAATAAATCAGAGGGTTCAATTAAAAAAACCTAGGGGGTTCCATTGGCTAAGATATATTTAAAAACCAAGCCAAACACACATTATATTTCTAGTGTCTTGAGTAAATACTCCAATTCCTGACCTTTATCCCACTCGGTATCAGGACGAATCTCAAACACCTAACATATGAAGAAAAAAAGTACATATCAGTGAATCGGTTTATTTTTGTTTTTAGATTTTAAGATTAACACAATTCACAATAATATTGGCCTTTATTAATATAGTGTTATCGTTTGGTCCGAAATGGATCAACAATTACAAAGTCATATTACACTACACCTTCAGTTATAAGCCATTTAAAAAAGTATAACTTTTCACAATCATAGTTAAGACGCCAATGTTTATAAAATATTTTTAGAAAACGCGTATTATTCTAGTTGTTTCGTGTTGCCTAAATGCTATTGGATGAAACCTATGTGAGCACTATACCTGGAACCAATGGATGTAATCTACAAACCCTGTAATCTACAATTCTTGCCACATCTGGCCAGCCCCTGTTTTAAAAAATCAAATACCGCCAAGTTACCATTTAAACTGAAGCACACAAATGATAATATATAAAATAAGAATCAATCGTGTCAAAGTAGGGAAAGTATTTAGTTGTGTCATTTAACGCACATTTATTTTGCTCACACAAAGGAAAAATCAGTATAAACCTCACATTCACATTCTGACTTTCACACATAAACTAAGATAACATAAATTACCTTGTTACAAAAATTATATTTACAAAATTGAATGTCAATGTATATTTACTCATAAGTTATCCATTCAAAGGTATATAAACCACCCGCTGGACGCACCCATTAAACACACCCACTAACTTATTAACCTGCTGAACTCACCCATTAAACATACCGGGTAACTTACTCACTGAAATTATTCTGAAGTCAGCCCTGAACACACCACATGAACACATACGCTGAACACATACATTTTAGCAAAACTACATTTAACCCATTTGACCCACTTAAACCGTCCCTTTATAGCCAGACTTTCAAATGGACAAAATTGGAGACGTTTGGGAAATATTGCAAACTCAGATAAACTCATTCATAAGGAATTGGTCATCAAAAATCAAGTTCAGTAAGATTCGAAATTAACTTATAAAAAAGCAACTATAAATCTTAAATTTGTACATTACCTGTAATTCTTGAGAATCTGTCGCCAATGGTTTTTCCAAGGATCCATCAAACAAAAACTCTACTTCCTCTGAATAAGATAACATCAACCACTGTAAACTCACCTTCTTTTTTTGGCCATGAGCGAGTCGATTTTATACCCCTTCATATCGTAACCCACCTTACAAAAATAAGAAAAAAATTAAAAAGCAAAGTAATTAACAGTAAAGAAGAGAAAAACAAAGGCATACCCCAATCTTCTATTTTTGTTACTCTTGGCAAAAGGAACACCAATCCACCTAAACCTGCAACATTAATACAATTTGGAGATAACCTTTTTGCAAGATTCTAATAATATTTCTTTTATATTATCAATGAAATTATAAACAAAGGATTTAAAAAGGGTAGTGTTGAGTTAAATTTTTATTTGTTAGATAGATTTAAAAAGAGATAGAAGTGGTTACCTGACGGCGGTGTAACCGTTTGATTTGTTGATGAGTGAATCGATTATTGAGACCCATCCAAAAGCCGTTGATGCCAGAGATCTCACTTGATTCACGGCTGTTTGGATTTGTATTAAGAAGAATTCCATTTTTATTCACCAGAAGTGAGTTTTACTCGTCCATCTTCCTTGTGATTAGGGCGGTGAGAGGTGAGTTTCTCTGGTTTCGTGTGTGTGTTTTTT
>OU343225.1:252472114-252698418 GCA_910596185.1 Chrysanthemum makinoi | reverse complement strand
TGAGGATGAAAGAATAGAAACGTGTAGCAGTATAGAGAAGATAGAAAGGATAGAAACGTGTGTGTATTTTCCAGGTTCATTTAAAAGAATAATTTATTTATGAAGAAGCAGTATTATGAAGAAGCAGTGTTTGTGAAATGATGAAGCAGTGTTTGTCAAAAGTGAACACAGTTTATTGAATAATTAATCTACGTAAAAAGTATATGTATTTGACAAGTATTATGTAAAATGACCAAAAAACCTTTTTTAAAAATATTGTTTACCGCTTTTTTGAATTCTTAAAGCAATCCTACACATCTGAACAACATCCTGAATTTGATGAGTTACTTAATGACAACGGTTGCTTACGCCGATAATTCTCAAATTAAAATAAAAGTGGTCAGGAAGTGATAAAGCCTCGATTTGTGCGATCTATTGCATCATTTTCCCTATCCGAAATAAGTCACGTCACGGTGGTAAGGGTTATAGGCAGGGAAGAAGGGATTGATTCACGAGGAATCATGCATGCGAGTTCTTTGTGCTTGAGGTTGTTCGGATATTTCTAGCATTCGACTCACGCGAACTGTGCGGTCTTTCATATGGACGTCAAAACTGCTTTCTCAATGGAAAACTGAAAGCGGTCTATGTTAGCGGCCGGAAAGGATGGATTGATCCGGAGATTCCACTATCACGTCTACAAACCCGAACAAGGCTCTCTACGGTCTCAAACAAGCCCTGAGTGGTATGATAAGTTGTCATCCTTTCTTATAAGCTAATAATTTAAGTCAAAGGATCGGTGCGACCCTACATTATTCATATAATATCACGGGGCACACATTTTAATCGTTCAAATTTATGTGAATAACATCATTTTTGGGTCAACACATCTAAAGTACTGGCAGCTTTTTCAAAACTTATGAAAAAATATTTTGAAATGTCATGATGGGTGAACTTCGTTCTTTCAGGGCACTTAGTTAAATCATATTGCGATATTTTATTTGAGTCGGTCCAAATATGCCCTGAAATTTTAAACAAAAAATGGAATCAAAGCTTGACACCTATGCCACAAATGGCACATACTGAAATCGGGCTGGCCCGATTTGCATGGAAATTGGTTGACCCTACCAAATACGAGAGTATCATTGGGTCTCACATGTATCTAACAGCCATGGAGCTGATATTGTCTTTGTTGTATATCTTTGCTCGGTTATCGATTAGCGACCAAGCTGAAACTCACCTCTCACGAGGCTAAAGAATCTCCGATACATCAAGGGAACCATTAACTGGGGATCGGTATCAGAAAGGATTCTGTTTTGAACTAATAGCTTTTGAGGCGATCCGCTTGAGTTGCTTAGATTCTCGGAAAAATACCTCGGGAGCTTTACAATTTCTTGGTGATAAACGAAGTTGTCATGGCAATGAAAGAAGCGGGGTGTACATCGTTGTCCTCAACTGAAAGCAGAATATGTAGCCATGTCGTGTTGTGCTCAAGTCATCACGGATGAACACAACTCAAAGACTATAGTTACGTATTTGTGAGGGAATCGATGTCTTTGTGACAATCGAAGTGCTATTGCGATCTCGTCTTGACTCTGTTCAACATTGAAATCAAAGCACATCGATCTTACGATATCATTTCATCAAGAGCATGTGGAAAAATGTAGTTGAATTATACTTTGTGGAGTCTTGAATACCAAGCTGGCAGATCTTCTACCAAGCCATAGCTCCGTTAGGTTTCTTTGGTTGGTCCACCGGATTGGTATGCGGTGTGTTAATACAAATAAGCCGTAAAAACGTTTATTTATATTTTACGATCTTCTAATGTTTTGTCGATAACAAAAGTAAAATCATTTTAACGAAACAAATAGAGTACGTAAATAGTTTGAGTTAATAGTTTTCTAACACAATTAAGTTGTCACATAAAACACTAAAACAAGTATAAGTGATTTTATGATTTAGATACATACGTACAACAACTAGTGTTTACATATTGGGTTAAACATATACTTAAACTAAGTATACTAAAATGGGTAAAAACTAAGTGTATGCTAAAATGGGTAAATACAAGTATATACTAAATGGGTAAAATACTAGCAAATGGTTTTGACCCATAACCCATGGTTTTATATATACCACTTAACCAAGTTCATTGTATCTAGAAAGAAAACCATGGATCAACCCATAACCCATGACCCATGACCCATAACCAAAAATACCCATGGGCAAAGGAGCGGACCACGGATCCCTAGCTTTGTGCTAGCCGGATCCCTTGTAGGATCCGTGGGATCCAGGGAACATAAGAGAATTTTCTCTATAAATAGAGAGCCATTTCTTTCTCTCTACACATGGTTTTTCACACATACTTCCCCAAGTATTCTAACCCTCTAACCTCGGATCTAAGTGATCTATGTAGTTTGTCTTTTGTTTTTGTGTGATCTACTAGGTTCCTCTTAAAGGAGAGATCACCACCTCTTGAAGACGTGCAAGCTCAAGTCCATGAGTTGCCATGCTTCGTCATCATCAAGACTACTAAGGTTCTCTTGTTGATAGTTCTTCCTTTCTCCATAGATGTTGGGTTGAAGGCGTTAGTGAAGAATGCCGAAAGTGTCAAGATGAAAGCATTAGTGAAAGGTGCTCATCATCCGTGTCAAAGCATTATTGAAGGATGCTAAAGGTGTCAAGGCGAAGGCATTAGTGAAGGGTGCCAAACGTTGTGTCAAAAGCATTAGTGAAGGATGCTAAAGGTGTCAAGACGAAGGCATTAGTGAAGGGTGCCCAGCGTTGTGTCAAAGGCATTAGTGAAGGATGCCAAAGGATCAAATCAAGTAGCATTTGGGGAGAATGCTTAGGTCGTATAATCGATGAGGTGCATCGTTATACATATGTGTATTAGTTTATCTACAAGGATGGTGATATCCTTGATGGTGTTGTAATAACAAGGTAGATCTCCTTGAGATTAGGTGTTTTGTCGTGAAGGTGTAGTTCACCTAGGGTGTGAAAGAACTAAGGTGCTTAGCCTAGTACCTAATAAAGGGGACGTTGTGATAGGATTAGTTCTCCTAAGGTGTGAAAGAACTTCGATGGTTAGCCTAGCCCGTATAAAGGGTAGGCGACGTTGTGTTAGGTGTGGTTCGCCTTGGTGTGAAAGAACTTCGGTATTTAGCTTTGTACCGGAAAAAGGTTAAGCGACGTTGTGAAGGCTTCTCCGCCACAAGGAGTTGGTGTAGTGCTTACGAACTCGAGTAGGTGACTCGGGGAGTGGAGTAGGGCAAGGAAGGTGTCCTTGTAGCCGAACAACTATAAATAACTTGTGTTGTGGTGATGTGCTTCTTACTCTTTATATTTCATTTCACGTTTATATATCCATCTATCAACGTCCAATATAAACAATCAAATGGATTGACATAAGTCGATCTAAATATTTAAAGGAAGTTTTAAATTGGTAAAACTATTCAACCCCCCTTCTAGTTTTCCACAATGGCATGAGCTTCGTTACCAAGTTTCTTAAAGTGTGTTGTACTTTAAAGACTTGATACGATCCGTGTATGTTTGAAAACTACAAAGAAGGATTTTTTCTTGTTGGTCATATTTTCTTTTAAATCATTTTGTTGGACATTGATAGATGATTCTAATCATTTTTGCTCTTAAGAAATCTTCGTGCTAGAATCTCTTCAAAGTCTTCATTCAAAGATTAATGAAGTCAACATTCAAGGAAGGAACTAAAAAGTAATCACAACTATGTACACCAAGTACAAAGGATTACTTTAAAAGCTCATGAAGTATTTTTGGTATTATACCAAATCAAGAAGCATAGATGTATGTTTTACTCTTCATTAGATAGGTTACATGAGTCCCATTTATTGTCATAAGTTATCTTTGCTTAACTAATCACTAACATCATTAGAAGTCTCTTTCGTCACCTTTAGTCTTTTTCAACATAGGGGATGATATTATTTTTTTCTCGTCAAACTAACGCCGTCATCACATATGAACCCTCGATATGTAATTCATCGAAAATCATCATTCAAAAACAATCCTCATCAAATACCTCCATTTTTTTTGGGCAAGCTAATTTATAAGCCTACTACAAAAATAATACCAAACAACTCCCTTTTCTGTCCACAGTAGGATCCTCTAGTTGTACTAGCCGGATCCCAAATACAAAGGATCCGGGGAAGTGGAACAAACTCAACTATCGCTTTCAAAAGAAATTCACCAGCGATCTTTTTCCCTCTATTCACATAACACCAAAACGACTAAGCTACTGAATCCATCCTCGTTAGCTTCCATACTCTCAAGTATTCCTTCCTAGAACATCATTGTAAGTAATTACATTAACTTGTTCTAATTTTCATCATCCTCATCCTAGGGTTTATGGTTTCTTAATTTTAATCAATTAATTTAATTAGGGCTCTTTAAATTAATCATGAAAAGAGGATTTTAACAAAATCACATTGTGTTCACAACATTGTTAATACAAATCAAAACCATAAACCCATCCCAACTAACTTTACCTAATTGGAAAATTTGTATTTTTAGGACCAACCATGCCCAAAGCTACTCAACAAGATCATCATGACCCCGTCCACTACCTTACTCATTACTATCGTAAAAAAGGGATTGACCAAAACCGACCGTAAAATTTTCAAAAGCCTTGTAAAGCGACTTATCCACGAAGGTCGTGTAGTCAAGGAATGTTTCCTTGAAGATACCGACATTCGTCAAGTTTTCTCGACTATCAACTTTGATTGTCCTTGTATAGATGAACAAATTTTCGGTTTTCATTTTGAATTTTACAAAAGCTTTAGGATCATTTGAAACGTCGATGATAGCATTTCAATCACTTTCATCATCAATAAACAAAACTTCACTCTTCCTCTCAACACCTTTGCTCAAACTCTTCGCATTCCTTGTGAAGGAATTTGTATGTACTCTCAAGATTGGGCAATTAGCGCTCAAAACCTTGCACTTGATCCTAAGCCTCTCTATAACACTCCTATTGATGAACCCGAAACCATCCGAGACACTATTTTCAAAATAAGAACCGACCAATCCCGTTTAAGCCGAAACAAGAAGCTCATTCACCGTAATCCCTTTCAAATGGAACTTTCGAAATGCACCCCATGTTTAGAAAATGGGAAGAAATCCTTAGGGAAAATGTCATTAGCCTAGTTGGAAACAAAGATCATCCAAAAGCATGTCTTGTGCAAATGATCTATTGTCTTATCCATCAAAGGCCATTTAATCTTGCCTATTACATGGTAAGGAGAATGGCTGGGGTATTCAAAGCTTCCAACATGGTACTTCCGTATGGTATGCTCTAACACGACTTTGTAAGTATGTTGGTACATTGCAACCATCTCCTATCAATGATGATCATTATCTTTCCGACCACGTCATGGTACCTCTTACCAAACGACCCTCTAAACGGTTCATGGTCAATAGAGAGCAACCGGAAGCTCTCTCGGACTCCTCGGCAGATGAAGAAGAAGAAGATGAAGAAGATGTCGACCCCGTAGCCAATATCAAATTAGAATTCCTTGAATACGACAAACAACTTCCGATCATTCCAAACGAGACCGCCGAATTTAAGCAATTGAGGGGCATGATTCAAAACCTCGCATACAACCTCACTAAGGCGTCAAAAAGGAAAAGAAAGGATTGACGAAAGAGACAATAGGATTGTGCTTGTTTTCTTTATCTTATGTTTAAATGATTACATTTTAGCTCTTTTGGTTTATGATTACTTGGATATTGTCTTTAACTAGTGTTTTGTGATAAACATGCTTGTTTCTACTGTTTATCTGTGGATTTACTAGTGTGCATAAATTGCGCATCATTTACGTGTAGGTTACGTGTTTCGTTCCGATGATCCGGATCCTAGGATTAGCCTAGCGGATCCCTCCCTTGAGGGAACGTGGGATCCGTGACATCGATCAACAATACAGACATTCAATACATCAAAACTGCTTTCTAGATAACATCACATTAGCTTAGCATATGATTTTAGAACACAACTAAGTCCACTTCTAGGATGAGAAAGGCTTAGACTCACTAAAGGCTTACTTAAGATCTTAGTCTTATTTTATCAACACATCTAAACTCACCATATTTCCGCTTCAACTACTCACAAACTATTTCTCACCTCTCAAAACACTTAAGAAGATAAGCTAAGCAATTTTAGGAAATTGCTTCTAGTCATTTATATCTCAAGATAAGACAAAAATTAGTTTTTCAATTTTTGTAGTTTTAAGAATTTTTCTTAATATCACCTCAAGCCTAAATCTGATCACTAGGATCATTTTTTATGACTTGACACCTTCATAACTCTTAATGTTATCCTTAGACAACCATTGGTAGTCATCTTGTCCCATCCCCTTCCATAAAAAGCAATCATTTGCTACAACACTTATTACCTCTAATCATTCAAGTACCCTTTCATCCTAAACCTTTAGGAAAACTAAAACATTCAAAATAAGATAGGCTTTAGCTCCTAGAAACCTCATTTCAAACTGTCATAGCTGGAGGCCGGATCCCTAGGATTAGCCTAGCCGGATCCCTTCAAGGAAGGAATCGTGGGATCCGTGTGACAGTTTATGTCAAACATAGCTAAAACAATCATCTCAACTCATCTTCCTAACTCAAACACTCCATCTCATCTTAAATGAGTTCCTAGATCAGTGAAACTCTGAATCTCAACCTTGTGCATGTTAATCATCACATTTCCAAGAACATTAGTGGAGTAAGTCTTAAATGCAATTGCAAAACTCTTCTCCTTATAACCATATTGCCAGAACACTTTAGTCATCAAACACAAACATAATTATCAGCAATTGCAAACATTCTTCTTAGTCATCTCATCATGAGAAAAGCTCCTAGTGCTTACTCATCCACTCAAGAACCACTAAAGAAACTTGCTAGAATCATACACGAAGTTTCCTCAACCGAATCATCTCGGGTTAAGTCCACCAATGCTAGGATTTCCCTACACCAAGGAAACCAATCAAACTAATCCCAGAAGAGTGTTTCCCACTAAGATTTCATCACCAAATTCTACTATACCAAACATACCTCTCCACACTCAACCAACATCATTAGTGCCTAGAGCCACCTCACAATCATCTCCACACTCTCATAATGTAGAAGATTTACCCTCTTGGCCATCTCACCTTTCACCATTACCAACTAGTTCACTTGAAAAGATTGAGCAACAAAGTCAAAGTGTTGAATCAACGCAAAAGCAAACTCTATCATTCCTCCCCATAATCCATTTTGGATTATGAGAAAACATCAAAGGCAACCACCCAACCAAATGGAAGTTGATGCTTCCTTACCTCTACCCTCAAACATTGTAGAACTACCACTTAATGAACCTCCATCAAATCCTCCTTCATTTGAAGATCCTCAACCCACTTCACTTGAATTTTCACTTCAAGAAAATCAAAACCATGACAAGGATTGTGATCATTGTAAATATAGGGAAAGGATGATACATGAACTAGATAAATTGATACATGAACTACAAGCTCAAAATGCTGAGGAAAACTCTTCCATCATTAAAATCATTAAGCTTTTAGTTGAATCTTAAGTTTGGGGTAAACTGTTAGCATTAGTAGCACATGTTGGGCTAGTTCATTCTCTTAAGTTTTAGAAATTTAGTTGGTTATCTCTTGTTTTATTGAATGGACATCTATACTATGTGTTATGCGTTGTGATCGTATTGCTCATATATATATTATCCTCATAGTAGCATTACTTGACATTTCTTCAATCTGAAGATATCGTCAACAGATAGCCGGATCCCTTCGAGATAACTAGACGGATCCCTTAAAAGAGGAACCGTGGGATCCGTGGTACAAGAGCACAAATTTATACTAACTTGAGTCTCTTTTGCAGAAAATTATGCACTATACTCTTGTTTTCTAACCTTTGTTTTGTAGTTATTCAAAATACACATGAAGATATTGACACCATAAAAGCTAGGTGGAGCTTTGTGTCAAACGACATTACAAAATCATTTGCAACTTAATTCATTTTTGGATTAACACTTCATGACACCCCATTGCAACATTGCAATATTCAAGGGGAAGCACATTCTCGTCACTTAGGCCATTTGCAAACTTAGTTGCAAACAAAATTAGTTTATTTTACGCTATGTCCTTAACGCCCTTACATAGGAGACTCGTCAAGGGGAGTTAAGACGAGTACCATTCCGTCACTTGCTCTCTTTTACATTTTACATTTTTTTCTTATAAAAATTGTGTTAGTTTTTAACACTTTTGTTTTGACAAAAAGGGGAAAAGTAAAATACAAATTCAAACTTTCAATTTTAGCTTTTCCTTAAAATAATTTTATGTTTTGTCATCAACAAAAAAGGGGAGATTGTTAATACAAATAAGCCGTAAAAGCGTTTATTTATATTTTACGATCTTCTAATGTTTTGTCGATAACAAACGTAAAAATCATTTTAACGAAACAAATAGAGTACGTAAATAGTTTGAGTTAATAGTTTTCTAACACAATTAAGTTGTCATAAAACACTAAAACAAGTATAAGTGATTTTATGATTTAGATACATATGTACAACAACTAGTGTTTACATATTGGGTTAAACATATACTTAAACTAAGTATACTAAAATGGGTAAAAACTAAGTGTATGCTCAAATGGGTAAATACAAGTATATACTAAATGGGTAAAATACTAGCAAATGGTTTTGACCCATAACCCATGGTTTTATATATACCACTTAACCAAGTTCATTGTATCTAGAAAGAAAACCATGGATCAACCCATAACCCATGACCCATGACCCATAACCAAAAATACCCATGGGCAAAGAGGAGCGGACCACGGATCCCTAGCTTTGTGCTAGCCGGATCCCTTGTGGTAGGGATCCGTGGGATCCGGGGAACAGAAGAGAATTTTCTCTATAAATAGAGAGCCATTTCTTTCTCTCTACACATGGTTTTTCACACATACTTCCCCAAAGTATTCTAACCCTCTAACCTCAGATCTAAGTGATCTATGTAGTTTGTCTTTTGTTTTTGTGTGATCTACTAGGTTACTCTTAAAGGAGAGACCCACCTCTTGAGAAACGTGCAAGCTCAAGTCCATGAGTTGCGATGCTTCGTCATCATTAAGACTACTAAGGTTCTCTTGTTGATAGTTCTTCCTTTCTCCATAGATGTTGGGTTGAAGGCATTAGTGAAGAATGCCGAAAGTGTCAAGATGAAAGCATTAGTGAAAGGTGCTCATCATCCGTGTCAAAGCATTATTGAAGGATGCTAAAGGTGTCAAGACGAAGGCATTACTGAAGGGTGCCAAACGTTCTGTCAAAAGCATTAGTGAAGGATGCTAAAGGTGTCAAGACGAAGGCATTAGTGAAGGGTGCCAAGCGTTGTGTCAAAGGCATTAGTGAAGGATGCCAAAGGATCAAATCAAGTAGCATTTGGGGAGAATGCTTAGGTCGTATAATCGATGAGGTGCATCGTTATACATATGTGTATTTGTTTATCTACAAGGATGGTGATATCCTTGATGGTGTTGTAACAAGGAGTAGATCTCCTTGAGATTAGGTGTTGTATCGTGAAGGTGTAGTTCACCTAGGGTGTGAAAGAACTAAGGTTCTTAGCCTAGTACCTAATAAAGGGTAGGCGACGTTGTGATAGGATTAGTTCTCCTAAGGTGTGAAAGAACTCGGTGGTTAGCCTAGCACAGTATAAAGGATAAGCGACGTTGTGTTAGGTGTGGTTCGCCTTGGTGTGAAAGAACTCGGTATTTAGCTTTGTACCGGAAAAAGGTTAAGCGACGTTGTGAAGGCTTCTCCGCCACAAGGAGTTGGTGTAGTGCTTACGAACTCTCGAGTAGGTGACTCGGGGGGTGGAGTAGGGCAAGGAAGGTGTCCTTGTAGCCGAACCACAATAAATAACTTGTGTTGTGGTGATGTGCTTCTTACTCTTTATATTTCATTTCACGTTTATATATCCATCTATCAACGTCCAACATAAACAATCAAATGGATTGACATAAGTCGATCTAAATATTTAAAAGGAAGTTTTAAATTGGTAAAACTATTCAACCCCCCCTTCTAGTTTTCCACACGGTGTTTGACTCCAGAGGAACTGGATGATCTTTTAAAACAATCTTAAAACCAATCAAACACCAAAATCTTTTTTGTAAATATTTTTCAAAAACAAAATACAAAAATATAAAATCAGATAAAATTCAAAAATATTATTCTATCTCATTTCTTTCAAACATGGAAAGTACAAAACTTCAGTCAACACTTTGTTCTATCTAACTTTTCTCATTTTCCCGAACAAGTGTTGAGGGGGAGAAAGTAAATATTTTACTGTTTCATAAAACCTTGTCCTTGCATGTTTACCTTATTCGGTTGTGTATTTGATAATGGTGGTCACATTTACTGGTTTATTGACATCCCGGTTCAAATGTGTAAAAATTTCATTATTTCTTTAGTCGAGGGGGAGTCAAGTTTCTTTCCAAATAACATACTTCATTAACCAAATTGAAGTTATGGGCTATGTGTAGGATCTTAATATTTATTGTGTTTGATGATTCGGGTGGTCTTGGATGATCAAAATACATGTTAGCCATTAGAGAGAGAAATTTAGAGAGTTGGGTGTTTTCTTGGTAGAGACTTGGTTCTCAAAGTATGGAATATTAGATTGAATGAGAAGCACCACCCCTTCCATGGATGGAAGGAGTATTTATAGTTACAGACATAACGACCTCCTATCGGCCTGGATCGGGTATACAGTGGAGTAACCCGTCCTTCCTCACGGTGTTACTCTAAACTATTCTACGCTATTGACTAACTAATTAACTATTAAATAACGTAAACAACGACAAATCTACGAGCTAACATATGCTAAACCATTATTGGGGTGGCCAGACACTTTAACATGGAATTTTCAATTCCTAACAATCTCCCCACAAGGAGTCACCCATGAAATACATTTTGCTTCCTAGCATTCTATCTTTGACTTCGTTCTTGAGCTCGTAGACTTGAATTCTTCATTTCCGCAATCTTTGTGCATTAGCAACGATTCTTCAAAGTCGCATTACATTGTACTTTTAGTGGAGGCCTTAAACTGATCCACATCTTTGATGATCTTCGAGCTTTCATTGAGATCATCGACCCCATAAATCTCTGGATCATCCATAGTTGTGTTGCCTTCATGTGATGTTGTGACTTTTGGACCGACATGCTTACACTTTTGAATCATGACATCTTTCCATCAGAGTAGCGGAAGCCTACGGTTCATGATATTTGCGGCAGCATAGCGAAGCATAGTATGAAATATCGAGCGAGGGTTATGTAGATATGCACCATCATGATTTCTTCAAATTAAGTGTGGATCTTTGTGAGCATGCGGCTTTGGATTGACTCCTCAATTACGATCAGCTGCAAGTCCAAATGTACGCAAACAACAGGTTAGCAATAAAACACACGAAAGTGTCTTTGATCACTTTCGTTGAATTGAGAATACCGACCCACGGTTCCCGGTTGATCGATGTAATCGCACTTTGTGTCGGGTAGGATTCCTAGAATCTCCTTGACGAGGGTTTAGCATTTGTTCTAGGTGTTCTCAAACCGGCGTCTCAAAGACAACGCGGTGAGTGACGGTAATTGAGATTCAGCGATTGATGAAAAATTGATTTGAAAACAATGGCGTATTGCTTAGAAGAAAGAGTTTTGCAATACGACGAAGGTTTTATGAGGAAGATCAATTTTCAATAAAACACTTTTGTATTTGAAAATAGTACACATCGGCGTGCTAGCGAAAAGAAAGAGATTCGCACATCGAGCGGTTTTCTAAAAGTATTTTTTTTTCAATCAGAGATACTTTTTGAATTTGAAAACATAAGTACACATTAGACGTGCTAGAGAAAAGAAGGTTTGCACATCGAACGGTTTTCCAAAAGTATTCGTCAATTCCATTCCTGGACCAAGGTTGATTCAAGAGTGAATCACCCAATCGTTTCTATCCAGTTGTCACAAGCTTGATCTTTTGCAATATTTCACATGTCACCAACCAAGAGCTTGTTTGATGTTAGCTCTAGAAGGATTTCCATCTTCATTGTAAATACTTTTACATATCACTTTCGGATGTTACGGCAATACCACAAGGATAATCGTAGGACTCTAATATATACTTACTTTCCACATTGTGTGAAAAAGCAAGTCTTCAAGAATTTAGTGTCCTAATGAGATATTGTGGATGATCTCTTGGCTCTAGACTCAATAGTGCATTTTTGGTTCCTATGCTGGAGACTAAGGAGAGGGTCTCCTTCTTCAATATCAACAATCTCTAAGAGAAAGTCGATAGATTATGTAGGTTCCCGTGAGAATGAAACAAGCCCTTTTAAGAGGAACTTGAGTGGCTTGGGAAGTTTAGTGCGGTGCATCACTGGGTCCATGATGTCTTGTCTTCAATACGGTGTTACCTTAGTAACCACCATAGCATATGAATTGAACCGGTTTTACGCAAGGTTGAATTGATGGAGGGCTATTTCTTTTCACCCTTTTATCATTCATTTCTTTTTCATTCTTCAACCCCTTGAGTGCTTACCGAGACTTCATAACTAGAACCTTGTTGGGTTTATTCCAGTTACTAGCTCAGTCTCGATGCACTCTTCCCATTCCTCACTTTTCTCCTTTTTTTTCAATATACCTAAGGACTCTACACTATCTAGTGGATTGTCCCTGGGTAGATCCCTCCGGTTCTGGCAGATCGTGGGAACGAATACCTAACCTAACCATCCTTATAACTCCATGCATAAAGTAAATTGGTCGGTCTTTGGTATTGTTCTTTCCTTCATGAAACCAATTGAAAAATCATTTGGAAAAACAATCAAGGTACTTGTGATACGAGATCAAAGCATTTTGTACCTTAATAGTTTTGATCATTTAGAAAATGCTCCCCCTCAACATGTGCATATGATTTTATAAATTGTTTAGCACATGGAGGCAAGAGTTCTTTGAAATAAATTCTTGATCACAATTTCCATAGAAAAAGCCATTTGATTTTCTTTGGTAAATTCTCCCCCTCAATATGTGCATAGGATTTTTGAAATCATTTTTATCACATAGAGGCAAGAGTTAATTTGAAGCACATCCACAATCACAAGCGCCATTAAGAAACCATTTTAAAACTTCAATCAAGGTACTTTATAAATCACTTTAAAAGCTTTGTACCTCAATAGTTTGTTTGCTCCCCTCATATGTGCTTGAGATTGAAAGCGTTTAGCACATATGAGAGAGCAGGCTGCACAATTAAATCAAAACGATCACCTTTTATCAAATTTCATAATTAAATCACAAATTCTCCCCGATCAAAAATATCAAACCCTTTGAGATTTTGGATCCCAAGTGATTTAATTAGGTTTTAGAAAACATGGGAGAATATGTGGCCCGGTTTAAATACTCATCATGTTTTTGGATAAATCCTCCTCCTCAACATGTGCATTGTGTATGAAATCGTTTGGCACATGGAGGCAGGAGTGCCTTAAAAGGACTAAAACCAATTCCATTTAAACAGATAAGAGATTTAACTCACGATCTCTACCCCGATCAAAATTTCAAACCTTTTGAGATTTGTGATCCCAATTGATTTAAATCATTTAAAAGATTTTGGGGAAAGACGTGGCTTGATTTTATTTTGAAAAATGACAGATAAGGACCATTTTAAGACATTAAAGATTGTTAGTGTCAGGTATGATTGTTTTAAGAGATCTTTTAGGTAAAATAAAACAATTTCACAATCAAACAAGAACAGAAAAAATTCATTTTGAAAGATCTTGATTCTAAAGAAAATCATACCATGACATAACATTAAATCTTTAGATCACCACTTTAATTTGTACAAACGGACTTGATAGATGAAATATCGTTTGAAAATATTTAATTTGAAATCACTTAAGATTTGACAAAATAAGAGTCAGGTTGATTTCAAAACTTTGAATCCAATTAATTTTCAAAACAATATTTTTCCATTTTCAAAACAATATTATTCAAAGTTTTAGAAAAATTGTATCATCACTACTTTTTCCGCACAAGATAACGTTAGGTGGTAGAGAAGCTTCCGTTGTTGTTGCTGTAGGGTTTGGAAGAAAACCGATCTGCGATGCAGTGAGACTTCTTCTTACGTTGCATTTTGAATGCCAGCGAGGTCAAATTAAGCTCCGTTTCTTCAATCACTTAGAAGAAAACCATCTGCTGATGCAGTGAGACCTCTTACGTTGCATTTATGCCAACTCTCCATAGAAGTCCAATTAAGCTCCGTTTCTTTATTTGTCAACCCAAGAAATGGTTACCCTTTCCTTTCGGCATCCAAACATCATATTATGTGGGATCCTGATCGGGAACATTCTTATACCCAAGATACCTGCATACGTTAGTGGACACAAACAGATATATGGTGGTCGACAACACCCAAACAGCAATCGACTAATAAAAGTCAATTCAACATATCAATCAGTTCATATAAAGCATGGGGTTTATGTGTTAATCAAACACTAATCATCTAAACCTAACAATCATATCCTAAATTCCTAGTCCTTTGACACAGGCAAATATCATTTTTAATTAAGCACGTAGGATAATTAAGAAAGCCCGTTAGATGATATAGATTTGAAAACATTATCCCCCTCAATCAATGACTCAATTTTTTTGAAAAGTTTTGAAAGCGCTAAAGTCATTGATGAGTTTTGAAATTTTATGAAAACTTGATTCGATTGATTTATAAGCAACTCATTAACCACCATTTTTGAAAACAACAAATATTTTTCCGAAGAATTTTAGACGGAAAAACATTTGTGTAGGAACAGCAGTCCTTCGACATACTTTCCTCAAATTGTTTTAGGATAAGTGCATGAAATATTTAAAAAATTGTTTAGCGTAGCACTTTCCTTTCTTGAAGAGCGGGTTGCTATCTGAAATAATAGCAAACCATGTTTAAGCACGGGTTACATCGAAATAACTGCAAGCCATTTTTTGAAGGGGGTACAGTCTGATGAAATAACGTAAGCCATAGTTTTATGACATGTTTAGAAAGAAATATTTACACCTCCTGCTCGAACTTCATCTAAAGTCCCGTGCCATTATTGAATGACATTTCTAAGACCGTAGATGTTATCGATACTAGAAGACATGTCTTGAGAAAACAATGTTTTTGGTATTTTTCAATTTTCTGATTTTTATGGGCTTTTGAGGTTTTATATTTTATATTTTTCTATTTTCTTTTTTTTGGTTTTATATTTTTGTATTTTGTTTTTCGATAAATATATACAAGGATAGAATAGATGATATAGTTAAAGAAGATAATGATACGAATACAGAGATAAGGATATCGAAAGCCCCGTTGTAGAAGATAGAAGTCATCATCTCTTAAACATTCACCACCAAAGCTTCCAAGACTCTTGAATCGAAGAGAGAAATTGAGCCACTTGAAAGTGAGACTTTGGTAGCTTCTCCCCAAACCGAAAATCCTTTAGCTGAGCAGATTCGAAGCTCTATTTCAAGCTTGCCTTAGCCAGGTGCACAGAGAAGCATACCATTATCATAAATCTCATTTGCTCCATTTAAGAACGATAATCGAGGATCTCCATTCGGGGTTATACCATCAAGAAGAAGAACAACAACGTATCATCCCACTCATAAATAATCTTCTCAAATTTCATAGCCACTGAAGTCTGACGCTATCCATTCCAAAAGGTGTCAAGAGACTACTTCCCCCGAGTAGTTGAAGTGATGCAGTCAGTATCATAGAATAAAGCCCACGAACCTGAATACACATACTCGAAGAAAAAGAAACTTATACCATCTAAGTAGCAGATTAAGTCCAATAGCCAAAGAATAACCCGATGTATACTTTTCTCTCCCCCTGAAGAAAGTGTATGAAGCTCAAAAAACCCGAAGTACCCGAATGCCCAAAGAGAGAATAACCGATATCATTGAAGAAGCAGGCCGAATCACCGATTATCTCTGCGGAGGACTATCTCTGCGGATTTCAACTCCGGAATAAGTGATTATATCTCTGAATCACTGATTAAACACTCAAGTGAAAATTTGAGCATCCCCAATATACACAATCCTCTCTCCTCTGATGATTGCGATAACATCGAAATCATCACACACTTGTGTACCTCTTTTTATCTTCAGAAACTTTCTATTACATCACTTCCCCCTCGTCATTGGAATAAGAACACTAAACGCTTTGATGAGTAAAACCTTGAGTTTCTCTGCGGTCATGACATATGTTTTCCCGGGATATCTTCAATCACTTAAAAGAATTAAGTTCATCAAGTTTACTCGCCATGAGTCAAACCTTGAGTTTCTCTGCGGTATTCACATTTGTCTTCCCGGGATATCTTCAATTACTTAGAAGTATTAAGTTCATCAAGTTTACTCACGTTTAGATGCTCGTCTCCTTACCCCTTGCTGGTTTTTGACACTTCAGAATCAACAACTCTTTGTAAGTCCGTATACTAGAAATATGTTGAGAAGAACACTTGAACTCTTGTGAGAATCAACTTGCTGAAGACTCTCTCTGACTATTTTATCAACCCTTATGTAGACAATTTGAAGTGACCATTGAAGAAGAAAACCCGCTATACCATACTTGAAACTGAAGTCAACTTCCCTACATTTGTATCTTAAGCTTGCACCTAATGATGGAAGAACGGAGTAGAGAATTTATGCTTCAAGCAAATCTCTAAGTACTCACTACCCAAAAAAAGTATGAGACATTAACACCTCTTGCGATTATCCACACCGTCATATGCGTGTGACACTGAGTAAAACAAAGTAACTCCTATAGTGATAGTTAACCAGGTCTTCAACCATCCACCTCGATTGCTGGTAACTAGATAAACCAAGTCTTCACCTCAAATTCTTAAGCCCGAGCAAGTTATCAAATAAGAACACGCCTTTGTGAAAGTCAACTTCAATCTCAAATAAGTGATAAATGATTAACTTCGAAGTAATCACCTTGTGTCAAATGTCCAACAATAGTCAATATCAACGTCTCGAGGAGTCACTGCTAAAAATATGAGCAAGTCTAATTGGGAATTGAATCTGACTTATAACTTTCTCCCAATTAGTGCTCTCCCCTAAACCGACAATCTGTTTGATAAATGCCCAGATAAAGAAGAAGTCTTTAGATCGTTAAATGCAACACGTCTTTAGTCTTCTAACATGTAGCAGAAAATGTAGAACAGACTGTAGACTCGACCTTCTTCAAGATTGTGCAGTTGGGGAATAGATAGTTAACATCTTCAACTCACACCAAAAGCATCCCACCAAACAGCATCCCAATTAACTTACATCTTGCAAATTCCCTTAACTAAAATCTCTCCCAATCAAACAAGAACAGAAAGATGTTCATCAAGGAAATCAGCAATAAGGCCGCAACGAACACACAAGATGGTAACGCCAAACTACCAATCACATCAAACAAGAACAGAGAGATTGTTCGGAATCATCATGTTGATGTATACGTGAAGCATTAACCGGAAGCACTTTGTAGATAAACTCATCAATCCGAGTGAAGATGTCAACCAACGGCTCTTAGAAGAGAGAAAAACTCCATGTAAAGATGACCCGATAAGAAGAAGCTCGGTTCTTACATGAGTTTAGAGCCGTATGACCATTTATATTCTCAAATATCAATCAACAATGCAAAAAATTCACACTTCTTCTCCCCCCAAGAATTGCATACGGAGATGCCATTCTTGATTAAACAAGTGAACATCATCCAAATGTAGTCCATTCACACTTCTCCCCATAAAATTAGCACAGGATGTAAGCCATCGTCATTATAGTTGAGAAAGTGGAATCGAGAAAACAATCAATGGTAGCCCGGTTCACTTGATGACTGAAGCGCATGGAAAAGTATGAAGCATGTTGATGAGAATGGTCATAATAAGAAGATTTCTCTTCTTCGAAGATAAAAGCGCCACGACACGTACACTTTTATTTTCTTTAGAGTACGAGGCATGAACTGTTGTGTTCATACGTCATAAGAAGATTTCTCTTCTTAGGAAGATAATGCGCACTGAAACGTACACATTTCTTTTCTTTGGAGTACGAGGCTGAATCGCTGATGTGAACAGACGTCATAATCTCTCACTTTTCATCATCTCTTGGCAAAACATGTAATCAATCACCATTATCATTCAGTAGGCTCTTTGTAGTGACAGCTGATGGAGATAACCCAATATGATGAATTTGACCCTGAAGAAAACTAACCCGAACTCGTAACTTAAACTTGCACATATGTAACAAAGAGCGGTGCCGAGAATTCATGCACCATTGAATCTCTTAAGTACTCTATACTCTTCAACCAACCAACCAACCATCAAGTAATAGACGTACATTACCTCTTGAAAATCCACAATTGAATGTGACACTGAGCACTACAACGTAACTCCTTAAAGTGATAGTTATTTTTGTGGTAAAAAGAGCCCAATTTCCCCTCGTGGTAAAAGAAAAAAGACTTCAAAAAATAACTAGATTTCCAAGCCTTCGTTTTTGAGAAAAAAGTTCGAACAAGGATCTCGAAGAATCTTCATCCATCCATCCCCGATACCTTCAGATACTAAGTACACTCGCCCGTGATATTTCACTTCAGCCTCAAATAAATAATACTGAATTAACGCCGTTGTCACATCTTCTGAACTTATCAAGTTTAGCCTTCTTTGACATTTAAACGAACTTTGATAATGGTTTCATCCCGACCATGATAAAGTGCACATAACCCTGTAAAACCATGTAATAACCAAACTGCCATGACTAATATCCAAACACACATCCAATTCATGAAGTACACTCTTTTATCCCTTCCTCGAAACAGAAAATGTAGCACCAGCATCAAAAAAGATCTCGAAATACACTTTCCATTCTCCAAGATGGTTCCATCATTACGGGATTTTTCAACTCTATGGTTTAAACCGAGAAATAGTTTCTTTCGCGGGATTTTACAAAACCAAGAGTAAACCGTAAGAAAGATCCAGAAATGCACTTTACTTTTACAGGATGTTTCCATTGTCACGGGATTTTACAAGTCTATGATTTAAACCGAGAAATAGTTTCTTTCGCGGGATTTTACAAAATCAAGACAAAACCGTAAACAATGTCAGCTTGAATGTGTTATGACAATATTGGTTTCGGTGAATATTTGTTTTAGGAGAACATGCAGCGGTTCATCAACGGTCCATAATCCAACAATACCAACATCAACAACCATCCAATCAACACTTTGGTAAACACATCATTCACGCAATCTGTCAGCTATTGTAGTGACCACATGGAGAAGTAAACCTGATATACCAAACTTGATCATGAAGTAGACTTCCCCAAATTTGTTACTTAACCTTGTACTAATCCTTGTGAAAAGAAACGGTGTACCCGATGTACAAAACCTCTTGACGTATCCTCAACTGCGTGAGACACCAAAGTGATAATTACGTTGTGGGTTAGGCAAGAAGAAATCACAACCGTAATTAAATAGCCAAGTCTTTATCACCCTCTATAAACGCCCAAACAAGTCATCTTTGCAGAAGGGTAGAAAGAAAGAAGACGATAAAAAGTAACCGTGCCCGGAAAATCTCACTTCAAATCCAAATAAGAAATACCGTCCAAACAACTCCGTAGTCAACCTTAAACAATCCAAGCCAAGCCGTGACATAATGATCAGCGTGAAAATGTATATACCAAAGTATCAACCCTCATAACACAACAACAATCATCATAATACCAAATTTCCAAGCCTCATAACGAATCTCATCATTTCATCAACACACATCATCAAATCTCTTCAACAAAACCCATTATCACAATTATCAGAACGTACATCACCACATTAATTGGATATTAACTTTGTTACTTTAATTATCACACAAGATAAAAGCCAAGATATGTATCATGATTAAATATGTGATAGTCAATGATAACGAGATGTCTAGTCCATGCCTAATATCCAAATGATGCACAACCAACTAATTAAACACCCAAACACCTAAATCCAGTCCAGATTAATAACAATTCATGACCCCATTGAACAAATCTTAAGCAACAACAATCTCGTTAAAGTCATTATATCAGTTGGCCAAATTAATAATTAGCAACCCTATCACGACAAACCAATAACCAACAACAATAATCTTTAGTACACCCAATCAATTTCACAACCGATCCATCCATGGTGTTATTCAGCCCAAATGATCTTATACTCCACGGCCCAAATCAAGAAGAATAGCAAGCCTGAACTAGTCCATGGTAACCGGTTACCCTAATTATTAGGACATATAAGAAGCCACTTAACTCTTACATACCCTAATATTACTCATCCGCCTCACTCACAAAAACACGTTTCTCTCACCTCAAACACAGATCATCACCAAACCCTAAAATACTTAATAATACGTCTCCTTTCAGAGCATCAACATCAAGTTTCCATTTCAACATCAATCGACAAACCCTAAGGACTTATATATACCATGATGCAGTAACCCACAAACAGAAATACATCCTTAATCCGACCCACGAATGCCACAGGGATGGCTCGGGTTGTCAAAAGTGCCACAGGGTTGGCGAGATTGAAGAGCATCCAAATATACGGGTAGGTTTTAATTCTCTTTTTTTTTTGTTTTCATGTTAAGGTCATAAACGAACCAAGTGATGTTTGATTTTCTTTTAATATGAACGAACCTGTCAAAAGGGGATAACATAATTGTTATAACCCTTTTTTCTTGATGTTCGGATAAAACACAAAAAGATCGATGATGATTAGTTTCTCTTGATTGATAGACCATGAAAAGTCTAAGTGCTTCTTTTAATAGTACAAAGAGAACGAGGTGAGATCATAAGACATCGTGTTTGTTAAACTTTTAAACTCGAACAAAAGAAAAAGAAATTAACATACATGTTATCATTCTTTTCTTGCATTGTTCGGATAAATAAAGAAGCTAATGTTCCAACAAGGTCGATGAAGATACTTTCTTGTATGATGGACCTTAAAATTGGTTCTTTGAATTCATTACATAGAAAGAGAGAGATCTTATATCCTTTGATATTTACTTTTAAGCATAGATCTGTGATGTATTATGTCTCGGGTTTGGACCATTGAAAAATAGATGAGAGTTGAGAGTGATTGTGAGGGTCTTGGGGTGAGTCTAGGTCTTAGGATTAGATTAATGGTTTGATTTGTTTCGGATCAGTTGAGAATGGTTTGTTCTCGGTATAAATTTAGTTGGACCAATGATTGTTTAGAACTGAGGTCGAGATGAGTCTGTATTTGGTATTTATTTGAGGTCGTGATCACTGGTCAAAGTCATCTTCTTCACCATTTCTTTTCTGTTGAGTAGTTCTTGCCACAAGTCGCTACGGCAAGTCGCTACGGCAAGTCGCCACGGCAAGTCGCCACGACAAGTCGCCACGACAAGTCGCCACGACAGCAAGTGACTCAATAGCCAACTCGCTAACATGAAAAAAAAACAGTTTTTGACAAGTCGCTAACTTGATATTTGATGTTTTCCGATGAGTTTTCCGACTAAATTCCGACCACCTTCATAGTTACCCAGAAAACATCACAAGGAATGCACCTTTTGACCCAATATGACCATAAAAATGACTAGATATTCAAATATTGAACAAAGCATACACAGCCAGAACTTGGACAAAAATGACTTGGACACATGTTTTAAACAGTTAAGAACAGTTTACCCAAAGATCCGACCTCAAAAAACGTATCAAAGAATAGTTTTGGACAAATATGTTAACCAGTAAAGAACAGTTTACCCAAGGAACGTATTATAACCACAAAAACGTATCTAAACCAGTTTCAAATAAGCAAATAAGACTCAAAACCACAAAAGTATCAAAGCATGTTGAAAAACAGTTTCGAGACCATAAAAAATCATCAAGACACAACAACCATGGCTCTGGTACCAATTGTAGGATCTTAATATTTATTGTGTTTGATGATTCGGGTGGTCTTGGATGATCAAAATACATGTTAGCCATTAGAGAGAGAAAGTTAGAGAGTTGGGTGTTTTCTTGGTAGAGACTTGGTTCTCAAAAGTATGGAATATTAGATTGAAAAGCACCACCCCTTCCATGGATGGAAGGGGTATTTATAGTTACAAACATAACAACCTCCTATCGGCCTGTGGATCAGGTATACAGTGGGTAAAGACCCGTCCTTCCTCCACGGTGTTACTCTAAACTATTCTACGCTACTGACTAACTAATTAACTATTAAATAACGTAAACAACGACAAATCTACGAGCTAACATATGCTAGACCATTATTGGGGTGACCGACACTTTAACATGGAATTTTCAATTCCTAACACTATGGATGAAAATGGTTGAGGTGGAGGGACTAAAGTTGTCAAAATTCTATATTATTTTTTAACAAAACCCTTCCACCAACTTCACTTACACATTTATTTCAAGCATTAAATTCTCCAACCAACAATCCTACGCGTAAGATTCTTTCTACAAATCTGTGCTCTAAACTCCTAATTTGTAAGTGTTTTAATGATCTTTGTGCTATTATAAACAATAGTTTTTAATTTCATAAACATCCAATGGTTAAATTTTAAGTTTGGGATGATTTGGTGGTCTACGCGTATGCGTATGAACACAAAATCGTCATTGAAAGATTATGATGAATGGTATTGTGTCAAAATGCTTAAAATCAAGTGTTATAAACATTTCCAACTTTAAAATCCACCCAGAAAACATTTTAATTGTGATTCAAGAATTAGGGTTTAAGCGTAGATTTAGGGTTTTTCATTTGAGAGTGTTTCTGGATAATTAGATGATAGAATGATGTTTAGAACATGATTAATTGACCAAAATCACCCATGAATCATACCCAGATACACGAACTCTTGTGAAATTGAAATTTAGGGTTTATACTCGTTAAGAATGGGGATTTTTGATTCGTGTGGTTTTTGATGTTAAAACCTGTTACAATACATTCATATTGACTCTAAGACATCCCAGAAATAATTTGGTGCATTTCCTATGGTTGGATTTCATACTCGTAAATTATTTGAAACCTAGGGTTCAAGTGTTACGCGTATGCTAATCTTACGCTTAACTGTATATGATTGTGATAACCTAAGTAAATGAAAGGAATTGATATATGTGTTAATGAATGTGTTATGATAAATTTGTTTCAGGTTTTACGTGTGAAATATTCAGAATCAAGGTTAACCATGGACTCCTACGCATAAGGATCATCTTACGCATAGAATGTTACACGTAAGAGAAATTTTACGCGTAACCTTTACGCTTAAGGTTCTACTAGGGGACTACATGTATCCTATGAAGGATATGCGTAAACATTGAGTCTTACGCATAAGGTTCACTCTTACGAGTAAACCTTACGCGTAAGCTCCCACATACGCTTACGCGTAAGCTCTATGCCTAAGGCTCTCTTTTTCTACGCGTAATATTTCTTACGCATAAGATAAGATCCTACGCATAGGCTTATGCTTACGCGTATGACCACAACTGTTTACGCATAAGCTTGGAACTTTACGCCTAAGCCTTATCTTAACCATTATTATGAATTGTTACGCGTACAAACTTGTAAATAAATAAATCATAATGTCACGAATCCAAAACGTCACTAATATGCTAAAATGTTTATAATGTTGTGTGAATAAGTGCAAATTTGGACTTCAAAAATTCAAAATTAACCAACTCACGAAACTTATCACGACTACTTTGGACTATTGGACAAACAAGTAACATTGGACTCGTAACATTCATTAACATAACATATTCAATAATTAGACAATAAAATCAACTTTTGACTAACGTAATGTCTTTCGATATGTTGGTTCTTTTGGCTAAATATCTTTCAGATCACGATATGGACGTCCAAATGGAAAACGTTGATGCACCAAATGTTCTCTCAATGGAAGACTTCTTCCCCAACGGTTACACAATGAAGATTGGGAAGAACAATCTCAGAGTCGACTTTGACAACTTCACGTGTTCTGAGTCTTCTTGTCAAATTGCTGTGGATATTCTGAAGACTCGCCCTTACCAGAACATGCTCACTAATTCTACTACTGTACCGGAGATCTATGTTCACCAATTCTGGCACACCATACAAAAGGTCAAAGGTCAAAGTGCTGTGACAGTGACACTTAACAACAAACAAGTCACCATCACTCCTGCAGACTTAAGGGCTATTCTTCTTCTTCCAACCATCGAGCCTACTGATGCATGCTACTCCAACGGAAGAGGTCACTCTCCAGTTCATGGTCGACATAGGCTATGATGAAGCTGCTGGAATCATCACAAAACACTCATCAGTTGATCTTAAGAACATCCCCAGCCATGGAGAACCCTCTACATCATGATTGCCAAATCCGTTTCTAGACGTGACAGTGGTCATGAGCATCCCAAGCTCATAGAGCTACAAATATTTTGGGGCATGGTCAACATGAAACACATCGAATTTGCAGCTCTGATCTGGGATGACATGATGTCATACCTTAAAAATCCTGGCACCAAGATCCCTTATATCAGATATACAAAATTGTTGATCCAAAGGATTCTAGGGAATAATCCAGATATTACCTTAAGACTTGATGATCCCAACCATCACTCCGTGTTGCTTGAGCCCACACTCAATGTTGTCAGATTTAAGGACTCAACAACGAAGAAACAAGGTGCGGTATTACCAGATTGCCTTCTTACTGCTACGATCAAGGAACTTCAATCGTACAAACGGTCTCTGGAAGCAGTTGAATCAGGCAAAGTGGGGTTCATAGATGAAAAGTCTTCTGGTACACCTGTTAGGAAGACCAGGAGAGGCAGTACTGGAAGTATTGCGAGCACTGAGAGTACGAGAAAGTATCCTAAGAGGACTCACACACTCAAAAAGAGAGTTCCGTTAAAGGAGGCCATCCCTATTCCCAAACCAGAACCAAAACTAATGGACGAGGACTCGGAGGACACTGAAACAGACGAAGAGATTATCTACTTAGAATCTGCCACAGATGACACACTAACAGTTGCAAAACCTCTAAGTCCCAAGGCTGATAAAGGGAAAACTCCAGTGCTAGAGCAGGAAGAAGAGAGCTCAGAAGAAGAGCCACTGGATGAAGACAAAGACTACAGAAAGAAGGTAAAGAATCTCAGACTCCAACATGTTGCTCAGGAATTCAACCTACAACAAACTCGTGGCCCAGGGGGTTCAAGTGGTGGTGCACTAACCACACCAGTTTCTGATGCGGTTAATCAACCCGATAAGGGAACTGGTACCACCACCCACGAATCAGAACAAAAGCAACTGGAGGACAAGATCATTTTTGACTTTGAGGAACCAGACAAAAAGAAGGAGAAGACAAAGAAAATTTCTGATGAAGATGTTGAGGCTGCAGAAAAGGCTCAAGCGGAAAAGGAAGCCAATGATTACATACTTGATAGTCCCGCACGTAGCAAGGAACAAACTTCTGAGCCACCAAAGGACCCTGAGCCTCCTCATGTCTCATCTTCGTCTGACTCATCATCTCATTCTTCACCACCACCATCCAAAGATGCTACCACCAGATCCACATCCAGATCTATAAAGAAACCAACCGACACTTGTTCATCCCGTGCAAAGACAAAGATTGTTAAAGCTGTCAAGCAAGTAAGGAAGAAAAACGTAGTCAACAAGAAACTCAATCAACTCGCTGACAAAGTCAATCTTCTTCAACAAGGGATAAACGAGATGTTGATAGAACGGGAGCAGATCCAGAAGTTTCTCGATCGAGATATACAGGGTGAAATGAACAAGACGATTAGGGACTACACTCATAAGTTCCTTCTCGACACTGTTCCTGGAGTGACAAGAGAGATGTTCACCAGACAACTTTATCCAAATCACATGCAATTGGTCAAGCAAACAATGCAATCTAATCCGGTAGCTATGAAGATCAATCCTATTGAGCCTGCAGTTGTCTCTGATGCATAGTTGATTTCCAAGCTGGTATTACAAATGTCTAAACGATCTACAACGTTTACTTCTGACGAAAGTAAACTATTTGAGGCATTGCTGGAATATCAACTCAAAACCTCATGTAAACAGACAGCGGAAAAGGCTAAGCATCCAAGAGACGATGATGATGCGGATAAAGACACTGAGCCAAAACGAAAGAAGAAAAATGATGATTCATCCTCTATACCACCACCACCCCAAAAAACCTCCACCGACAGAAGATCTCCTCCACGTTCTGCTGCTACTGAGAAACCTCAGGACTCTGAGTTACCACCCCAAACAGAGAAAACCGGTGATCATTTCGAATACACTGGTGGTGACGATGAAGAGATCCCTGAGCCCCAACAACAACCCACCTCTTCTGCCACAACAAAGAAACCAGAATCATCATCAAAGCCAAAGAAAAAGAAGAAGAAGACCGCTGTTGTCTCATGGCTAGATGAAGATACTACCGAAGAATATGACTGGTTTTCTATACTTGTTGATGCTACCTCTTCATTACCGGAAGGTCAATAAATAGTAGATGGTCGCACAATGGAGCATGTGAAGCTTATACAGGAAAAGTTCAAAGTGAAGAAAATGACTAAAGCAGAGTTGAGGCGAATCAAGAATGATGCATTTCAACTACTTAAAGACAGCTCAGAAAGTGCAATTGAAGTAGAATATCATCTCGATAACATTGCACGAGCCATGTCTAACAACATTGATTGACTCAATCCTGAATCAAACATAGACTTCACCAGACAAGATAAAGCTCCATACTACACTGACTGGACCAAACCTCTACCTACCATTGGCCGACCGGATCAACCCAAGATTCCATACCGCTATTTCTTCAACAACGACCTAGAGTTTCTTCTACACGGTAGCGATGTCTCCAAGAAATATGCTACCTAACTCACACTCCCTTTCCCGGCAGCAATATACTCCAACAGCATAGCCATCGAGGAAGACGCCACACACATGTTTGCTGACAAAGTGGAAAAGTATGACCTCGATGCATTGTATGGGATTCATCATTGGCCTGAACGCTGAAGAATCTACTACAAAAGCTGCCAGGTTCTAAAGTCGAAAAAGGAAGTGTTTAGTGATAAACGGATCGTTGCTATTCAGCATGTTTCTTTGTCATCGAAGTGGGACTACACATTCCTTAAGAAAATAGTGGTCAAACGACAAGACAAAGAGGAATATGACTTCTGTGAAGCGGATTTTCCGAGATTGTCTCTAAACGACATTGAAGATATGTATCTTGTAAAGGTACAAGGACGAATGCAACAATTCTCTACAACTATCCAACACGAGTACATCAAGTCACTATTAATCTTCATCAGAAGCATTGTGATCCAAGAACGTGTAGAAGACATTCAACTTGCCGTGGAATCTTATCAGAAACGTGTAAATCTCACAAAACCTCAGCTAGATCTTCCTGACGTAAACCAACTTGCTCAGTACAGCCTTATCAAGAAACCATTTGGGGTAGTCTACCGAAGTGAACTACACCACAATTGCTTCATGGCGTGCAAAGAGCTTCATAAGTTTGGGGATCACACATTGAAGAAGGTTCGGGATGGGTTAGCATACAGGTTAAAGGAGATACATGACGGCATAGGGTCACCAAAGACATGGAATTCGAGGGACAGAAGGGATGTAAAGAAGATCATCACGCGGATTGATGAAAGGATGTTTAGACGGGATCAGATTAGAACATTGGAGAGTTTCGTTGGTGGTCGTCCAAGCATATCTCTCACAGGCTACCAACGTCCAGAACGCATTCATGGAGTTATTGCTGGACTATCTGAGACTCCTGGTACCCCTTGATTTGTTTCTCTTATCATTATTTGGATGTGTGATTTATATCTGACTATGGCTTGTGCACACATAACAGTGTACAACCCGCACTTGTAATGAAAGGACCCTGTGGTACGCATCAGTGCCACAATCCTATAAAAGGAGCGAAAGCTTCTTACTTTTGAGTAAAACTAATCAAAACTTTCATTTTTCAAAGTTTTGCTCAAAAGAACAAGACTTCCCCTTATGATTTTCAAAACCTCAAAAGTTAATATCACTTGTTGAGGGGGAGTATTTGCTTAAAACTTTGTTCTCAAAATTGTTCTTCATGGTAATCTTCCCACAAAACTCAAAATGGACATATTCGATATCAAAATTTCGTCAAAAACAACATTTATATGCCATTTTTGAGGGGGAGAAAAATTATGTGATAAGAAATATGTTGTGAATTGCTACTGAATCGTTGTGCTAAAAAGACTTAACCAATGAATTGACGAGATCTTAAATGTTAGTAACTCAAAAAGACTTGTCCGGGATGGGTAATAATTTCAAGCTAGTTCGCTAGTGATGTAAACGTGTCTCGCAAAGGACTTGTCCTAGTAGAATGTACCATTCAAGAAACTCTTGGTAGACATGATCTTTGACGGGTTTGACAACCTTTTGAGGTTTTTCCACACCTTCAAGATAGTTATTAGAGCTAGTTGTCACCTAAAAGCTGACAATGTAACTCTTTAACTATGCAACGTAACCGTGTCTCACGGGGGATTATCTATCTAGAGTTGATCAATTCAAAAGTGCGCGCTCTTCTCTCACAGTGCAAATTTCTGTCAAAATACTTAAGCACGTGTGGAGGGGGAGTATTTCTGCAAAATACAAAACTCTCACAGTGGTACTAAAAGCTTTTATTCATAACCACTTTGAGAGATTATCATGAAAAATGGTTTACGACAACATAGGTTAGTCATGGAGTTATAAGGTGACTAAGGTAAGGAATAATCGTCCTATGATCCGCCAGAGCCGGAGAGATCTACCCAAGGACACCACCAATAGTTAGAATTAGAAATCCTTAGGTATGATTATAAAAAGGAGAAAATGAGAATCGGAGAAAGAAGGAGTTGAAGAATTAAAAAGAAAAGTAAAGAAAAGGGTGAAAAGAAATAGCCCCCCAAATTATTCAACTTAGGGCAGACACCGGGTTCAATTCATATGTTACTGGTTGTCACTTGATGACACCGGTATTGAAGATCAAATTCGTCATGGACCCAGTGACGTATGCACTAAACCTTCTTAGCCACTCAAGTTTCTCTCAACAGAAGCTTGTTTCATTCTCACTGGGAACCCTACGTAAACTATCAGCTCTCTCTTAGAGATTGCTGGTATTGAAGAAGGAGACCCTCTCCCTAGTCCCCGCTCAGGAAAACCAAAGCGCACTATTGAGTCTAGAGCCACGAGATTCATCAAAAGATCTCTTAGGTACACTTGACATTTCATCACTTGTCGTTCAACAATAAGGACGCAAGTGATACAGTCAAGAGTCCTTCACAGATCTTAGCAATCTGTCGAGAACATTTATGAGAGGTTCACAAATGTGATCCTCAGTGATTGAATGGAAAATCCTGCCAGGGTCAACATTAAACAGCCCTGACAGCAGGTCACTTCGGTAAATCCTTGTGGGTTACGCTTAGTGTGTCTCAACGGGATGCAGTGGGGTGATGCTTCGGTGTACCTCAGCGACTCACCTGAATTGTAGGTGTACTTTGGTACATCGCGTTATCTCACTTGTGGGACTCCAGTTCAGGAACAGCCTTAGTGATAATTAGAGACGTGTTTTCACACTATGCTGTTATCACACTCGAAGTTCAAACTTGTAAGCGCTGGATTATTTACAACCCATGTTTTATGTTTTCTTCTTATGGATGCTCGCGGGAGGAAAAGATCGTGCAGATTCTTCACATGCTCATACCAACAACAACATTAATTGAAGTTCTCTCAAAAGGCAACACAAAGTCAGAATGATTCTTCGTCAAAGTCAAAGGATATACAAAGTTTAAATACTAAGAGAACTACATCAGTACTGAAATCCAACGTTAAAGAGCGTGTGAGCATGTTGGAAAAAGACGTGGAGACACTGGAGCAACGAAGCGGACCTGATGCAGATAGCCACAACATACTATCACTACTACCACAAAGAACAAAGAATTAAAGAACAAAGAATACAAAGACATCAAAGCTGAAAACTTCAAAGAAAACAATATCCCTACACAGGGGAGATTGTTAGTATCAAGGAACTTCTTCTCACAAGAAAGAAGAATGTCAAAAGACGTCGAAGCTACTATTACATCAGCACCTACAACATTTTTCACTCTAATCATTAATCACCAACACTTAGGGGGAGATTGTTGGAATCACTTCTAAACTAGATTACAAGTGTTAGTAATTAATATGTAATAGTTAGCTTAATTATGGCTTTTATTTTAGTAATTAAGGCTAGGCTCATGTAGAAAGCCCATGAGCCTATGCAAAAGCCCAATAAGAAAAGGAAGGGAACTTGCATGTTGCCCTAGTTCCCTCCCTATAAATAATCTTGTAAACCTTCACTTGAAGGTTGGTTATTCACTTTCATAATATCACATACGCCTAAACTTTCTATATTGTTCATACGTGTGTTTGTGAGTGTGTTCAACTGATCACTTCTTTCCTATTTCTTATATTGATGCTTGTGTTACATAAATGGGAACCTAACATACCTTGTTCAAACAAACACAAGATAAATTAAATCTGAACTAATAAAGTATGAATTATTTAATTAGTAAAGTTAATACCTTTTACCTGTCAGATCTGAATATGAAGTTTGAATTTCACTCAAGATCTAAATCATCCCCTAAACACTGTAAGTACCAAGACCAATAGTTCTTGCTCTCTGATTCAACTAATACATATGCAACAAGGTATATCCCATTTTTTTGCATCTAATCCAACTCCTGATAGAACTTTTCCTACAAATGTGCCTTTCATATACACCCCATACAACCCCAAAAACTCTCTTTTACAAGCCTTAAAAACCTTCCTTCAAAGCACCAAACACTCATAAGTTCTCTTAAAAACTCTGGTTGGCAGTGATAGATAAATATTCATTTCTATTACTAATTTTGTTGTGGAGTTAGGGTTAGTATATTGCAATTCAATCACACAATCTCTAAGCCTCTCAAATTGAAGAGTATGATTCCTTTTTATTTCCCTGTCTGCTTTAACCTTTCCTCTCAAAGCCTTACTCATTGAGATTTTAATTCCAATTCTCCTTGAAGTTGGTCTTGAACTACCTTTACTGGGATATTAGGGTTGTCCTTGATCTAATCAAAAAATTTACCTGCCAAAAAGTTGTGTGCAGGCATTAATCTTTCTGGATTGAAGGCATGTGTGTACTAGCCTGACTCTCACTTATAATCCATAAAGTTTTCCTATTTTTGCTCCTATTTGATAGGCTTTTTGACCCACAAGGCCCAACATTGCTACCCATTTGACTGGAATTTGCTACTCATCTAAACACAGGTGTTTTTCTAAAACATTTATCTCCGACCCTCAGCTTGCCATTTCTAATCAATTTTAGCTCTCTTATACATTCAATTGAATGCAAATACAACTTATCTTTGATTTCTTTAGAACTAGCAAAGACCTCCCCACAATAGAAAGCGTATTTATTTCCTTCTCGTGAACCTTGCATGGCAGTCTTTCTTATCTTTTTTAAGTACCCTTCTTCTATCACATGCATCATCACTCTCAGACCCCTTCTTCACTTTCAAACTTATCAGGTTCCATCACATACAAAGCCTTTCCCAAAATATCCTATTCCGGAATTAAACTGGTTAACACTATGTTGTTGAACTATAGATGATTATGATTAAGACCAAACAAATGCACGTCCACATCAAGTTAATTTATCTCATTCTCTTCATCTACAATTATATTTGATCTCTCATTGTGTTCAATGTTATCACTAGAGTATCCATCATAGTCAGTTTCTACAAGAATATCTAAGGGATGATCATTAGCTAAGTGTTTATCTACCCTATTTTCAATAAATTCTTCTACCATATTTTCATCAACTTCATACTCAGTATGAAAGTGTTTATCAAACCAATCTTGAACAACTTCCAGCTGACTATCAATGCTTTCATCTACCTTATCTTGAACTGCTACTAGATGTTGTCCATCTAAGTCTTAATCTACACTATCTTGAACTGCTTGCTGCTCGTCATCTAAGCATCCACTGACAAAACCTTCTTCATCACTAACCCCAATTGGATCATTAAAATCAATAGGTGGGTCCAAATCATCTGTTCCAAATATTTCATCAAGGCTTAACCCTTTGACTTGAACCAGGAAAATACATAGCATTAGCATTACCTACCTTTAGGTACTCATCTAGATCCAAAACATCAAAACTGAGTTTCTTAATCACTTCTCCAATTATATCATTCATGTTTTTTTCTTGGCTAGTGATAACGCTTAAAATGAGCATGTTTTTAGTAGCGTTATTGTTAGTTTTGTTAATGATAATCGGTTATATTTACAAGTAATTGTTGCAAAAGTGCAAAATAAGCGTATTTACATGTGACGGTAGCCAGGTATTGTAAAAGGTGAAGAAATGATGATTTCATGCACATTTGGATAATTCCCGAGGAAGAAAGATAGGTGAGGAAGCTCAAGGTCTCGATGAATGGAAGCACAAGGATTTCTAAGTATCTACATCAAATAAATATCAAGTTTCATCTTGGAAATCAGCATCGAAAGCAAGGAAAAAGGCACGAATAGAGAAAAGTCAAAGAAAGTCAACATTTGCTGTACCGAAGGCTCCCAGCCGATCGGTCGGAGCCCGCAACCGGATCGGCTGGGGAATGGTCAAACATGCAACCAACATGCAACCGGATTGGCTGCGTCGCAACCAATACGGCTGGAGAACCTGCAGTTACACTTTCTCTCATTTATTGATGCCTTAACTTCTATTAATCATGGGAGTCCGATCATTTCCAGTTATTAACTTATTGAGGACGTTTTGGCTTGATAGTAAAGGGTTCTTGGCTATATAATGCACCTAGACTTAGTAGTTTAGTGTGACACATCCAAAAGAGTAATAGACTTACACCAAGGCTATTACCAACCCATATTATTCATCCCAAAAGTCATATCTCTGCTGTAAAACGTCCAGGAGTGTGGTGAGACCAATTCTCAACCATTGTGTAATCATTTGGAGTTGTATGGTTAGTCTAAGATGATTGGAGGCGTGTGGTTGCTATAGTTCCACAATTTTCTAGTTCTTGTAATCCGAAGTTTAGGTATTCTATTGAACTTTGTCATGAATCTCTATTCTATTGAATTATATGAATTATATTGTTACTACTTGTGTTATGTTATGATTCTCATGGAGTAATTCTTGAATATACTTGTGTGTAAGGATGTAGGCAATTGTAGGAGTGTTCTTATATGTGATGCATGTAAATGATCTTGTTTAATGAGTTTGTTGGAAAAACTACTAGTCTTGTTTGATTTGTTGGTAAAACATTTTCAAGATAAAGGACCGAAAGGATTTCTCTTATGTTTTATTCCAAAACGTTAAGTGACAAACTAGTATGGGGATATGGTGATTGACACTCATCATATTTACTTGTTAAAACAAGACTAGAAACGATTTCATCACGAAAGGTCGAAAGAGTCGTAGGAACAAGTTGAATAAGAATCTTTTACAAACAAATGAATTTTCTAAAGAATAATCATTGGGATAAGGACCGAAAGGATTACCTATGTGTTTTTATTCTTAAAATGATTTTACAAAACATAAACCATGGATTGGAAATCATTTGCTTATGATTTGTGCATTGCATCAAGTTTACACCAAGCTCTCATGAACACTCTTTATAATTGACTATGGACTTCACACAAGTATATGTTTCTCTAATTTGGATTTTTATAAAAGCAACACTTAGAAGGAAGCCTTGACAAGCTTTCTTGTCTCAAACACTTTATCAAATTAAAACGCAAATCCCTTGGGACGACCTCGACTTACCCACTTTTTCTATCACGAACGAGTATACTTGCTCGTATGTGTTAAAGTAATTACTCGGATAAATCGTGTTTATAAATTTTAAAACTTGCACACGGTTGAGCACATCAGCTAGCAAATAACTTTGTTATACTACCAAATTGAGACTCTATAGCAGGTAGTTCATTGGACTGTTTTTCACCAAAATCAACACCACTCAAGTGAGTAGCCTTAGTTGGTGGACTATCATCATACCACTAAATCATCAACATACCTTCTTTTAGATTAGGTGTAAAACATCATTACCCATTTCCTCTTGGTATTCCTCTATAGTTGATCTAATTTTGGAGTTTGACATATAGTAACAGTTAAGCTTGGTAATTCAATGTTCAATATATACATCAATAAGTTTGAAACTCAAAACGAGCCTAGCTAAAGCAAGTACATCCTCATCATTACGAAGAGCAAACAAACTACATCCAAGCCAGTCCCATGATTCATATAATGATAATACATAGTGTTAATACAAATAAGCCGTAAAAACGTTTATTTATATTTTACGATCTTCTAATGTTTTGTCGATAACAAACGTAAAATCATTTTAACGAAACAAATAAAATACGTTAATAGTTTGAGCCAATAGTTTTTTGACACACTTACGTTTTCACATAAAACACTAAAACAAGTATAAGTGATCTTATGATTTAGTAATACATATGTACAACAACTAGTGTTTACATATTGGGCAAATATATACATAACTAGTATGTATTATAAATGGGTAAAAACTACAACCCATGGTATTGACCCATACCCATTTGACTAGATGCATTGCATCTATTAGGTACATTGTATCTAATGAAATACCCATGGATCAACCCATAACCCATGACCCATGACCCATAACCAAAATACCCATGGGCAAAGAGGAGCGTCCCACGGATCCCTAACATTACACTACACGGATCCCTTGAGGGTGGGATCCGTGGAACAGTAAGTGTTTCTCCTCTATAAATAGTGAGCCATTTCTTCCTTTTGGGTTACCACTCTCACACATACTTTCCCCAAGTATTGTAACTCTCTAACCACTGATCCTAAGGGATCTTTCTATGTAGTTTGTCTTTTGTTTTTGTGTGATTCTCTAGGTACCTCTTAAAGGCGAGATCACCACTTCTTGAAGTCGAGCAAGCTCAAGTCCATGAGTTACCATGCTTCGTCATCATCAAGACTACTGAGGTTCTCTTGTTGATAGTTCTTCCTTCCTCTATAGAAGTGTTGGGTCGAAGGCATAAGTGAAGGATGCCGAAAGAGTCAAGACGAAAGCATTAGTGAAAGGTGTTTAACGTCCGTATCAAAAGCATTAGTGAAGAATGCTAAAGGTGTCAAGACAAAGGCATTAGTGAAAGGTGCCAAGCGTTTGTGTCAAGGGAATTGGTGAAAGATGCCTCGGAATAAAATCAAGTGGCATTAGTGAAGAATGCCAAGGTCGTATAATCGATGAGGTGCATCGTTATACAAATAGTGATAGTTTGTTTTCAAGGATGTTGATATCCTTGATGGTGTTGTAATAAGGAGTGTGTCTCCTTTGGGATTAGGTGTAGTGTAGTGTTGGGTAGTAGTTCCTCCATTGTAATGGAACTCGGTACTTAGCCTAGTACCGGATAAAGGGTAGGCGACGTTGTGATAGGTGTGGTTCACCTTGGTGAAAGAACCCGGTGGTTAGCCTAGTACCGGAAAAAGAGTAGGCGACGTTGTGAAGGCTTCTCCGCCATAAGGAGTTGGTGTCGTGTAGTGATTACGAACTCTCGAGTAGGTGACTCGGGGAGTGGAGTAGGGCAAGGAAGGTGTCCTTGTAGCCGAACCACTATAAATACTCGTGTCTTGGTTATGTGCTTCTTACTCTTTATCTTTCATTACACTCTTTATATATCCATCTATCAACGTCCAACATACACATAGAAATAGATTGACATAAGTCGATCTAAATATATTAAACGAAGTTTTAATTGGTAAAACTATTCAACCCCCCCCCCTCTTCTAGTTTTCCACACATAGGCTCCTCTACACAAGTGTAACTTAACTGTAAAACCATCTTATCTAGCTCATGCATTAAAAAAAACATCTATATCCACATTATCGAACATGTCAGTTTTACCTCCTACATACGTTCGTCCCAGAAACCTCAGAAGGCTTCCACCATGGTGAATCTTGACGGAAAACTTTTGTGGTGCATAAGTTGGGAAAAAAAAGTCTCAGCTAATAAATTTCCCAAAAAAAATAACAAAACTCGAAGATTCCAATTTACTTACCACAGATCCGTTTGACTTGATCATATAACTCTTCGTCTGTTTGTGGTACTGAGATGTTTCTTCCAAGTTGTTGGACCCATTGTGTGTACAGTCTATAAGTCTTCCAAGGTGTTTGACCAAGTTTGTGCGAATATGTGTTTTTGAGATCAAGTTTGTGTGTGTTAATGGGTAGATAAGTAGATTTTTTTGAAAATGTGTGTGTGTTTGATGGGTAGATTTTTGTGAGAGTATGTGTGTGATGGTTTAGCAATAGGTGGGAGTTGTGAAATGATGTGATTGAGGATGACAGGTGTATTTAATGCTATATAAAAGAGATATAATTTGTAATGACCAAACTGCCCTTCACCCATCTATTGACTAATAAGAAAGGCTAATGGTCGTTAGTCAAGAAGGATCAATTGCCCAATAAATGAAGAAAATTGGGACTAAAAGTGAGAATTTTGAAGAAAAAGGATCAAAAGTGAAAATAAGATAAACTGTCGGGACTAGCGGTGTAATTTACTCTTAATCAAATACCTAGCTACCAACTAAAATCGATGAATCTAAAAGATAAAAAGATGGGGAACTAAATCTTGTTTAGTATATATATGTAAGAAGAGACACTTTATTTTGCATACTCAAAAATCCTTACATACTAATGGATAAATCCCCACCTTTCATCTAGTTTGATTTAATGGTGGGGATTAACCTAAGATTTAATATGTCTAAACCTAAGTTCATGTTTTTTTCTTTGTCTTTTTTTTTTTTTTTTTTTTCTTTTTATCTTTCTTATTTGTTTTCTTATTATTTGTATTTTTTAACCACTTTTTTTAATTTCATTTTTTTTCGTCAGTTTCATACGTTTTTGTCCTTTTTCCGTTTTTTATTCGTTTTCGTCTGTTTTCATACGTTTTCGTCCGTTTCATACGTTTTCGTCCATTTTCTTACGTTTTTGTCTGTTTTCGTCAGTTTCATACGTTTTTGTCCGTTTTCTTACGTTTTTGTCCGTTTTCTTAAGTTTCGTCTGTTTTCTTACGTTTTCGTCCTTTTTCATACGTTTTCGTCCGTTTTGTTACGTTTTCATCCGTTTTCGTCATCTTGTTACGTTTTCTTTGTTTTCTTACGTTTTTGTCCGTTTTCATACGTTTTCGTCCGTTTTCATACGTTTTCGTCCGTTTTCATACGTTTTCGTTCGTTTTCTTACGTTTTCGTCCGTTTTCATACGTTTTCTTCTGTTTTCTTACGTTTTCGTCTGTTTTCATACGTTTTCGTCTGTTTTCTTACGTTTTCGTTTGTTTTCATACGTTTTCGTCTGTTTTCTTACCTTTTCTTATTTTATTACGTTTTTGTCCGTTTTCTTACGTTTTCGTCCGTTTTCATACGTTTTCGTCCGTTTTCTTACATTTTTGTCCGTTTTCATACATTTTCGTCCATTTTCTTACGTTTTCGCCTGTTTTCTTACATTTTTGTCCGTTTTAATACGTTTTCATCTGTTTTCTTATGTTTTTGTCCGTTTTAATACGTTTTCGTCTGTTTTCTTACGTTTTTGTCCGTTTTCTTACGTTTTCATCGGTTTTCATAGGTTTATACACGCTTTTGTCTGCTTTTTACATTTTCGTCCATTTTTAGACGCTTTCGTCTGTTTTCAGACGTTTTCGTCCATTTTCATGCGTTTTTATAAGTTTTCGTCCGTTTTCAGACGTATTTTTTCCGTTTTTATATGCCTTTTATTCATTTTTGTCCGTTTTCATATGTTTTCGTTTGTTTTTTGCAGTTTTTATACGTTTTCGTCTATTATATGTTTTCATACTTATTATTAAATTTTATTATATTACATATCTAATATCAATTGTGATATTTTATTATAAAAAGGTTAATGTCTAATATCACTTGTGATATTTCATAAACAAACAAGTATGTTTTTTAACTTTTAATATCACCTGAGATATTTTATTGCTCTGTATATTTTTATATTTTATCACCTATGTGTTTTCTAATATTTTTATAATTTTCAGTTACAAGATAGTTTTTGTGCCTTTCATATCAATTGACAAGCGCATATTTTTTTAATGCAACCAATGTTATCTATCCCTTGTGATATTATACTCTTAGTAGAAATAAAAGAGTTAAAGTCCTTTTAGGTGAATTCTTATTTTGTTCAAAAAATGCAACACTTGTTTGATTTTGAGAATATGTTAAGTCTCTATTTTTATAGTTTGCTTTCTTTTTATTCATTTTGATATTTTTAAGTAACACTTATTTATCTCTTGTGATATTTTTAAGAAAGATGAAGAGTATTACACTCTTCATCATATATGTGTTATCAGTTGTGATACTTAACTAAGAATATGAAATATTAAATTCATACCAAATATGATAAGAATTTAGTATTTTACCAAGTATATATGAAAGAAATGATAATAAACATCACTTACTATATTACTGTGATGATTATGTTCATTTTTCTTATTTGTGTTTTTGAAAATATTTAGGAAGATTTTTTTTGTTTATGATAATATGAAATATTAGAAAAGGTGTTTAATGAAAACAAAATATGTTTATGAAACTTTTGTTAGACTTGTGGTGGATTTTTCTATTTAATGGATACATTGTGCATATTTCGATAGGTTTTATAGCATAATTTAAAAATATCTATGGTTGAATCAGCAAACTAAAGAAGTTGTGGTTGAAGAAAGCACATATCCTTATAAACAAACTGAGTAAGATCAAACATCTATGATATCACACATGATATAACAGGTGATATCACCTCACTTGTGATATCACATGACATCACAGGTGATATCACCTCACTGGTGATATCATAGGTGATATCACTGGTGATATCACAAGTGATATAAAGTAGGATATCACACATGCTATCACCGGTAATATCACACATGATATCACAAGTGATATCAATGGTGTTATCACACATGATATCACGTGTGATATCACAAGTGAGGTGATATCACCTGTGATATCACAAGTGTTTGAGCTTCCTCAGTTTGTTTATAAAGATGTGTGCTATCTTCAAGAATAGCTTATTTAGTTTCTTTGTTTCAACCATAGATATTTTCAAATCCCGCTATAAAACTTATCGAAACATGCACAATGTAATACTTTTCATGATGAAGAATGTAATACTTTTCATCTTCCTTACAGTGTTATATCACAAGAGATAAATAAGTGTCACTTACAAATATCAAAATGAAAACGGACAAAAACATATAAAATCGAATGCAAAACGTATAAAAACGTATGAAAATGGACAAAAACGTTTGAAAACGGACAAAAACGTAATAACAGAAAAAAAACGTATTAAAACGGATGAAAACATATGAAAACGAACGAAAACGTATAAAACCTGATGAATCCTGAGAAAAAGACGAAACGTCTAAAAATGGATGACAACGTATGAAAATGTCTGAAAGCGTATTAAAACGGACGAAAATACAGACGAAAACGTCTAAAAACGGACAAAAATACATGAAAACCTAAAAAAACAGACAAAACCGTATGAAAATGGATGAAAATGGCCAAAAACGTAAGAAAACGAACGTAAACGTAAGAAAACAGACGAAAACGTATGAAAGCGTAAAAACACGTCTGAAAACGTATGAAAAATTGGCGCAAACGAAAAAAAAGGGACGAAAACGTATGAAAACGAACGAAAACGTAAGAAAATGGACGAAAACGTATGAAAACAAACGAAAACGTAAGAAAACAGACGAAAACGTATGAAAATAGACGAAAACGTATAAAAACGGACGACAACGTCCGATAACAGACGAAAAAGTCTAGAAATGGACGGAAGCGTAAAAACGGACGAAAACGTATGAAAACGGACAAAAACGTCTAAAAACAGACGAAAACGTATATAAACGTATGAAAACGTACAAAACGTACGAAAATGTCAGAAAACGGACAAAAACGTCAGGAAACGGATGTGAGCGTACGAAAACGGATGAAAACAGATGAAAACGTCTGAAATCGAAAAAAAAGCGTAAACAAAAGGACGAAAACATATGAACACAGACGAAAACGTATAAAAACGAACGAAAACGTATGAATACAGATAAAAACGTATGAAAGCGAGAAAAACTTGAAAAAAAAATGTGAATTTAAAATTAAAAGAAAATAATAAAAAATTTGAGCTAAAAAAAAAAAAAAAGGCATGAATTTGTAATAAAAACGTGAACTAAAAAAAAAGTTAATAAATATAAAAGGCAAAGAAAAAGGAGAAAAAAAACATGGACTTAGGTTTCCATATTAAATTTTAGGTTTATCCCCATCAAACTAGATGGATGGTGGGGATTTGTCCCTTGGTAAGCACCAAAATAAGAGTAAGCATTTGAAAATTCCTCTATGTAAGAATATAAATAATACTATCAACTAATTAACTACCGACAGCCATAAACAATTAAATTAACGTAAAAGTTTTAGCTCGCAGTGAAACGCGGCACATGACTAAACTTGTTTCGAAACAAAGGGAGTTGTACCATTTTACCCGAAGTATATACCTAAAATACGGTTCTGTTAAAACTTGAACTATGTCACATTTAGGGGGTGTTTGGCAACCCTTTGAAAACGTGATTATTTGATTATCACGTTTTCAAAACTTGAATAATCAAGTTTTGGTGTTTAGTTGCAAACGTGATTATCACTGAATTTGCCTTCAAAACGTAGTTTTGAAATTGGAGGCAGTAACTTACTTTTTGCAAACGTCATTTGTGCAAACGTGATTTTTCCCCAAACACCCCCTAAAACGACAACTAAATTTCTCACAATTAATATACATACCACAAACAATTTCACATGTTATAAGCAGTACTTGAACCCACAACTATGTAAATAAAAACTTTTCATAAAACATAGAGTACCATGGCACAAGCCTTTGGTTGAAGTATGCCATATTTGTTACATGTTAAAACGTTTTAATTCCGACACAAAGTATGGAACCGGTGGTCGGAGATGCGATGGCGGATCAGGATGTTTCCGATGGGTTTGTTGAGGAGAATATTGACCATATTAATGACGGTATTAACTCTCCTTTAAGGGAGGAGAATAATTTGGATGGAATAATAAATGAGGAACCTGTTTTGGAAAGTAACGGGTTTAAAAATTCAAACTTGGAGGAGAATGTTTTGGGAAACATTAAAGGTGATGGATTTGCTAAAGAAGGTAACAAGGATGTTGGCAATCTATATTATTTCTCCTGTAAAAAAAATAATAAAAGAAAAAAGGGGAAAAAATTTAAAAAACAAGGTTTGGGCTTAAACAATTTGGATAGTAGTGGTGATAGGTCCAAGACGGGGAAACGGGCCAGAGGGGACCCTGACTTGTTTGGGCTCAATAAGCTATTGGGGATTGTAGAGCCTATGCAACATGTGGATCGTAATGAAGATGAGGTTGCATCTCAATCCGGTTCTGTAGAGGTAACATTGAACATGGAAGAGGAGGTGGCATCTCAATCGAAGTTTAGTGAAGAAATTATAGAGCCGATGAAGACAACCAATGAAGGGAGACTTCCTCTGGTGGAGGAGGTTTCGAATACAGTAACCATGGGTCGGAAATTAGGTGTCGAGTTACAGAACTTCCAGGATTTGATTAGTGATGTGATTACGAAGGAAGGTTTACAAGTGGCTGGAAGATGAATTGTCTTTGCATCAATATCAGAGGGATGGGTGTTGTTGGTAAGGATGAATGGGTGAGTAGTTTAAAGAAAGAACATGATGTGGGGTTTTTGTCTATACAAGAAACAAAAATTAATGGTTTAGAGAAGAATGCTTTGGGTCGGTTTTGGGGTGGTGGGAATTTTGATTATGAGGTAGTGGATCCTACAGGGCTTTCGGGAGGTCTAGTGTGCTTGTGGGATACGGGATGCTTTGTGAAAGAATTGGTGATCAAGAATAGACATTTTCTCATGATTTTTGGTCGTATGAAGGACCATGATATGAAGGTAAATGTTGTGAATGTGTATGGTCCTCATAATGATGTTCAAAAGAGAGTGTTGTGGAATCAGTTGAGGCGCAATATGATTGAACATGAAGGGATGTGGTTATTGTTAGGTGACTTAACACGGGTTAGATGGCGGAAGAAAGAAAGAAGAATTCGATGTTTAACGAGACGAGTGCTAGAGACTTCAATGAGTTCATTGACGAATCGGGATTGGTCGAATATTCTATGAAGGGAAGGAAGTTCACGTTTGTGGTGGGGAAAGGAAAAGAGAACAAACTAAGTAAGATAGATCGTGTTTTGGTAAGCAATGACTTATTCAACAAATGGCCAGATGCTTGTTTAAGAGCGCTTCCGAAGGGGTTGTCGGATCATTGTCCATTAGTGTTATCTATGGTTAACAAGAATTTTGGTCCGAAACCTTTTCGGTGGTTCAACTCTTGGGGGAATAAGGAGGGTTGTGCAGAGATTGTTCGGGTCTCTTTAGGCAGGTCGTATGGTCAGGTCTCAGCTGGAAAAAGATTGTTCTTAAAATTGAAACACTTAAAAGTTGAGTTAAGAAGATGGCATAAAGGTATAGTCAAAAAAGAAACAGAAAAGATTGACTTATGCAGAGCAGAAGTTGAGCAGTTAGAAGAATGTCTGGAAACTAGAGAATTACTGGAAGAAGAGGAGTGGGTGATGGAGGAATGTAAACATACAATTGCCGAAATATATGAGGCCCGGAATAAAGACTTGAAGCAGCGTGCGCGGGTTAAATGGGCTGCTATGGGAGACGAAAATACGGGGTATTTTCATAGAATTATTAATGGTAGAAGGGCGTCTAACGCGATTCCAGGTATTGAGGTGGATGGTGTTTGGAGGACAACGCCGAATCTGGTTAAAAAAGAAGTTATGAAATTCTTTCGAGATCACTTTAAAGAACAGCACAAGGATCGGCCAAGATTGGTTTGTGAAGATTTGAAGTTTGTACCAGAATCCAAACGTGACGAGTTGGTAAGCTCTTTTTCTAAAGAAGAAATAAAATGTGCGTTTTTCGATTGTGGGAAGGATAAGGCTCCGGGACCAGATGGTTTCAATTTTAATTTTGTGCAGAAATTTTGGGAAGATTTAGAAGGGGATTTTTATGATGTTCTTACCGAGTTCTATGATACGGGCTTCATTAGTCCGGAGTGTAGTACTTCATTCATTACTTTGATCCCAAAGTGTAAAAACCCAGTTAATATGAAGGATTACAGGCCCATTAACCTTATTGGAATGATCAGTAAGGTGATATCGAAGATTTTGGCGAATAGAATTAAGAAGGTTATGGACGATGTAATTCGAGTCCTGTCGGCATTCATTAAAGATAGGTACATTTTGGATGGCCCACTAGTTCTTAATGAGGTTTTAGAGTGGTTGAAAAGGAAGTCCAAGAAGGCATTTCTATTGAAGATAGACTTCGAAAAAGCGTATGATAATGTTAATTGGAAGTTTTTGATCTCCATTTTAGAGCAAATGCGCTTCCCGAGTAGATGGTGTAAGTGGGTGTTGGGGATTTTGAGGGCGGCTCGTTGGGCGGTATTGGTCAATGGGTCCCCTTCGTTTGAGTTCTGTTGTCAGAAAGGTCTTAGACAAGGTGATCCATTGTCTCCTTTCTTGTTCTTGGTGGTCATGGAAGCCCTCTCTTGCATTATTAATAAAGCTACTCGGATAGGAGAGTTCAAAGGAGTTAGCATGGATACGGATGGTATGGTCATTTCTCATCTTTTCTATGCCGATGATGCTCTTATTCTAGGCGAGTGGTCAGATCTTAATGTGACTAAGATGGCGAGAATTTTGAGGTGCTTTTACGCGTGTTCAGGATTGAAAATAAATGTTAATAAGTCAAATATTTATGGGATTGGTACATGTGATATAGAAACGGAAAATACGGCGTTGTCTTTGGGTTGTCAACGAGGTGTCATGCCTTTTGACTATTTGGGTATCTGGTGGGAGCTAATATGAATAGAAGCTGTAATTGGAAGAGAGTGATAGAAGTGTTTGAAGCGCGACTAGCTTCATGGAAGGCGACCCTCTTGTCGATTGGTGGACGTGTAATTCTCATTAAAGCAGTGCTTGAAAGCCTTCCGATATATTATTTCTCGTTGTATAAAGCCCCGGGGAAGGTTTATGATACCCTTGAACATATTATGAAACGGTTTTTATGGTCGGGCTCGAGTGATTCTAATAAAATACATTGGGTTAATTGGAATAGAGTGACTACTCCAAAGAAATTAGGTGGTTTGGGGATAAAAAGGTTGAAGGAGATCAATGACGCGCTTCTGTTTAAGTGGGTTTGGAGGTTCCGTACCAATCCTAATTCGATGTGGCGTAGGGTGGTGGAAGTGTGTCATAAAAACAACAACATGTGGGAAGTTTTGCCTGTTAATAAATATGCAGCAGGTTGCTGGAAATCTATAGTCAAAGTCGGAGGTTCCTTAAAGGTGAATGACATACTTCTGCACACCCGTATTCGGGCCAAGGTTGGTATAGGGTCTTCGGTTCGTTTTTGGTTAGACATATGGCTGGGAGAGGGCGCGTTAAAAAATAGGTGGCCTCTATTATACCGGTTAGAATCGAACAAGAACTGTTCTATTGCGGATAGGGTCACATTTCGGAATGGCTGTTGGGTGCTGGAAGCGGATTGGTTAAGCGACATATCTACAGTAGATGAGTTTGAAGCTTGGTTGCAGCTATCTGTTTGTGTTGAACGTATGGACTTTCCGAATATGGTTGATAAATGGGTTTTAGGTTGGGGAAAATAATAAGCCGTTTTCGACTCAATCTGTTCGAAAGGTGATTCAAGATGGCGTAGATTATGGCTCGAATTTTGTTTTAAAGTGGGTCTCGTGGGTTCCATTAAAGTGCTCTATTATGGTTTGGAGGGCGGAAATGAATAGGTTGCCAACCAAAATGGAACTGGTCAAGAGGAATGTGGTTATTACGAATACATTGTGTTCGTGGTGTGACCATTGCGAGGAAACTACCCACACGTTTGGCGATTGTGTTATTGCTTCCAATGTTTGGGATAGAATAAGTAGTTGGTGTGGTTTGGATCCGATTTATGCTTCGGATCAAGGACTTTTTGGGAGTGTACAAGACAGTGAAGGGAGACAAGATGAGAAGAAAGATTGTTCACGGGTTGATCATGGTCACTTTGTGGAGTTTATGGGTTGCGAGGAACGACACGATTTTCAATGGGAAAAAGCCTAACGTAGGGGATATAGTTGCGAAAATAAAATCGCTATCCTTTTTATGGTTGAAGAATAGATCTAATTGTAATAGGTTATTTTGGGAAGATTGGGTTCGTTCCCCTTTGTACATGTTGTAGTGGTGGTTTGTGACTTCCGGTCCTTGCTTTAAGGACCGGTTGGTCGTTTTTTGAATGAAATTCTCTTTTCAAAAAAAAAAAAAAGATAGATTACTTACATATGAGTAAATTGGTTATTTATTGTCATCTAATTAAATTATTCGCTTAATACGTTTTTGTCAAATGCCTATATCGACATGAGTATATTGATCGATTATTGACCTGTTGTCGTTGTCATTTGAATTGTTCATTCACTTCATTAAACAATTGTCATTTTGTGTGTGCCGCCTGCTTCAAATATACGTGTCATTATTTAAACTAGCATGGCACCCGCTTTAAGAGCATACGGTATGAGCTTATGTGGCAAGTGCCATTCTACCAAATCAAAACCAATAACGTGCCATTTACATACCATCTCTTTTATCAAATGCATGCCAAATGAAACCAAGCCACTTGAATGGCTCACGTAATTTGTAGTGTTTTGTCCTTTTTTTCTTTTTTTTTTTAAATTATTATGAGTGAGTGGGTATTTTTAGTAGGGTATTTTGTGGGACCTAATAATATGTTAGTGGTGTGTTATGAGGGATGTGTGTTTTAATTATTAGTGTATTATTGAGAGGTGTATGATGTGACGCTGAGGTGGCATACTAATAACGTGTTATTGGTGTGTTGCATACCTTGTGCTCTAAGGTGCAAAGATAGCTATGCATAATTTATTTTAGCAGACTTGGGCAGGGGATAACGATTTTGGCATTTAGGAGGAAAGTTAGAGAGTAACGTTTCACATTTTTATATGCATGTTTATCTTGCAACGCTGTGCTTCATAAGAAAGTCAACATTGTGCTTCATAAAAAAACCAATACCAAATTGATGTTTGAACATCTCGTTAAAGCCTGCATGAACATTAGTACTTGAAAGATGAGGTTCACTACTTCACTTGTTATAAATACCAAAACAATGATGCTTATTTTAGACCATCAACATTTTAATACTTCACCAAACCATGGCGGATGTTCAATCCTATTGCTTAATCATTCTAACATTGCTGATCTCCAAATTATTGATCCGAGCATTCTTGAAATCTACTCGTTCTAAACCTCACCTTCCACCAAGCCCCTTTGCTATTCCCATCATTGGATATCTCCATCTCTTTGCTCCGATACCTCATCAAGCTTTTCACAAGCTTTCTCTCCGATATGGGCCAGTTTTTCGCCTATTAATGGGATCTGTAGTTCTGTACCATGTGTTGTAGTTGGTTCACCAGTTGCAGCAAAAGAGTTCCTTAAAACTTACGAAAATTTCTTTCTAGATCGACCCTATAACTCAGCAACTGCGCAAATGACTTACGGGTCGAAAGATTTTGCTTTCGCTCAGTACGGGTCTTATTGGAGATTCATGAAAAAGATAGTCATGTCACAGCTACTAAATGGTACAACTATTGACTTGCTCCTTCCAGTTAGGCAAGACGAGATTAATCGTTTTGTTAAATTTTTATCTCAAAGCTCCAACGTTGGGAAAGCACTGGATCTTAATGCAGAGCTCGTTAAGGTGACCAATAATTTGATATCAAGAGTACTGTTGGGAAAAAGATGTTCAGAAGAGGAAGGAGAGGCAGGGGATATAAAGAAACTGATATTCGAGATAACTGAGACTATGGGTAGCTTCAACCTGTCGGATAACATATGGTTATTTAAGAATCTAGACTTGCAGGGATTTGGGAAAAGGGTGAAGGATATTCACAGAAGATTTGATGCACTTGTAGAGAGGATCATCAAAGAGCATGAAGATGAAAGAAAGCAAAGGAGAGGATCACAAGGGAAAGATTTGCTTCGCATTTTGTTGGAGATCACAGAAGCTGAAAGCAAGGATATAGATTTGACGAGGGAGAACATCAAAGCCTTCATTTTGTTAAGGAAAAAAAGCTATAAATGCTTAATGTACTTTATCAAAATAACTCATTGTGCTTTCTCAACTTTTTTTAATGTCATTATATTTAATGTTGTTTCCAGTCGATATCATTATACATAACCGTTTTCATTTTATTAGGTTATTTTCTGTCCGTTTTTATCGTTTTAAATCGTCCATTTTATCCGTTTTATTTTAATATGTCGGATAAAACAGATAAAAAGGATTAAAACCGTTTTTATTATCCATGTCAAACAGTTTTTATCCGTTTTTATCTGTTTTTATACGGACATGTTAAAATGAAAACAGATAAAAATGGACGATTTACGAAAACGGATAAAAACGGACAGAAAATAAACGAATAAAATGAAAACGGTTATGTATAATGACAATAAGTGAAGTAGAGAGAGCATAATGAGTTTTTTTGTAAAGTACGTTATGAATTTATAGCTTTTTTCCTTTTGGTAACTATACATTTGCCAGTACAGTTTTTACCTATGTGCCTTTTATTTTTGAGTATGCTTACATTAACTAACTCATATATCTTCAAATTTCAGAATATATTTGTTGAGGGAACGGACAATGTTGCAATCACTACAGAATGGGCTTTAGCGGAACTCATCAATCATCCAAACATTATGAAAAAGGCAAAAGACGAAATCGATAAAGTTGTTGGACAAAATAGACTTTTACAAGAATCAGACGTACCAAACCTTCCATATATACCTTCAGGCAATTATCAAGGAAACGCTACGTCTTCATCCACCTGTTCCAATGATTCCTAGAAAATCAACAGAAGATCGCATAGCAACAGGTTTCATATGAAGACGCTAATCTCGCCATTGCTTCAACCTCGAAGGACCAAACTTGCTCAACATAAAGTCTCTAACCGAATAGCGGTTAAGAGCGGTTAGTGGCAGTTACTTAACCGCCAAGTAGTTATAGAAAAACAGTTATGGAAAACGGTTGTAACCGCCAAAAACGGTTACTTCTTGAACCAGTATATCGTTTGGGAAATGCCCATTCGTTTAGTATAAATAGACCATGTAATGAACCATTTCAAAGTTAGACGATTTAGTTATTCAAAGATCCTATTTGTTATTGTTTGCATATTTCATATTGACTCAATCATTCATACGTAGGGACCAACATTTGGCATCAAGAGCTTGTTTTACATCTCGTTACACCATTCATTCTCATACCAGATTCCTGTTTACGAAGCGAGGCAACACCAAAACACGGACCTTGTTAAACGAGGACAGAACCAAACACCAGTTAACGAGATATACACCAAACAAAAAAAACCTTAACGTTGGAAGAAGAGAACCAAAACCAGAAAACAAAGCGCTGGTCTTTTGGTTAAGGAAAAGAAAAACAGAAACCATTGTTTCTGGAAGAAGAATACACGCTGAAACATTGTTTCAGGAAAAGGAAGACGTTTCAAACAAGGAGACATTGTTACTTGGATAACTAGGACATAAGATAAGTCGTATACAACTTATCTTTGTGTCGAAGTTGCAAGCGGAGAGGACACCATTCCATTGTGGTGTCGGGTTTTGTTGTGGCGTTATAGCCAGCAAGAGAAAGAAAAGAAGGAGCACGTGACCAAAAAGAAGCGTTAAATTACCTTGTATAGTAGGCGGCATATCAAGAAGAGAAAAAGCGTTGCTTGAAGAAAAATTAGACCGGTAAAGAAGAGAAACAATCAAAGATTGTTTTTGGAAGATAGATGTTAGCAACACAATATATTGAACAAAACACAACGATGTTGTGTTTATTGTTGGAAAGAATACGAAAGGTATTTTTTTTGGTGAAGCATACGATTGTGGAACTAAAAGAAAAAAGGTGTTGAGGAAGCGGACAAGCGTAGGATACTACCATCTATTGGTAAAGAAGGAAAACAAGTAAATTGACTTGTTTCTTTGAAAATACCGAAAATTTTGGAAATTTGTGTTAGGAAAATAGCCAAGACCAAGTGTTGAAGGTAAAACATTATTACATGATACACAAAGAAAGGAGAAAGACAAGCGTGGGAAAGAAAGAAAGCGTGGTTGGTATTATACTCAAGTACCGGCACAAGTGGGGAATCTGACATGTTTAATACACAACAAAGGGTCTAAATTCAAAACTTTGGATTTCTCTTTTATACTTTAAATAGTATAGATGGGTTATTTACATTATAGAAATCCGAGAACTATATATTGATCGTACTATTAGATTTCCGGAAAAACTATTTACATTTCCGTAGTATTAAGTATACTATACTTAGTTAGAATCCCCATTAGAAAGTGAAGATCATAAGAACTATCAATATGCACGGTGGCGATGCAAAATTAGGCGGTAACACTGCACCAAAACCAGTAACCCATATGACCATTATCAATGCCCAAAACTCAGCCTAAACTACACAGTTTGGACTATAAAAATTAAGGTAATACTAGAAGCACAAGGTTTATGGGAAGCAATAGAACCTAAAAGTGATATACAGTAGATATAAAGGATAAGGCAACAAGCTGCCTTCCTATATCAAGCATTGAGAAGATGTGATCTTACAAGTAGCAAGCTGTAATGCGACTAAAGGAATTATGGGATTCATTAAGAAAGAGACCATGGAGAGAAAGTGCAACAAAAGCGGTTTACAATCATTGATGATTAGATTCGGACCCTTCAAATAAAGGAGGATGAAGCGGTGTGATGAATTCTGACCAAAGCTGAGCGGCTATGCCACAAAGGCAAAAGAATTAGGAAAACCTTTGGATGAATCACTTTTAGTTTAGAAAACTATTAGATTCCACATGATAGGTTCATTCAATAGTAGCATCCATAGAACGGACAGATGATCACGATGACATTACGTTAGATGAGATATTTGGAAAACAAGGCATCGAGGAAGATAAAACTCGAGAAAGGGAGGACAAGTAGAAAGCCAAGATAACCTATTATTAAGCACAGAACACTCTAGAAATAAGAAAGCGATTTACCAAATATAGGGGGTAGATCAAACAATTCCGCGAGGTAATTGGCAAAATAAGGGGAATAGAGATAACTTCGAATGGAGGCTTCACCTCACAATAAGAATAAAAGGTGAGTGGGATGAAAAGAATTTGAAATAATGTTTACAATTTGGAAAACGAACTCAAGAGAAATTGTAAAGTCCACCAACAACTTCAGGAACAATCAAACCTTATCTTAGAGGCGATGAAACCATCATATTAATGGCCCGAACAGAAAGAAATCTTGTTAAATGAAGAACAAAGTACACGAAAATATGCTACAGCGGATGCTATATGGTATTTAGATAGTGGTGCAAAAGTAACCATATGACAAGCACCAAAAAGGCCATTTCTGGATATTAGCAGAAAACATCAACTGGTAGCGTTAGTTTTGGAGATGGATTGTATGTAGAGATAAAGGGTAGAGGTTCAATACTATTAGGATGTAGAGACTTTGTGGCTGATTTGGATGTTTACATTCCAAACCTCAAGAGCAACATACTTAGTCTAGGACAACTTACATAAATAGGTTGCAAGATCATCATGGATGGAAATTTACTGACTTTGTATGATAAGAGCAAGAAGTTGTTGATGAAAGTAAGCGATCTAAGAATCGACTTTCTGATATTAGTTACATATAGTAGCACTTATATGTCTCTTAGCAAGCGTGAGATGACCAAGCATGGTTATGGCATGCTAGATTAGGTAACCTGAACTTTGATGCGATAGACAAGATGACAAGAAAAGGTCTAGTCGTGAATACCTAGAATAAACCATGCGAGACAATCATGGATGCATGTTTATTAGGAAAACACATCAGAACACCTTTCCAAACCAAGCTAAATTCAGATCAAAGAACCCGTTGGACTTAGTATATGGAGATCTTTGTGGTCCCATAAGTCCATCAACACACTCAGAAAGAAGCTCATCTTCTTATTAGTAGATGATCGCCACGTTTCATGTGGGCTTACTTTCTAAACTCGAAAGATCAAGCGTTTAGCACATTTAAGGAATTTAGGAAGAAATTGAATCAAAGTTGAAGTTGAAAATAAAGATGCTAAGAACGGATAGAGAAGGTGAATTTACATCACATGAATTCACCAAATCTTGTAAGGAGAATGGAAAGAAAGACAGTTGTGCACCATCCTCACCACAGCAAAATGGTGTAGTAGAGAGAGAAATAGAACATTATTATCTACTACTAGGAGTATGATGAAAGCAATGAAGTTACCATTAACTTATTAGGAAAGCAAGAAGGCCGCCATTTACATACTCAAAGGTACCTACGAAAAGCCCGTAGATAAAACACCATATGAAGCCCTCTACAATAGAAAACCAAACCTAGAATACCTAAAATATACCAGCTTATGCTAAGGTAACCATACCTCACTTGAAGAAGCTGGATGATAGAAGCATTCCAATGATTTACTTAGTAGTTGAAGAAGGATCAAAAGCATGTAGGCTATATGATCCAAGAGGAAAGAAGCATGTTAGTAGGGATGTGAAGTTTATGGAACAAAACCGTGGATTGGAACAAAAATGAGGAGGATGAACCACAGTAAGATACGTTTGGACTAGCTTTATAGTAGATGGAGTTGACTATGATAATCCTACGACATAGAAAACACGATAACACGATCAAGAACAAGAACCTATACCGGATCCACCTCACCAATCACACCACCATCAAATTACTTTCAACCCTAACTCAGAAGATGAAGAAGGAGCTACTATAAGTTAGATTCGAAAGCTCGGAAGAGATATGATCATAGACCAATACAAGGTTTAAAGGATATTACGGAAATTTATCAAACCATTAGTAGAAGCACCTAGCTTATTTTCCGCGAGAAGAACCCCGTAATACAAGGAAGCATCAAAAGATAAGAAGTGGATTGAGGCCATGGAAATTGAATTAGATTCAATTAACAAAAACAACACATGGACCCTCATCACATTGCCCAAAAATCAGGCAATAGGACTTAAGTTTTACAAAACCAAGAGAGATGCACAAGGTAGGATCATAAAGTATAAAGCAAGATTAGTAGCAAAAGGTTATGTACAAGAACAAGGAATAGAGTTCGATGAAGTGTTTGCACCAGTTGCTAGGATAGAGATTCGATTAATATTAGCACTAGCGAGATATCATGGATGGCAAGTACACCACTTAGATGTACAATCAGCATTTTTACATGGAGAATTGAAGGAAGAAGTCTATGTTACACAACCTGAAGGTTTCATTCAACAAGGAAACTTAGGAAAAGTCTACAAGCTAACCAAAGCATTGTATGGCTTAAGACAAGCACCTAGAGCTTGGAACGTGAAGCTTGACCAGACCTTGAAGTCCTTAGACTTTAAGAAATGTAATCTCGAACAAGCAATCTACACAAAGAGAAGCAAGACTTCTACACTTATCGTTGGAGTATATGTAGATGATTTAATAATCACGGGCACTCCTAAGAAGGAAGTAGACTTGTTCAAATCCCAGATGGAAGATAAATTCGAAATGAGCGACTTAGGGTTGCTAGCATATATCTTGGGATAGAAGTTACACAAACAGGAGGAGAGATTACGATCAAGCAAACAGGATACATTAACAAGATCTTAAAAGAGACAAGCATGACGGACAGTAATGACACGAAGACACCTATGGATCCCGGCACTAAGTTGGTCAAGGCGGAAGATGGAGACCCAGTTGACGCAACTTATTACTGAAGCCTAATTGGAAGTCTCAGATACTTACTACATACAAGACCAGATCTTAGTTACTCAGTCGGACTACTCAGTAGATTTATGCAAGACCCGAAGGATCATCACTTGAAGGCAGTGAAACAAGTAATCCGATACATCAAAGGAACGAAAGACCATGGAATAATATACAAGAAAGAAGGAGGCTGCAAGATTATAGGATACAGCGACAGTAGTTATGGAATCAATACAGGTCAAGGAAAAGGAACTATTGGCATAGTATTTTACTTTGGAGAGTCGCCCATTACTTGGTGTACTCAGAAGCAACCGACAGTAGCACTCTCATCATGTGAATCAGAATTCATGGCAGCTACTGCAGCAGCATGTCAAGCCTTATGGCTAAAACGATTACTTAGTGAATTGACTGGACAAGAAGAAAAGAAGATAACGCTTAGAGTTGACAATATATCAGCTATACAACTCGTAAAGAACCCAGTTTTTCATGGAAGGAGCAAGCACATAGACATTCGCTATCATTTCATTCGTGAATGCGTAGAGAATGGTCATATCAAAGTAGAACACGTAAGTGGAGAACTACAAAGAGCAGACATCTTAATGAAAGCTTTACCAAGACTCAAGTTCGTGACTATGTGACAAATGCTCGGAGTTCAAGACTTAGGACGAAGCAAAGATTAAGATTAAGGAGGAGATTGAAGACGCTAATCTCGCCATTGCTTCAACCTCGCAGGACCAAACTTGCTCAACATAAAGTCTCTAACCGAATAGTGGTTAAGAGCGGTTAGTGGCAGTTATTTAACCGCCAAGTAGTTATAGAAAAACAGTTATGGAAAACGGTTGTAACCGCCAAAAACGGTTACTTCTTGAACCAGTATATCATTTGGGAAATGCCCATTCATTTAGTATAAATAGACCATGTAATGAACCATTTCAAAGTTAGACGATTTAGTTATTCAAAGATCCTATTTGTTATTGTTTGCATATTTCATATCGACTCAATCATTCATACGTAGGAACCAACATCATATTCCAACTAACACCACTATTTTTATAAATGTGTGGGCTCTTGGAAGAGACCCAAACACATGGGATAACCCACTAGAATTTAGGCCTGAAAGGTTGAAGAGAAACAGATTGATGTAAGAGGACAAAACTATGGCTTGTTACCATTTGGAAGTGGAAGGAGGATGTGTCCAGGGACTACTTTAGGGCTGCAAATGATCCATGCAACTTTTGGTGCTATGATTCAGTGCTTTGATTGGAAGGCTGGGACTGATGGCAATCTTACAAGTGTTGATATGGATGAGGGACTTGGTTTAAACCTTCCTAGAGCTAACCCTTTGGTCTGTATTCTTGTGGCTCGAATTGATCCAATCTCATTGCCTAATCAGGGCAAGGATTGAGTTTTATTCAGGCTAGTTTTCATCTAATCCAGTGGTTTTAAATTTCTCATTGTATGTCATTTCTGCATGTTATATTCCAGCTTGGCTGTCGATAGACTTTATCTACTACATTAATAAAAGTACTAAATTCCGAAAAATTGGTTCCATTGTTAGTGAAACGCCCATACTAGATTATTATTATTTTTAGTCATCGAAATTGACCCTCTGTTACTCTTCAATAAACTGGTAAAATTATGAAAATAATCAGACCTTTAATTTTTTTTAAATGAGACATTTCCAACGATAGGTAGCACGACTTGCGACGAGCCACGGTTCAATTTATACATAATAAACAAACCGGATGAAATCTGGACAAAGTATCATACGGCTGTATGGAAAATACCATACGGCCGTATGATCAAGTGATCAGATTCTGCCAAAAACAACATTCTGATCATATGGCCATATGCAAATACACCATACGGCCGTATGACTGACCTGCACATTTTTTTTTGGGCTTAAATTTCTGCACTTGCCACATTTTTCCTTTTCTACAAGTCTAAACTTGACAAACCTGAACATATATCAATCTTATAACTTAGGAATAATTGTACATAAGGGTGGTAACCACCTTTGGACCCGTATAAAGTCAAATCGTGTAAAAATGGCATAATGCCAAACACCCCTTTAAACTTATAAACTTAACATGTAATAATCTTTAAACTACATAAATCTGCATTTATATAAATCATGACTTGAAAGCGTTGTCCCTAGGGCGTTTCTTGGTATGAGAGAGGGCTTAGAGAATAGCTCAATTACCCATGAGCTCCACGGATAGCTAAACCGCGAACTTGTGCCTTAAAATTGATCTCACCTATAAGAAAACATAAATGAAGTAACGTAAGCATAAAGCTTAGTGAGATAACATATATAAAGCTAAAAATAACGTAAGCATAAAGCTTAGTGAGATAACATACATAAAGCTAAAAATAACCATGTCAACGTTACTAGATGTTGCTTCATAATAACTTTCCCCCGCATAGATATCTCGGTGATTATAACACAGGTAATTCCCTACGGGAATATATTCTTGCATCGTAACATGCACTTGGGGGCTAGATACCTCATCATAATGCTAGAAGGCATCATGCTTGCCTTAAATATACTAGTTGTCCGCTTAGGACCTGGTGAACCCGTATTTGGCTCAATTTAGCATCATATATGCTCTAGTCGTCCACTTAGGACGTCAAGTCCCGATTTTGAGACTTTCCATATCTAGTTGTGCTTTTCATAACTGACGAGCCATATAAACGTACTAATCATCCACTTAGGAGGTTTGAGTTCCATTTTTTGAACTTCTACTATTTTGAGGCTCGATTCTCCACTAAGGAGGTCTAAGTTCCAACTTTTTCTGGAACAACTGTATGTGATCACATAATAGCACATATCGTCCACTTAAGACGTCTAATCCCACTAAGGATATCTAGTTCCAACTTTGTCTGGAAGTCATATATGACTTAGTCATGTCGTCTACTTAGGACGCTAAACAAGTAATAACACAATATTTTGACCAAAAACATTTTACTAAGACCATATGGGTCATAACGGGTTTTTTGACCCGTTTACTTTATTTCACATATAATTCATACCACGTGAATTCTTTAAATTCAGAGTAAGCAATATAATTCATAACACGAGCATAATACGTAAGCATACAATAAGAACTTAGATATAAGTATCACAGAATAACTAACTATTGGGGCTTGACTACATTATGATACTAAGTTGAGCTAAATACTTAAGTTGGGTAGTTACCGAATACTAGGATTAAGTTGACCATGAAAACTAAGATCTAATATGACATTGGGGGTTAAACTTTGTCATAAGTTAGACTAAAGCTATGCTATATCATAGTGTAGAGGTTGAACTATGGCATATATTGAGACTGAGCTAAATACTGGAGATTTAGAGACTGCAATTTGCCAATTAGTCATCAATGTTCTGACTTAATCTTGATATCATGTAAGGCATTGCCCATATGATTTACTATGTTTCTCTCGTACTCGGCCACTAATTTTCATTAGATCGAACTTAACGTCTACACTATTAATGATATGTTCGAGATATTTAATATCTCATAGCCAGAATTTGCATTTTGAGGATTTAGCATAAAGCTTTTCTTAACTAAATATACTAATACTTGGCGCAATTGAGTTCATGATTACCGATTGACTTAAAATAATTTAAGATGTCATCATTGATCCCATAACTGACTTATTTAACATCGGACGGCTGACCCTATTTATTAGGCTCATAAAAACAATTAGTACATTCGTTAAGCTAAATGGAATAACAACTCATTCATGCTTCCTATATAGCGGTACAAATACCATGTTCGTGGTATCTCCTTCCCAAATCTATAAATGGGGATGTCCTGAAGGTGATAAATTAAATCATCGATCCTGAGGCTTGTGGGTTATGGATTTTGGACAACGACATATTGGATTCTCGATAATCGATACGAACTTCTATTTCTCTGTCAGATAGAATTACCTGAGAATTCTATTGAAAATATATCGAAAAATTCCTAGACAGTTGAAATGCTGTTGAGATCTAAAGTAACTTTCTAAAAATCAACTACAAAAGCTAGATAAACTTAACAGTCAAGAGTCAGGTATTTCTTGGCTCTAGAATTTATATTTATAGTCAGGGAGGCCTTCTTACACTAGATGTAAATGGACATTTCTCCCCCACTTAGGGTTCAACCCAGATTAGCTTATTCTGATCTAAATAATAACTTATTCTCATTGAGTTAGTACGTACAAATGACAACGTCAATTTCCTTATAGACATATGAATTTAAATCATCTGGGAACTTCTCATAACGAAATTTTGTTTGACCCTTCTTAAATAATGATGTTATATATTAAATCTTATTATCTATTGCCTCTTTTAAGTCTAAGGGGTCTATATTGACTTAACGAATGATTACCTTCAAATAGATAACTTAATCGTAGCTAACTGAATCGAACAAGAATCATATGAACACACGAGCAGGTATTATATTCACGAAGGAGGTATTAATATCATGTGTCTCTAGTGATTTCTTGATTAATGCTAAAAAGGCACGATCTAAAGGTCTTAGCATCGAGCTATAGAATATAAGCATATCCACGCTTATCTGATAAAACATACCTGGAAGATAGTTCTCGAGATTCCTTGGTTAAATATATACAGTAACTGGATTTGGTTAGGGAAATCTTAACAAATCTATAAACTATTAAGAGGATCTGATACGTCGATAAAAACATTCGACGTACTTCTTAATTTCCGTTAATGAAAGATTTTTAGATATAAAGTCTCTCAGACTCATTATATAATTAATTACTAATTCTAAATCATTTCTTAACATAAAATGCATAGGTCTTATAATTCTATGCTCGCACCTACCAACATGTTCAATCCTTAAGTACAATACTATGTAGGTAAACACTCGTTATGTGATGCAATTATTACTACATTGGCCAGACGCCATAATAAATTCATCATATAACTAAGTCCTCACTGTCATCATATAATACTAAATTCATGAACAAAACACATAAACAAAACATGCAAATAACATATACAATACTAATACTGATACCATATACATATGCAAAAATGTATCTAACTCTATAGGTTGCCCAGAGCCTAGGTTTAATTCTCAATACCCATATACGGTGGATATTTAAATCCCTTAAACTCCAGCTCTGATACCAACTTGAAACGCCCATACTAGATTATTTTTTTTGTCATCGAAATTGACCCTCTGTTACTCTTCAATAAACTGGTAAAATTATGCAAATAATCAGACCTTTCATTTTTTTAAATGAAATTATACTCAAAGACCATTCCAACGATATGTGGCACGACTTGCGATGAGCCACGGTTCAATTTATACATAATAAACAAACCGGATGAAATCTGGATAAAGTATCATACGGCTGTATGGAAAATACCATACGGCCGTATGATCAAGTGATCATATTCTGCCCAAAACAACATTCTGATCATATGACCGTATGCAAATACACCATACAGCCGTATGACTGACCTGCACATTTTTTTGGGCTTAAATTTCTGCACTTGCCACATTTTTCTTTTTCCACAAGTCTAAACTGAACAAACCTGAATATATATCAATCTTATAACTTAGGAGTAATTGTACATAAGGGTAGTAACCACATTTGGACCCATATAAAGCCAAATCGTATAAAAATGGCATAATGCAAAACACCCCTTTAAACTTATAAACTTAACATGTAATAATCTTTAAACTACATAAATCTGCGTTTATATAAATCATGACTTGAGAGCGTTGTCCCTAGGGCGTTTCTTGGTATGAGAGAGGGTTTATAGAATAACTCAATTACCCATGAGCTCCACCGATAGCTAAACCGCGACCTTGTGCCTTAAAATTGATCTCACCTATAAGAAAACATAAATGAAGTAACGTAAGCATAAAGCTTAGTGAGATAACATATATAAAGCTAAAAATAACCATGTCACCATTACTAGATGTTTCTTTATAATAACTTTCCCCTGCATAGATATCTCGGTGATTATAACACCGCTAATTCCCCACGGGAATATATTCTTGCATCGTAACATGCACTTGGGGGCTAGATACCTCGTCATAATGCTAGAAAGCATCATGCTTGCCTTAAATATACCCGTTGTCCGCTTAGGACCTGGTGAACCCGTACTTTGCTCAATTTAGCATCATATATGCTCTAGTCGTCCACTTAGGATGTCAAGTCCCGATTTTGAGACTTTTCATATCTAGTTGTGCTTTTCATAACTGACGAGTAAACATACTAATCATCCACTTAGGAGGTTTGAGTTCCGTTTTTGGAACTTCTACTATTCTGAGGCTCGATTCTCCACTAAGGAGGTCTAAGTTCCAACTTTGTCTGGAACAACTGTATGGGATAGCACATATCGTCCACTTAAGACGTTTAATCCCATCTTGGGACATAATGCATATAGTTATGCAAGTCACTAATAACGCTACATGCTTCGTTCGGGGTCAAAGGAACTTCCTTTTCGTCGAGCAAGTTTTTCAACACCCTAGGCAGTGAACCTAATCGTTGTAGTGTAGTATTAGGGTAAGCCACGGGAATTGATATCGTTCTCTAGGGGAATAGGAATGCTAGTGAGAAGTTACTATGCTAAAGTTGGGGTTGAGGAAGATTTTTTTTTTTATCTTTTTATGTTTTTTAGGAAATGGAAAGGTACGAATCTCGGGGTTTACATTTGGGGGGTTGGTATTTCTACCGATTACTCTACTCGTCTAATTATCTAATCTAGTGGGTAGTCTATGTCTAATTATTGTGTGCTCGTATGATGATTTAAAGATGTGTTTACTTAGGTTTTATTACTCCTTAATTATCTCCTATTGATGGTTGAATTGTCACGTCCTTATTCTTAATCGCGTTGTGTGTCTAAGGTCGTAGGGTATGCGTTTATCCCTAACTCTTTGAAACTACCAAAGGTTATTGCCTACAAAATCTCTAGGATTTATAAACTTAACACTAAGGTACTCTTCGGATGGTTTAGCCCACAATGACTCTAGGTAACTATAAGCTAAGGTTCACAAAGATTAATCAAGCATTAACTACACAACGGATGACATATCATAATACTAGATCATTAACAATTAAGATAAGAGACAACCAATCAATATTCAATAATTAAGTTTCATATTCCCTAAGCAAACACACAAGTAAATTAGTCGGACATGGGAAACATGCAAGCATACACACAATTAATTGAAGACATACTTGAATTAATGAAGCAAAACACTTATCTTGATGTAAGATAGGGTATGGAACCCTAAAATACTGTACAAGACAGCCTTGGTTCGGTTTAGGTTTTTACTCCCAAAGACTACACACTGAAAACTAAAAAATTCGGATTCTATATATAAGATTACACATGCGACGGCGTCACCCTTTGATTTGTGACGCCGTCGGGTCGCCGTTATTAAGGTTTCGTCTTGGCCACGTTAGTCTTGCGACGGCGTCACCTTATGCCTGTGACGCTGTCCCCTTCAGAATCTGACGTCGTCTGGATTAAATCTAGGCCATCTGAGTTGCGACGCCCTACTCTTTTAAAACCTGAAGCCGTCACTTGCAAATGAGCAATTTAGCTACTGAGTCGTCACAATAGTTGTCCGACGACGTCGCTAGTTATGCCTGACGCCGTCCCCTTCAGTTCCAGCAGCCTGAGTGTCTCGATTCTTGACTTTGGTCATTTTCTTCGTATATTCACGCCTTTTCGTCCGAATATGTGTCATTCTAGCATTTTGCCTTCAAGATACCTAAAAAGTGAAAAGGAACAATATTAAGTAATAACGGATACAAAAGTGATCAAATAAGGGCTTAAACGACCCCTCAAAAAGGTACATTTTAAAACCTTATCAAATATCCCTACACTTGGTATTTGCTTGTCCTCAAGCAAATGTGCTTTTAGCCAATCAATTTATAAGTTAGAGGTCATGAAGCATTAGTTTAGAACGATTCACAACACATATAAGCCCCGCAAAAGTCATAACAAGCACGGAAATTACATACTAGCACCTCACATGGGGTGTTTGGATACTCACATCTCTCGGGTGTATATGAAATATAACAAGTTGGAAATGGAAGATAAACACTCATTAACCGGTCCTAGTACATAGATTACCATAGGCTTGAGACTAGATCAAACCTCCATCGCTTTGGCGTAAGCACCTAGGAAAGACTATCCAAGAGGTCTTTTAAAGGGTTGTGATGTTAGGCTTACGGTAGGGAAACAAAGGGTTTGGTGGGATAGGATATTTAGTGGTTGCAAGTCAAAAATCTTTATGTTACGAGCATGCGAAGAATGGAGTTGTAAGCCAAGACTCGACACTCTAGACTCTAGATAACTGAAACAAACAAACATAAATTTAAAGAAAGATGTAGGATGGTAGCCCGTATTTTTTTTTCAACACTCTATTTTTTTCTTCTCTCTTTTTCTATTTTTTTCGATATTTTTTTTTAATTTTTATACACTTTTACTCTATCATCCTCTACGACAACATCAAAATGATAGGGATTTATAGGAACATCCCTACACTTGAGTTTTTATTACTCTAACACTAATATGACCCGAATTGAAAAGATCAAAACACTTGGAGTACATTATTATGCAAATAAAGGGAATTTGAATTTAACGTTCCCTTCCCGTCATCTCATAAAATTTAACTTTTCCCATGAGTCCCAATCAACCCAAAACTGTATACAAAGGATATGACTCGACTTAGCAACTTATGCAAGCAACTAGATAATTGGACTAAGGGTTTAGTGTGATAACAATAATGCACTAAAAATGAGTGCATACAAGGTAGGCTAAGGCGATTTGGGTGTACATTTGGGGGTGGATTGTAAACAATGCTCTTCATTGATATTCCGGAAAACCGAAACATCACGAGAACCGCGAAAAGGATAGGCTCTGAGGGGGTAACTAGGGGTATCGTGTACTAAAGATGAGTACAACGCAAAGGTGTGGGGGAATTACTCAACCGATGTGGAAGAAGTAATTATATTACGGGTATTAAACAAGGGTTATCCTAATGCCTCTTATCATTTAGTTATTCCTAACTACACAAGTGTAGTCTTACTAGCGATCTCGGGATGCATCACAAAACAAGTTCTAGAATCTATTATACTACCGGTTCACACTCTAAGCATTAAAGATGAATGCTTTAATTCCTACTAATCTAAGGGCGATCCTCACATTTTGGGTGGAATTTAAGTGGTAAAGGGTTTTTGTGTTAGTTGTATAATTTCCTATCCATGAGACGCTTTATTAAGACTAATGGCCCACTCCTATATGTCATGAAAAATTTTAAATTTGGTGCCAAAATTACCCTAACCGATATTTCTCATGGTTTATTACACAAATGCAATTGGACAAAGCAAATATTCAAGGATAAGCATAGTTTCAAAGTTCCCATTTTATTTTCCCTCCCTACACTTAAACTGAACATTGTCCCCAATGTTCCCCGAAAGTATCAAAGTTATGATAATGGAAGGTAATAAAAGATGAAAGAAACTAATACTCCCCTGATTAGCTCGGTAGGATCCGTGTAAAGTGGTGGTTACATCTTTCTTCAAGAAGAACGTTTGCGTGAAAAGCTCCTTCTCATCTTATGTATCTTCTTCTTGGTAAATTAAACCTGCACACTTGAAGAAAACAAACGAAACCTTCGCGTAAAATCAGCGGTAACAATATATATATATAGGACTCTAATAAACTAGGATATAATGCTTGTGGAATGGATGTTTACAGAATTTCTGGAAAATTAAGACCTGGAAAATTCCAAAAATTTATAAGTTGCTCAGAAAACGAGAAAAAGTAATCAGTTGTTTCTGATCCTTCCTGACGTCGTCAGGTTGCGATCCTGACGCCGTCAGGTTATCATGACAGAAACTGGTATGCGATTTCTCGAAAAATTGGAAAATTTACATCTTTAGAATCTGGAAAAATTTCCTGCAAAACATCCATTATGACTCGATACAAGCATTTGACTCGAACAAACACACATGTATATCTTTTAATTAATTGAAATTCTTATGTTTACGTTTTTTTGAAAACGTGTGTAATCCTCCCTACACTTATCCCTTATGTAAAATACCTTTATATGTAATTAAGACGAGGTTAAAGACAAAATAAATGATTTTTACAAATTTAAACATGAGAATAAACAATCAATAAAAGATACACGACACAAACAAACAAACAATTAAGCATGGGTTGCCTCCCACGAAGCGCCTTTCTTTATTTATGAGTCTTGTAGATAGACTAGAAGTCGTTCCCCTACGTGACTTCATTACCGTCACCTTATTTCTCATGACGGTCTCTAGTGGGTGATTCCATGTTGTAGAAGTGCCCTATGATGCACCTTTCTAAGAGTTCGTCCTCTCTCCACTCAGTTCTATATTCCAGTCCTAAGTTCAAGCAATCCTTATAGAAACCGAAAATCTTGGCCATAACATAATCCACTCCTTTCTCCTTATCCTTCTCATTCCTATAGTAGACCGATAGTTTAAGTTCCTTTTCATAATTGGAGAGTGATGAAAATTTCTCAATCTTAAACGGCATTTGGTAGGCAACATCATTGGACTCATCCTTGAATCGCACTATTCCTAACGAGAGATCATAAGTCATCCCAGTGCTTTCTATGAAAGGTTTCCCTAGAATAACGTGGGATAAGCTAGGATCTATGGCCGTACTAATATCATCCACTATTATGAAATCCGTAGGAAATGTGAAACTACCTATATAAACGGGCAATCCCTTAACTCTACCAAGAAAATTGCAACTAACCCTAGGATTATTGGGATCTTGCCTAGTTGGGATATCTTCATTACCCAATTACAGTAGGTGCTAGTCATTATGTTTATTGGGGACTTGCGGTCAATGTAGGCCTTTGCCACGAAAAGGTGTCCTATGCAACATGGTATGTTAAGATTCCAAGGGTTCCCAAACTTGATCCTAGGGCTTCTCCTAACATACATGTGACGGAGGTCACGCACTAAGTGAGGGTGGCGAGATAGTTCTTCTTCCGTAGGACACTTATTGAAATATTCATTGTCTACTTCATCTACTTCTTTGGTTGTTTCATTCCTCGGTGTTTCACTAACCTCAAGTATCGTTTCATGGTTCACTTCATCATTTGTTCTATTAGGTTTTACTAAGGTGATGGTATTGACGAATTGAACGTGCTTAGCTAGCTTACTTGGGTCCTTAATCTCTACACCGGAAGTTTCGGGAGTTGAGATAGCATTAACCTTCCTATCACTATTGGTCATGGCTTTTAAGAGGTTATCTATCTTCCTATCCATCTCGGCTTGTTGTTGGTTAAAACGGTCCAAGAGCTTAGCTATTTAAGCTTCTTGGGATGCGACTAGGTGTTGCAACATCCCCTCAATGTTTTGTTGGTTAGGGCCGTGAGATAGGGGCCATGAGAAATCATTGGATGTGAATTCTTTGGTTTGTCCCCAATAAAAGTTGGGCTTGCCCTTCCATGCTTCTCGGGCGTCATTAAAAGTCCTAGGTCCGGGTGTTGTAGGGAATCTTCCTCCCGTTCCATTAGTACGCGAGGATGCGTAGTCAACGAAAGCTTGTTCGGGGAATCTGGTGCAAGTGTGCGTGTTATGAGGATCACTACATGGCTCACACGAAGAAGAAACTTTGTTCACATGGCGTGAAGACTTAGGATTTTCGTATGAGCTCATTAGGAATTTAACTTGATCTTCAAGCTCGAGCATCCTACGGTCAAAAGATTGTGAGTCAATGGGAGGCAAGGAGATTGCCTTAACGGTTTTGGGCAACTCACGGGGGTCATTCCAACTTTCGTTGTCATAGAGAGCAAGGTCCTCTATTATACCCCACGATTCTTCCGCGGTGAGATCACTAAGTTTTCCACCGGCCGCTTGGTCAATGGATCGCTTGGTGGGGAAGTTGACATGATCATAGAAGAGTTGGACTTGGAGCCAAAGATCAATGCCGTGATGAGGGACTTTATGGAGTAATTCCTTGAATCGAGTCCATGCTTCGTAGAGAGATTCACCTTGATGTTGTTGGAACATCAAGATATCATTCCTAAGCTTAGTGGTTCTCCCCGGTGGGAAAAATTGAGCAAATAAGCGAGAGGTGAGATCATCCCAACTTGAGATGGAGCCGGCGGGAAGTCGCTCAAGCCAATTACTAGCTTGGTCCCGCAGAGAGAATTGGAAGAGACGCAAACACGTGGTCTCCCGAGTAGTAGCATCGAGGTCGATGGAATCGACAATTTTAAGGAAGTCCTTAAGATGCTGATTAGGATCTTCGGAACGAAGTCCATGGAATGCACATCCGTTTTGCACCAACCGGATGGTGTCGGATCGCAGGGCCGTAGTTTGGGCTTGGTCGGGAAGCTCAAAGGTGTTCCTATAGCCTAGGTGGCTTGGTCTCGAGTAATCACCAAGAGTACGGCCTCTTGGCGGGTCATTTGGTGGTAGGTTGATGAATGGTGGTTGGTTATCACCTTCCATGATGAAAAGCGATGGGGTTACTAACAAAGGTCACGAAGAAGGGGGATAGACTACGAGGAAGCTAAAAATGGGAAAAAAGTTTACTTGATAGGAATCGAGCAAGGAAACCTAAACGAGGTGGACTCCTAACTAGCTATTCTATTCCCCGGCAGCGGCGCCAAAAACTTGATAATGCTACACGCGTCGTTCGGGGTCAAAGGAACTTCCTTTTCGTCGAGCAAGTTTTTCAACACCCTAGGCAGTGAACCTAATCGTTGTAGTGTAGTATTAGGGTAAGCCACAGTTATTGATATCGTTCTCTAGGGGAATAGGAATGCTAGTGAGAAGTTACTACGCTAAGGTTGGGGTTGAGGAAGATTATTTTTTATCTTTTTATGTTTTTTAGGAAATGGAAAGGTACGAATCTCGGGGTTTGGATTTGGGGGGTTGGTATTTCTACTGATTACTCTACTCGTCTAATTATCTAATCTAGTGGGTAGTCTATGTCTAATTATTGTGTGCTCGTATGATGATTTAAAAATGTATTTGCTTAGGCTTTATTACTCCCTAGTTATCTTCTATTGGTGGTTGAATTGTCACGTCCTTATTCTTAATCGCGTTGTGTGTCTAAGGTCATAGGGTATGCGTTTATCCCTAACTCTTTGAAACTACCAAAGGTTATTGCCTACAAAATCTCTAGGATTTATAAACTTAACACTAAGGTACTCTTCGGATGGTTTAGCCTACAATGACTCTAGGTAACTATAAGCTAAGGTTCACAAAGATTAATCAAGCATTAACTACACAACGGATGACTTATCGCAATACTAGATCATTAACAATTAAGATAAGAGACAACCAATCAATATTCAATAATTAAGTTTCATATTCCCTAAGCAAACACACAAGTAAATTAGCCGGACATGGGAAACATGCAAGCATACACACAATTAATTGAAGACATACTTGAATTAATGAAGCAAAACACTTATCTTGATGTAAGATAGGGTATGGAACCCTAAAATACTGTACAAGATAGCCTTGGTTCGGTTTAGGTTTTTACTCCCAAAGACTACACACTGAAAACTAAAAAAATTGGATTCTATATATAAGATTACACATGTGACGGCGTCACCCTTTGATTTGTGACGCTGTCGGGTCTCCGTTATTAGGGTTTCGTCTTGGCCACGTTAGTCTTGCGACGGCGTCACCTTGTGCCTGTGACGCCGTCCCTTTCAGTCTTTGACGTCGTCTGGATCAAATCTAGGCCGTCTGAGTTGCGACGCCCTACTCTTTTAAAACCTGAAGCCGTCCCTCGTAAATGAGCAATTTGGCTACTGAGTCGTCACAAAAGTTGTCCGACGGCGTCGCTAGTTGTGCCTGACGCCGTCCTCTTCAGTTCCAGCAGCCTGAGTGTCTCGATTCTTGACTTTGGCCATTTTCTTCGTATATTCGCGCCTTTTCGTCCGAATAAGTGTTATTCCAGCATTTTGCCTTCAAGATACCTAAAAAGTGAAAAGGAACGATATTAAGTAATAACGAATACAAAAGTGATCAAATAAGGGCTTAAACGACCCCTCAAAAAGGTACATTTTAAAACCTTATCAGTCACCCACTAAGGATATCTAGTTCCAACTTTGTCTGGAACTCATATATGACTCTTGTAGTCATGTCATCTACTTAGGACGATTAAAAAGTAATAACATAATATTTTGTCCAAAATCATTTTACTAAGACCATATGGGTCATAACAGGATTTTTGACCCATTTAATTTCTTTCACATATAATTCATACCACGTAAATTCTTTAAATTCACAGTAAGCAATATAATTTATAACACGAGCATAATACATAAGCATACAATAAGAACTTAGATATAAGTATCATAGAATACGTGACACTTCTAACGAGCTATTAGGACCCATTAAAATGAGAAATGATTCATCATTTATGCTAAAAACATGTTATTGAGACCACATGGGTCATAATGGGCTGTTATGACCCGTCTAAGCTATTTCATATATAATCTCATATTACGAGATTCATTTCTACTCCTGATATATATTTCAACATAGTTATGTGCTCACTTACCATAAAATCATAACACAAGTATAATACATAAGCATATAACTAAACATGAACGTAAATACCACAAAACATATTGTATATCTAATGGGCTCTTATCGTCCTGATTCTAATCTTATATACGTTACTCACCTCGATATAGCTTGAAATCTATCACGAGTTCCTGTGAACGTCCCGTCTAACCTTTACTACCAAGGAACACTTAAATGACATGGAGCTTATTTAATATCTGGTTTAGCTTGTCATAAACAAGCTTTATAACTAAACTAGGCCATAAGGGGGTGTTTGGTTATGCGGCTTATATAACACATAAACTTATATTCTGAAAAATAACACCATCAAATGGTGTTATGTCATCTTAACAATTTACCCAGCACTTGTCTTAACACATAAACATGATTAACACATAATCTTGATTATTTGTAAAAATCAAAAATTTACATAAACTTATAAATTTCTATAAAAACCCCATATATGGCATCAAATCAACATCTTAATCAGTACTCACTATTGGGTAATCATAAAACACAAACTTTGGTATAATCTTTACCTTAAATTGATTTGTGGGAACCCTAGTATTTGCATTTCTGAGCTCCAATATAATAATATCCAAGCTTAAACTTGAAGGAGATCAAGTTATAATCAAACCTTAGATGATTTCTTACATATGTGTATGTGATACATGAGGTAGAGAAAGGAGAAGAAGAAGCAGGAACTTAATAGAGTTTCCAGCTCTTGAAGTAACCTTAAATGGTTATAATTTAAAGTTTCACTAGTTGGCAACTTTAGTCCTTGGTAGAAGAACTATTGTGTAGGCAGTCTTATTTGCTTTAAACTTATTTCATAGGAGGTCCTTTAGACTAACAAAGAGTTTATAATAACAATAAAACTATTTGGGAAGTCTTTAAAATAATAATAAACCTTTATTGTAAAAAATCAGAGTGTAACAGTTAGTTTAATAATGCTCATTGCCCAGAGCCATTTACGCCCGTCTAGTATTTAGGTTTAGGTTTGTCATTTTTTATTTAATGTCATGTAATCAATGTAGTTCATTGAAGCTAATCAATATGATTGTCATTGTTTCTCTAATTTGTATATGGTATCAGAGCTATAAAGGGAAAAAGATTTGTTTGTTTGTTTGTAGTTGAATATGCACCTTTGAATACATTTATTGTCGCTATATGCTTCATGTCGATTAAAAAAAAGAAAAACAAGAAATAGGTCGCTATAAGTTTGATTTGATTGATTTGTTTGAACTAAATAATGAAAAACATGATGGTAAGATTTGATTGGATGATACATGAGTTAGTGGAATATGTTGGAATTAATTAGTGATATGGTTGGAATTCTTTTGGATCATGCGTCGTATGGTTACGTTTCATTTCTTTGCTCGGTTGATATGGTTAAGTTTTACTTATTTATGAAATCGAGACAAGGATTTGAACTATTTTGTTCGATTTGTTTGAGAATAAAGGAAAATGTATTGCAGTTTTTTGAGTTTGTTTCATTCGATTGTATTGGAACCGATATTGGCATATATTGGTACTCAATATGGTTTCGCTTATGATTTCGCTTGGTTTTACATTATTGGTAGTGATGCTACAGTCTTAACTAATCTGCCTATGTCTTGAGTAGCAGTGTGTTGCATCTCGACATCCTTAACTTATTTGGATTCTACATATGTATGTGTTGGTTCCGCATGGTTATGCAATTATTCTGCTTGTTTTTGCATGTTTGGCTTTGCATCTGTCTCATTTCATATAGTTTTGTTTATTTATGCATCTGAATTCTACCCTGTATTTGATTCTGATGTGGGTCTCCATTTGGTTGGTTTTGTTTGCCTGAATCTGCTCTTCATCTTCTATGTCTGCATTTTCCTGCCTGAATCTACTCTTCATCTACTTTTTTCTGCATCTGCCTGTCTGAATCTGCTAAGGATCTTCTTTGTATTTGTGTGGCTTTGCTCTGGTTCCGCATATGCGCACGTCTGCCAGTTCTACTCTTTTCCTCTTGCATGATTATGTGCTCTGCACCTGTCTACATCTGCATGATTCAGCCGACATCTAGTTTTCCAGTTCTACTCTTGTTCATCTTCGTACTTGTGTTACTTTACTCTAATTCTGGATTTAGTTTTGGTTTTGCATTAACTTTGGTTCATCTGTTATTAGAGTTGTTTGATTTTGTGGTGTTGGTACTATGTAGTGTGGATTGGATCAGATTGAGACTCCGTATAACGCCAAGTTTGTACTCTAGGACGCTCAGAAACCATGTGTTTATTTTCAGTCTTAGTTTAATTTCTGTCTGAAATACTCTTAATGTTTACCACTGCAAAATTATGAGTTTGAAAAGGGATGTTAGATTAATGGGGCCTATTTGCCCATAGTCATTTTGGCCCGTTTAGTATTTAGGGTTATGTTTGTCTATTTCTATTTAATGTCATGTAATCTATGTACTTGATTAAATCTGATTTTCCCATTAATTTCTACATCTATCACACCTTAAGAATTTTATTTATTGTATTTTGTTATTGTTAGCGTCAAATATTCAGGATTTATGTACTGCTCGTGCGCGTACGAAGCGCGTTCGGGGTCAAAGGAACTTCCTTTTCGTCTAGCAAGTTTTTCAACACCCTAGGCAGTGAACCTAATCGTTGTAGTGTAGTATTGGGTAAGCCTCGGGGATTGATATCGTTCTCAAGGGAAATAGGAATGCTAGCAAGAAATGTATTACGCTAAGATGGAGTTGAGGATGATTCTTTTTTATCTTTTATATGTTTTTTAGAAAGCTAAGGGTAAAATCTTGGGGCAATTGATTTGGGGGTGGTACTTCTACCGATTACTTCTACTATTCTAATTGTCTAATACTACGGGTAGTCTTATGTCTATTTGATGTGTGCTCGTATGATGATTAAAAATGTGTTTACCTAGATACTATTACTCCCTAGTTATCTTTTATTGATGGTTGAATTGTCACACCTTATTCTTAACGCGTTGTACTTCCTAAAGTCGTAGGGTGTGCATATGCCCTAACTCTTTGAGATTACCTTTGGGTTTAGCCTACAAAATCCGCTAGATTATTCATAAACTAACTTTCACAAAGATTATTCAAGCATTAAACACAACGATAGGCTAGTTGCACTCCTAAGCCAATTACAATTAAGATAAGAGACAACCTAACAATAATTAATAACTAGGTTTCATAGATCTAAGCAAACACACAAGAAATTTAGCTAGACATGTTAAACAAGCAAGCATACACACAATCAATGGAAGACATAATGATACTATTGGATTAAAACACTTATCTTGATGTGTAAAATAGGGTTTGGGACCCTAAGATACTGTCCAAGTCGACCTACACACGTTTAGGGTTTTTACTCTAAAAGTCTACCTCTTTAAATGCAGAAAAATCGAATTCTATATTTAGATTTACAAGTGCGACGGCGTCGCCTTATAGGTGGGACGCCGTCAGATCGCCATCATTAGGGTTTTCGTCTTGGCCAAGTTATCGATGGGACGGCGTCACCTTGTAGTTGTGACGCCGTCGGGCTTCAGATGGGACGTCGTCTTGGTTCTGGATTTGGGCCGTCTGAGATGAAAAGTCTGAGTGACACCCTTCTTATTCAAAGCCTGACGCCGTCAGGTGTTATTGAGAAAAAATTCAACTGAGCCGTCTGGTGCATGTTTTTATCAAATCTGTATAAAGGGACGACGTCGCCCTTTGATTGGGACGCCGTCAGGTTCAATTTTAGCAGCTTGAGTGGCTTCGATATTGACTTTTCCATTTTCTTCATGTTTTCACTCCTTTTCATCTAAAAATGCTTCATTCCAGCATTTTGCTTCCAAGAGACCTAAAAAGTGAAAAGGAATGAAATTAAGCAGTAACGGATATAAAAATGGTCGATTAAGGGCTTAAATGACCCCTTAAAAGTGTATGTTTTAAATCCTTATCAAATATCCCTACACTTGGTATTTGCTTGTCCTCAAGCAAATGTTCTTTTGGCTAATCAATTTATAAGTTAGGGGGCATGAAGCATGGGTTTAAAATAATTCACAACAAGTAAAAGCACCGCAATAGTCATGGCAAGCACGGAAGTTATATACTAGCACCTCACAAGGGGTGTTTGGATTCTCTCATCTCTCGTGTTTATATGAAATATAGTACTAAATGGAAATGGAAGATAAATACTCATTACCTGGCATAGTACATAGATTACCATAGGCTTGAGACTAGATCAAACCTCCACCGCTTTGGCGTAAGCACCTAGGAACAACTATCTAAGAGGTCTTTTCAAGGGTTGTAATGTTAGGCTTACGGTAGGGAAACAAAGGGTTTTGTTGGATAGGCGATTTAGTGGTGGCAAGTCAAAAATCTTATGTTACAAGCATGAAAAGCATGGCGTTGCTAAGCCAAGACTAGACTCACTAACTCACTAACTCAAGGGTTGTAACGTTAGGCTTACGGTAAGGAAACAAAGGGTTTTGTTGGATAGGCGATTTAGTGGTGGTAAGTCAAAAATATTATGTTACAAGCATGAAAAACATGGCGTTGCTAAGCCAAGACTCGACTCACTAACTCTAGATAACTTGAAACCAACATACATAAATTTAAAGACATAAACATAAAGATAGATGTAGGATGGTAGCTGGTATGTTTTTCTTCCTTTTTTTTAATACTCTTTTTTCGATTTTTTTTTCTTTTTTTTTGCATACATTTTTACTCTACCATCCTCTACGATAACATCAAAATATAAGGGATTTATAGGAGCATCCCTACACTTGAGTTTTTTACTTCTCTAACACTAATTGATCTGATTTAAAAAGATCAAAACACTTGGAGTATTTAATTACGTAGACAAAGGGAATTTGAATTTAACGTTCTTTCCCGTTACTCCATAAAATATTACTTTTCCCATGAGTCCCAATCATCCCAAAACTGTGTACAAAAGATATGACTCGACTTAGCAACCATGCAAGTAATTAGATATTTGAACTAAGGGTTTAGTAATGATAACAATAATGCACTAAAGGTGAGTGCATACAAGGTAGGCTAAGGCGATTTGGGTGTACATTTGGGGGTGGATTGTAAACAATGCTCATTGATATTCCGGAAAACCGAAACATCACGAGAACCATGAAAAGGATAGGCTCTGAGGGGGTTAACTAGGGGTATCGTGTATAAAGATGAGTACATCGCAAGGGTGTGGGGTAATTACTCAACCGATGTAGAAGAAGTAATTATAATACAGGTTTCAAACAAGGGTTATCCTAATGCCTCTTATCATTTAGTTATTCCTAACTACACAAGTGTAGTCTCACTAGCGATCTCGGAATGCATCACAAAACAAGTTCTAGAATCTATTATACTACCGGTACACTCTCTAAGCATTAAAGGTGAATGCTTTATTTCTAAAGATCTAGGGGCGAACCTCACATTTTTTGGGTGGAATTTGAGTGGTAAACAGTTTTTGTGCTTGTCATATAACTCCTATCCATAAGATGCTTTATTAAGACTAAAGCTTTAGCTTGTACATGTCATAAATTTTTTTAAATTTGGTGCTAAACTTGCCCTAACAAATATTTCTCATAGTTTATTACACAAATGACCAAAGACAAGACAAATGATCAAGGATAAGAATAGTTTCTAAGTTCCCGTTTTATTCTCCCTCCCTACACTTAAACTGAACGTTGTCCCCAATGTTCCCCGAAAGTATAAAAGTTATGATAAAGGAAGGTAGTTAAAAGATAAAGAAACTAATACTCCCCCGATTAGCTCGGTAGGATCCGTGTGAAGTTGCGGTTAAATTCTTTTCCAAGAAGAATGTATATGTGATAAGCTCCATCAGCAATGTTGTGTTTCTGAAAAATTCTTCTTGCCAAATATAACTGCACACTTTAAGTTAAAAACAAACGACAAAATAAACCTTTCACGTAAAAATCGGAGGTAAAATATATATGACATACAAACTAGCAAACAATTAAGATCCCGGATAATGATTCTTTGTGGCTTCGATGGATATGACTTGCAGTTTTCAGAACGGTCTCTAATTAATGCCCTGTCGTGACATCTTTCTAGAAGATTGGTTCTATATTCGGTCCAAAAATTTAGTAAATATAAAGAAAAGTACAAAGCGAAATCCCAAATACATAGGCATGCTTACATAACAAGCTATATAAATCTATTAACATGACTACGAACGCCAGGTCGCATTAATAGCATCAAATTCCCAGGAAGATCCTGTCATCGTAGTCGCTTCAGGGTTGTCATCAGACGATGTCTCCGACTTGGTTAACTGCGTACAAGAATTTGAGCCACACCTGAATCCCTCACAAGGGTTCTTGTGATTCTTAGTAGAAATTAATTACACCTTTAGAATCATCCTTGTTGGTGTCATTTGAAGTACTACCAAAATCCGTATTCCATATTAAGAGCATCAAACATCCACTCGAACTAGCCACATGAAACACTCTTCTTAGTGAGGTTCAGGAGGAGTCAAGCAGGTTTAGTAAACCCTCCTTGACCGGAATAGTAGAACCACCACTCTAACAACACACATAGTAGGTTCAATCAACTTTAGGACATTCAATAAGAGTATGTCACAATGGGAGGTTTCTCACTGTATTCACGTATTTCTCAATTTCAAAAATCTCAATGTAAATGTAAGCACCTCATCTTCACTTCAATCTACACTTATTCTTGCATTTTAGTAAAATACCAATGTTAAGGCCATCATCAGAAAACATATCATGGACGATGTTGGTAAGTAAAGTTCAATGTCCATGGTTCAGAATAATAGGCAAGGACCGTTTTCAAGAACATCAACATCTTTCTTCGAATTGAACACCCCTTTGACCTTTTGAACATTCGTACAAAGTATCAACAACAACAATGAAAAATATTCTCAAATCTAGTGACATACAACCTACAAGTAACACCACATACGATGAAGAGGGTTGTTTCAAAACAACCTTCTCAATTCAACACCCCAAGCATGGATAGGCCTCGTATCATAGGAGGTTTCGAATAATAACAATAGCATTAAGCATCTCCTCTAGCTCCTTTTCGGTTTTTAAAGTTGCTCAATTGGATTTAGTGTAGTCCACAGATCACTGTAGCTCACCACAAGACTCGACCAATTTTCAATAAAGTATCTTGTCATGACTAGGTGCGTCATGACTAGGACTTGAACCAAGTGAACCGGCTCCACTTGTTCAGAACGAGAATTACCGAGTTCGTTAGCATCTTAACCGAAGGCTGAGGTATTGGTCTCTCTCCCATCTTCGACGATCTAAAAAGCTGCGGATTGGGTTTTCCATGGTATAGTACATATGCCCTATTCTTGTTAGAACAAATCTTTCTCAATAGAACAAAGTCATCTATCCACCACCCCTATTGTAGTTAATTAAAGCTAGAATTAATGAGACAATAGATAGAATATTTAATAATCGATCACCAATATTCAGAGTAGAGGTATCGTAAATCATTTCAAACAATCCTTATAGAACCCAAAAATCTTATTCATCACATAATCTACTCCTTTCTCCTTATCCTTCTCATTCCTATAGTAGACCGATAGCTTAAGTTCTTTTTCATCATCGGATAGTGATGAAAATTTCTCAATCTTAAATGGCATTTGATATGCTACGTCATCGGTCTCATCCTTGAATCTAACTATTCCTAACGACGGATCATAAGTCATCCCAGTGTTTTCTATGAATGGCTTTCCTAGAACTACATGGGACAAGCTAGGATCTATGGCCGTACTAATATCCTCCACAATCACGAAATCCGTAAGGTACGTGAAACTACCTACATAGACGGGCAATCCCTTAACTCTACCAAGGAAATTACAACTAACTCTAGAATCATCGGGGTCTTGCCTATTTGGGATAGGTTTCTTCATCACCCAATTATAATATGTGCTAGTCATGATGTTTATTGGGGACTTGCGATCAATGTAGGCCTTTGCCACGAAAAGATGTCCTATGCAACAAGGTATGTTGAGATTTCTAGGATTTCCAAAGATGATTTGTGGGCTTTTCCTAACGTACATGTGATGAAGGTCGCGCACTAGGTGTGGGTGGCATGAGAGCTCTTCTTCCGTAGGAAACTTATTGAAGTATTCATCACCAACTTCTTCTACTTCTTTGGTCGATTCTTCCTTAGGAGTTTCACTAACCTCAAGCATAGTCTCATGGTTCGCTTCGTCACTATTCCTATTTGGTTTCATTAGCATGATAGCATTGACGAATTGAACATGCTTGGATGAAGAGGGATCCCTAGTTTCGAAATATTTTCTTGGGTCCTTGATTTTGACACTGGAAGCTTCGGGTGAATGAGTCGAGATGGCATTAACCTTTTCGGTGGTCTTCCTATCACTATTGGTCATGGCTTTCAAAAGGTTATCTATCTTCCTATCCATCTCGGCTTGTTGTTGGTTAAAGCGATCCGAAAGCTTGGCTATTTGAGCTTCTTGGGATGTAACTAGGTGTTGCAACATCCCTTCTATGTTTTGTTGACTAGGGCCATGGGACCATGGGGAATCATTAGAGGTGAATTCTTTGGTTTGTCCCCAATTATAGTCGGGTTTACCCTCCATGCTTCTCAGGCATCATTGAAAATCCCAGGTCCGGGTGTTGTGGGGAATCTCCCTCCCATTCCATTGGTACGTGAGGATGCGTAGTCCACGGAAGCTTGTTCGGGGAGTCTCGTGAAAGTACGAGTGTCATGGGGACTACTACATAGCTCACACAAAGAAGAGACTTTGTTCACTTGGCATGAAGACTTAGGATTCTTGTAGGAGCTCATTAGGAATTTGACTTGATCTTCACGTTCGAGCATCCTACGATTGGAAGTTTGTGAGTCAATGGGAGGCAAGGAGATTGCTTTGACGGTTTTGGGCAACTCACGGGGGTCATTCCAACTTTCGTTGTCATAGAGGGCAACGTCCTCTATTGTAACCCACGATTCTTCCGCGGTAAGTTCACTAAGTTTTCCACCGGCCGCTTGGTCGATGGTTTGCCTAGTTGAGAAGTTGACATGATCATAAAATATTTGAAATTGAAGCCAAAGATCGATGCCGTGATAAGGGACTTTTTGGAGCAAGTCCTTAAATCGAGTCCACGCCTCGTAGATAGATTCGCCTTGACGTTGTTGGAACATCAAGATTCCATTCCTAAGTTTGGTAGTTCTCCCAGGTGGGAAAAATTGGGCGAGGAAACAAGTGGTTAGATTATCCCAACTTGAGATAGATCCGGCGGGAAGTCGCTTAAGCCAATTACTAGCTTGGTCCCGTAGAGAGAATTGGAAGAGAAGCAAGCGCGTGGTCTCCCATGTGGTAGCATCAAGGTCGATGGAATCAACAATTTTAAGTAAGTCCTTGAGATGCTGATTAGGATCTTCGAAATGAATTCCATGGAATGCACATCCGTTTTGCACCAACCAGATGGTTTTGGATCGCAGGGCCGTAGTTTGAGCTTGATTGGGGAGCTCAATGGTGTTCCTATAGCCTTGGTGGCTTGGTCTAGAGTATTCACCAAGAGTACGGCCTCTTGGCAGGTCAATTGGTAGTGGGTCAATGGGAATTAGGTGATGTGGTGGTGGGTTATCACCTTCCATAATGAAAAGTGATGGGATTACTAACAAACTCATGAAGAAGGGGGATAGACTACAAGGAAGCTAAAAATGAGAAAAAATCTTACTTGATAGGAATCAAGCAAAGGAACCTAAACGAGATAAAGATCTAACTAGTTATTCTATTCCCCGGCAGCGGCGTCAAAAACTTGATGCGCGTACGAAGCGCGTTCGGGGTCAAAGGAACTTTCTTTTCGTCGAGCAAGTTTTTCAACAGCCTAGCCAGTGAACCTAATCGTTGTAGTGTAGTATTGGGTAAACCTCGGGGATTGATATCGTTTTTTAGGGGAATAGCAATGCTAGCAAGAAATGTATTGTGCTAAGGTGGGGTTGAGGATGATTCTTTTTTATCTTTTATGTGTTTTTTAGAAAGCTAAGGGTAAAATCTCAGGGCAATTGATTTGGGGGGTGGTACTTCTACCGATTACTTCTACTATTCTAATTGTCTAATACTACGGGTAGTCTTATTTCTATTTGATGTGTGCTCATATGATAATTAAAAATGTGTTTACCTAAATACTATTACTCCCTAGTTATCTTTTATTGATGGTTGAATTGTCACACCTTATTATTAACGCGTTGTGCTTCCTAAAGTCGTAGGGTGTGGATATGCCCTAACTCTTTGAGGTTACCTTTGGGTTTAGCCTACAAAATCCACTAGATTATTCATAAACTAACTTTCACAAAGATTATTCAAGCATTAAACACAACGATAGGCTAGTTGCACTCCTAAGCCAATTACAATTAAGATAAGAGACAACCTAACAATAATTAATAACTAGGTTTCATAGATCTAAGCAAACACACAAGAAATTTAGCTAGACATGTTAAACAAGCAAACATACACACAATCAATGGAAGACATAATGATACTATTGGATTAAAACACTTATCTTGATGTGTAAAATAGGGTTTGGGACCCTAAGATACTGTCCAAGTAGGACTACAAACGTTTAGGGTTTTTACTTCAAAAGTCTACCTCTTTAAATGCAGAAAAATGAAATTCTATATATAGATTTACAAGTGCGACGGCGTCGCCTTATAGGTGGGAAGCCGTCAGATCGCCATCATTAGGGTTTTCGTCTTGGCCAAGTTATCGATGGTACGACGCCACCTTGGAGTTGTGACGCCGTCGGGCTTTAGATAGGACGTTGATGAGTGGCCTTTTACTCATCATTTTAAGCCCGTAAAACCCAAAAAAAACGTCTAAAAACATTGAAATATACCCATTTATACTGTAGATATCTTTGGAATGTGTTTTTATGTGTTTCAGGTACAAATGATCGAAAACAGGGCAAAAACGGACAGAAATGAGCTTGGAATGGGAAATGTGCATTGCGGACGGAGCCGGGAAGTGGATTTTCTGCATTTTTTGATCACGGGAGACGTTTTGGGAGTGAGTGGGAAAACAAACCCAAAACCGAACCCTAAACCCATAAATACTTTTTCTACCCTTCTCTAAAACCCAAAATGACCAAATTACCCGAACCAAACTACCAATCTACCCTTTCTAAATAAAACTTAAACATTTTTATTAAAAACAATTAGTTTTATTTAAAGTCAATTTTTATTTTTAAAAACAATTATTTTTATTATTGAAAACATTTTTATTTAAAACCAATTTTACTTTCTCTTTAAAACCAATTTCTTTTATTTAAAAAAAAAAAAAAAACGTTTTTAAATTTTAAAAACTTTAAAAAAATCAAATACCACATTAACCCATCTTAAACCCTTTTAAAAACAAATATTTTTTAATAAAAGAAACCCATCACCACCAACCCATCTTAAACCTTTTACCCAATCTGTGTTTACCCATTTTACCCAATTCAGTCAAACCACCCAGAAAACCAAAACACCTTGGCGCCCCCCTACCATTCTCTCTTCCTGTCCCTCTCACCACAGATACATCCAAGACTCAGTCACATGTCCCCAATGCCAAGCTGGCAATCCCTACAAATCCCACTTAATTTTGATAAAGAGGACCACATCTATGGCGCTGATGTTCATCCTTGGTCCCCAAGTCCAATCCAATGGCTGTGGTGGATTTGTACAAGCACAAAGCTTCACACTCACACAGAAGAAACACACATGACAGACAACAAAGAAAACAGAAGACTTTTTTTTAGTTTTGGTATAAATAGGAGTGTAGGGAATATGTAAAAACTATCTAGAATTCCTTAGTTCTAGTCCAATTTTATTTTTGTAATCTTTAAATTCAGTCAATTTCAGTTTAATGTTTTAAATTCCCTGTCTTGTAATTTTTAGTTCAAAGTTTATGAAAATTTTAAGTTCCTTTGTTCTTTACTGTTTCACTTCAGTACATGTTTTAAACAATTATGTTATGGATCTTCTTAAGCTCTTTTGAGCTTTTTGATTAATTTGCAAATTAGTAGTTTTAAGTTCAACTTTTTGAAAAGCATTCTTTTAGTTTTCTGCCTTTAAAGTGGTGTTTGGATTAGCTTATTTCTGGGTCAAAACCCAATTCTGACCCATGTTGGGTCTTAACTAAGTTATTGATAGTTGATTTCACAAGTTTTTTTACAAGTTGTTGCAAGTAGTTATAGCTTTAAAGTAGTTTTTTGTATTTTTCTTTTGTACCAGTTCTGTCCCCCTTTTGCCCCACAGTCCATTTTTTAATCCCATTTTTAGAGTAGTCTGAATTAGAGTTAGGATCTAATTTTGATTTTACAAGTAGATTTTAGTATAGTGTTTATCTTATTAAGCTTGTTTTAGCTTTTAGAGTAGCTTTAGCTTAGTCATTTTACCCTTAAAACTGCCTCCCCATGCTTGTTTTTGTTATGTGTTGCAGTCCCAACAGCCCATAGACCATTTTTCTCAGCCCCTTAGAAGCTTCAATTAAGCTCAAACAGCCCCCATGTTGTCTGTTTAGGACTGCACATTCCAGCAGCAATTTTTTTGTTATTTTTGCTTATTTTTACTTGTTAATTGCTTAATTAAGTTTCCCCTTAGTGCTCTTAAGTTAATTAGATTAGGATTTTATTCGGTTTAGCTTTTACAAGCTTTTTGAGCCTTTAGCATCCCCCAACCAAACAGCAGCAGCCATAGGTGCTTTTATTCAGCTTATTGCTTCTACCTTATGCTTTTATTGTTGCCTTTAATGTGATTTATGATCCATAGTTTCCTTTTTAAGCTTATTTGTTCTTAATATTAGCTTTTCATTAGATTTATAGTTTATAGTTTTAAGGAGTGTTTGATTTTTTCCTTGTTGAGAAAACTTTTGATCATTGCTGTCTTAACTGAAATCGGCTTATTCTATGTATTTTTGAAAAGTTATTTTTGCAAAAAGTTTGATCATTAGCTTATCAATTAGTTTGTAAAAGAAAAAATAAAAAAAATAAAAAAGAGCCAAAAAGGGTACTGCCTGGTATTCAAACCCAGGTCAGTACCCTCACACTTCCCACGACTCACAACACAACACCAAATCCATCATGCCCTTGGGTCTTTTTTGTTATTTTCTTGCACAATTAATTATATAACCCAACTTTAGGCAGTTTGCTTATTTACTTATTTAGCTTATTCTCTGCTTATTTAGGTTAGCTAGTTTCTTGCACTTATTTTTCCTAGTTTCTGCTCAGTATATAGTATTTTTAAAAAACGTTTCGCAATTTTCCAAAATAGTTTACTATTTGTAATAATTAATTTAGCTTAAATTTGTTTTTAATTCATAATAAATAATTTAAAAGTCGAAAAAATACCCGGCTTTTTCCTAAAATTATTTTTAGTCGTTTAGGTCGTAGGAAAATTGGTTTTGTACCCGTAGGCCTTAAATTGAAAAGTTTTCACTTTTAGAGCTCGGTGTGTCCCCGGTTTTTCGCGTTTTTTTAGTTTTAGTGCCCTAGGACGTAGTTTAGCTTCGTTTTATTGTTTCTTATGTTTAGTAGTAGTTAATTCAGTCATTTACTTTGTTTCCGTGCTTTATTTACATTCCGTGCTTTTAATTTTCATAAAACGTAATCCAAAACGTAAAATTCCTGATCCATTCAAGCACTTTAATAACAAACCTCAAACGTCGCCGTCAATTCACACCTCGTTGGGAAACGACCCGGGTAATCACTTGCCCGGTATCACTTATCGAGTATTCGCGGGTTTTGCGTGTCGACCTTTTTCCTAAAACGGTTGATTTGTAATTCTCTCCCGGGTATTCGTAATTTGATACTTTCTTATATATACTATTTGAAACGAACATCAGACATCGTCTTGGTTCTGGATTTGGGCCGTCTGAGATGAAAAGTCTGAGTGACGCCCTTCTTCTTCAAAGCTTGACACCGTCAGGTGTTATGAGCAAATATTCCACTGAGCCATCTGGTGCATGTTTTTATCAAATCTGTATAAAGGGACGGCGTCGCCCTTTGATTGGGACGCCGTCAGGTTCAATTTTAGCAGCTTGAGTGGCTTCGATCTTGAATTTGTCATTTTCTTCATGTTTTCACTCCTTTTCGTCCAAAAATGCTTCATTTCAGCATTTTGCTTCCAAGAGACCTAAAAAGTGAAAAGGAACGAAAGTAAGTAGTAACGGATATAAAATTGGTCGATTAAGGGCTTAAATGACCCCTTAAAAGTGTACGTTTTAAATCCTTATCAACTGCATGCGTAAAAAATCCAAATGTAAAATTGAATTAGTACAACAACAACAACCACCACTCCTCGCAGAAACGTGGTACGATCGAGGGAGGTGGAATGTAAACAGATCATACTTTTACCTTAGGAAAATTTCGAGGGTAGGGTAACTGCTTGTAAGAAGAATTTTGGCAAGAAAAAGTCGTCGAACAACAATCTACTTATCTCAATGTCCCAATCTGATAATTTAGACACTTAGGGTGTGTTTGTTTCACTAAGATATTTTGGGCACATCTTACTGTTAAGAGGTGACTATAAAGTCTAAAGTTAAATGAAATATGTTCTTTGTTTTTTTTATTTGTCTAAATGATTTTAACTGACTGTTTTTGTAACTTATAAATTAAACCATCATAATACGATGAAGAAGTAACGTGTATAGACATGAAACATAACGTTTTTTAATCATTAATTTAACACAACTAATAAAGAATTAAATAAATTATTTTAATACTTATTTAAAGTATAATATAATAAAAATAGTTGTCAATAAAGTAAAACAAGACAACACTACCACACAAACAGGTTTTTACCATGGTAAAAGCCGTGAGAAACATCGTGGAAAAGGGCCATTTTCCAAGAAATTTTTCCGCTCGTAAAAACCTTGTGGGTAAATATTTTCCCATGAAATTTCCCACGGGCGTTGACTATTTTCACAGAGATTTTACCATTGATAGTTTGTGTGTATAATTATCCGCAGATTTCACACAAATATTTTCCAACAAAATTCCCACAACTTTCTTGCACCAATGTACAACAAATTTCTCATAATTTTCACACAGTTAGTTCCTACAAATTTCACACGGAAAATTCTCCCACTGAATTCCTGGGTTTCTTAAATTTCCCACGAATAAATAACCAAAATAAATAATATATCCAAAATGCATAAATTACCAAATTGTTATTCAACAATGGCCAAACCAAATAGGTTAATTATATCACAGCCAAACTGTTTACACATTGCAACCAAAATGTCTAAAACCAATTAAAATATACTAGTCGCTAGAATTACAGTCGTCGTTGAATATACATTTTGGAAAACGCTACCAAAATATAATTAACTATTATTATATGCATGTTATGTCTATGTTACTTGACGTGATTCCACAAATGACCTCTCATCAAGTCATCCTCCATCATTTATAGGATCACCAAATAGCCTATTCCTTTCCGTGGACCTTCTCTTACAATATTTGCACCTGCAGACAGTAAACACATATAAATGTTAAAGGGTGGGTCAAACTAATTTTAAGATGTCATTGTAATACAAGTTTGATGAGTATATAGGATTTCGCTTAATACCTTAGTCAACATGACCACACTTACGCTATCTAAAATAAAAAATTTAATTAATCGAAGCTACTTACAGATTATGAAGAAAATGTGTATGAAAATAAGGCTACCTTTCCATCATATTTTTGCCTAAGCATTACTTCAGGAGCGATATATGGTGGTGTACTAACTGTTGACTTCCACTACCACATTTACCAGTTCCCCATCGTCGTTTTCCCCGGCGACAATTGTCGCTGGGGAATCCGCACTAAACGACAAAAATATATCCTACGTGGCACGAAGTCTCGTAGAAAAGTCAGCTAAATTATCGCTTACTTTTCCCCGGCGACATGTCGCCGGGGATTCAACGGTTATATTTTGACCGAATATTTCATTGTAAAACGTGGCGGGAATTTTTCCCGCTTACTTTTCCCCGGCGACATGTCGCCGGGGATTCATTTGTTTATTTAAAAATTCGTAATTAGTGTTAATCTCTCTTAACGTGACGTGGACAATAGTTTCCCCAGCGACATGTCGCCGGGGATTCATTTGTTTATTTAAAAATTCGTAATTAGTGTTAATCTCTCTTAACGTGACGTGGACAATAGATCTTATCCTCAAAACCACTCAACCTCACAACCTCTTATCTTCACACAAATTTCAAAACCTGTGATAGAGCAATTTAATCCTTTTATATGTTCTTGTGGAGCAGGAAATATAAAATTAAGAACATCACATAGAGAATATTCATCTGGACGACAATATTATTCATGTCCTCTGTCAAAGGTGAACAATCATACATTTCTTATTTATGTAAATATACAAATAATTGGGTTGTAAGCTCTTATAATTTTCTTATTATGTAACAGCCCAGAACAGATAATGGATGCGGATATTTTATGTGGAAGGATGTATTTGACGAGTACTTAAGAACAATCTCTGCACCAACAGAGTGCTCGAGCTGCCATGAAAAAAATCTTAGGATAAGGTTGCTGGAAACACAAAAACATGTGCTAGAAACAAAAGTAAGGTTGCTGGAGGCCAAACTTGAAATGGCAACGATTCCTGACGACCACGCATGTCAGTCGGATGCATTACTTCATGAGCTGTTAGGTGAGATGGAAAATCTTCGTATGTAGTAATAGTAGTAGTAGTAGTAGTAGTTAGTAGTAGTTAGTAGTTCTTGTTGTTAGTTATTGTTGTTGTTGTTTAACCATTGTTGTTGTAACATGTAACCATAACATACCGTTGTCTAATGTGTTCATTCTTGAACGTCTAATGTGTAACCATAACATACCGACTCATCCGTTGAACGTCTAATGTGTAACCATAACATACCGACTCATCCGTTGAACGTCTAATGTGTAACCATAACATACCGACTCATCCGTTGAACGTCTAATGTGTAACCATAACATACCGACTCATTCATTGAACGTCTAATGTGTAACCATAACATACCGACTCATTCGTTGAACGTCTAATGTGTAACCATAACATACCGACTCATCCGTTGAACGTTTAATGTGTAACCATAACATACCGACTCATCCGTTGAACGTCTAATGTGTAACCATAACATACCGACTCATCCGTTGAACGTCTAATGTGTAACCATAACATACCGACTCATCCGTTAAATGTCTAATGTGTAACCATAACATACCGACTCATCCGTTGAACGTCTAATGTGTAACCATAACATACCGACTCATCCGTTGAACGTCTAATGTGTAACCATAACATACATCCGTTGAACGTCTAATGTGTAACCATAACATATCCGTTGAACGTCTAATGTGTAACCATAACATACCGACTCATCCGTTGAACGTCTAATGTGTAACCATAACATACCGACTCATCCGTTGAACGTCTAATGTGTAACCATAACATACCGACTCATCCGTTGAACGTCTAATGTGTAACCATAACATACATCCGTTGAATGTCTAATGTGTAACCATAACATACCGACTCATCCGTTGAACGTCTAATGTGTAACCATAACATATCGACTCATCCGTTGAACGTCTAATGTGTAACCATAACATACCGACTCATCCGTTGAACGTCTAATGTGTAACCCTAACATACCGGCTCATCGTTGAACGTTGTAACCATAACATACGTCTAATGTAACCATAACATAACGAACATACCAACTCATCCGTTGTAACCATAACATAACGTCTAATGTGTAACCATAACATACCGACTCATCCGTTGAACGTCTAATGTGTAACCATAACATACTAACTCATCCGTTGAAGCGTCTAATTTGTATTACCATAACCATAACGCCGCTCATCCGTTGAACGTCTAATGTGTGACCATAACATACGACTCATCCGTTGAACGTCATGTGACCATAAATGACCCAACCGACTCATCCGTTGAACGTCTAATGTGTAACCATAACAGGCCCAGCCTATATATTACTGTATTTGGTTAGTTTGTCACTTGCTTGTAGCCTTGTAGCCTTGAAACGTTTAAATGTACGAAAAAAAGAAGGAAACCATTAAAACTTACAGTAGAAGCAAGTGGCTGGTTTTTGTAGTGTGCAAGTTGTTATGTGCAAAGAGGAAGAGGATGGATATCTGGAGTGTGGCTGCTAGTGTGTAATGTAAAACGTGACAACCCTAATATAAAGGAGCAAAGGTTTCGTTAAACAATTTCTTAGCAATATATATTTCTTGTAGCATTGATTTTTTTTATCGCTAAACATCAAGTTTCGTTGAGTAAAAAAATATATTCTAGGTTTCCCCAGCGACATGTCGCTGGGGATTCTTTTGACTTCGTTGACTTTAACGTAACAACATAATGTAATTAATTTTAACGGGAAAAAAAATTAAATTGATTTTCCCCGGCGACATGTCGCCGGGGATACCCACCCACCAAAATTTTCGTTATCGCGCCAATTACGCTAAACGACAAAAAATATATCTTTCCCCAGCGACATGTCGCCGGGGAAAAAACCTTATCATAAAGTAGATCTGGATATCTTCTTCACTGCAGAAAACGAAAAAAAAAAACGTATCCTCCTTTGGCGATTTTTGCAGCAATTCGAGCACATCCACCATCACACGACCGCATCCACCATCACCACCACCGCATCCACCATCACCACCACCACACGTTACACAGTTTGTTTTACAAATTTTAAATGTTATTCAACTATATGAGTTAATTATAATATGATTTTTGCAGATTATTATTGTTGTAAGTTGTTGTTAATTAGAAAAGTTAAGTTTTGTTTTTTTGGTTTTGGCAGTAGGCGACGAGGAGCAATAAGGAGCACGAGCCGAGGTATGTAATAATTTTTTTTTCTCCTTTTGGTATCCCGGGTGACATGTCTCTGGGGAATGTTTATTGTTTAAATTTTGTTAGTTTATAGTTATTATTAGTTGAATTGCCATGAAATGTGCTCGTTTATAATTATAATAATTAGTTGTTTAAATTTTGTTAGTTTATAGTTATTATTTGTTGATATGAGCCGTTTGAACCCTTTAGGAATGTTTTAGGATTTTAGTGATTAATTTTGGAAAATCCCCGTCTAAAATTAATCATCCTATAGAAAACCCGTCCGAAATTAATTTATTAGAAATTAATTTCGGAAAGTCCCCCGTTTGGGACTGCTTTTTTAAATGAATGAATGAAATTGTTGTGGATTGTTTAAATGTGTATATTTATTTGGATGTGTGCATGCTTATATTATTTTGTTCATGAATTTCTATATCTTATGCTAATTGTACTTGTACAGATGTCGACAGATGTTGCACGGTCCCACGGCGATGACGGTGGCGGTGAGGATCGTCCCCCTCCAGACCGCGTACCCACCGGTTGCTGGGCAGGCTTCATTAACCGAGGTAAGAATTTCTGGATTATTGTAATACAAGCATAAATTTGATACATATATTGAACTTGCTTGCCTTGAATTTTTATGACTTTATCACTAACTTGATTTTGCAGGCAAAGGTAAACGAAAGCCCAATTTGGGCGGCAGGGGAGCGGGCAGGATGAATACCCGCGACAAGACCCGGAACCTTTCGCTGAAGGCAATCGCAGAAGAAAAAGGTCCCGTCTCGATCAATTTTGATGTGGGTGACAAACAAACCCTAAACCCTCTCGGCCCCCATGCGGCTCACTGGTCTAACTACATCGGGGAGGTCGTTAGGAGTGTGCCATTTTACTACCCTTCTTGGGAGAAGGTCCTGAAGGAGAAGAAGGCGGCAATCATTTCAGATATTGGGGTCAGTTATCCTTTTATGTTTATTTCATTATCGTGTTCATTTATTTAATTGTGTATATTTATCTAAATTCGCTTATTTATTTATATCATATAAATAAATAAACAAATTTAAATAAATATATAAATTATATCTCTAACTCTGTTTTCGTTTTGTTGTATATGATTGCAGACCCTGTTTGACCTCAGACCGCACATGGAATCCTCCCACTAGCCCGAGATCTACGAAGGCATAAACTCGCACTTGCAAAAAGCCTACAATACAAACAAGGCTTCTTTCAAGGCCAAGCATTGGAAGGTAGACCCCACCACCGGGAATTAAGATGTGGAGGCGATCAGGCGGGCACGTCCCGAGGAGATTACAGCGGGTGATTGGGATGTGTACATTAAGTTTTGGAATGACCCCAAGAACCTTGCTCGAGCCGCTACAAATCGGCTAAACCGACAAAAGAGCAAGGTCATATCTCGACAGGGATCCCGGTCGCTGGCTCGCCTTCGAGATGATATGGTAATAAACATTATAATTATTTTACATGCATATATACATACATATATATATATATATATATATATATATATATATATATATATATATATATATATATATATATATATATGATTATACGCTTTGGTGTGTTGTGATTTGTCGTTTTTAAAATTATTCGTCTTATATGCGTGTGTATGACAGAGGGGCCTCAGACACTCAGGAGTACCGTTACTCATCGACACTTTTGGCGAACACATACTGTTGATGGGGTATTCCCTAACGATGAGGACCACCGGATATATGTAAGTTTTGTTTCAAAACACACTTTAATGAATTATCGAGAAATAATGTAGCAACCCGACTAATATATTTACTATCTTGTGTTTTTGTCACTACATAGGACGAGATGAAAAGGCTTGAGGCTACGGGTCAGTACACGGAGGATCAAATCAATGCGTTGGCAAGAGGGGGTAAGCTTCGTGGGCATATTCCCGGTGTGGGTCAGGTATTGCCATCACGGGCCACATCCAGGCCAAGTATGCCAGCCCCCGACAAGTCGCTCAAGAGCGTGAACAGAAAGGTAGACTTTATGATGAGTCTCTTCAGAAGCGACGACAGATACGCGGATATGTTTAGGGAGTTTTAGTCGGGTGGTGCTAGCGGGAGTGGCGGGTGTGGTGATGACGAGGAGAATGGCGGTAATGAGGATAACGACGACGAGAGGTAGTTGTGTTATATATTATTAGTATGCTACATTAGTACTTTAGGTAGTTGTGTTATATATTATTAGTATGCTACATTGGTACTTTAGGTAGTTGTGTTATATATTATTAGGTTCATCTTGGCGACATTTAAACACTTGTTTCCCTATCTATCAATGCACATATTGACTTTTAAGTCGTGTTTATGTAAAAGTTGATATCTATTTGTATTGCGTTGATCCGTTATATTGTATTTGTGTTTTGGTACAAGTTGTGGGGAGTCTATACAGGTTTTGGTAGATTTTTTTCGGAAAAATTCAGGAAAAAATCTGGAAATCGCCTGCAGTGCAGGCTGTATTTAAAAAAAATGCAGACCTTTCCCCGGCGACACGTCGCCGGGGATAACCCACACTAAACGTTGACAAGTCAACGAGAAAACGCAGTTTCCCCAGCGACATGTCGCCGGGGATACTTTGCTCACTCGTTGACTTGTCAACAAATAACCATAGTATCCCCAGCGACAAGTCGCTGGGGATAATTAAATATTATCGTTATCGTTAATTAGGCGTGTTAATCATTTAGCTTAATCCGATGATTCCCCAGCGACATGTCGCTGGGGATAATTTGCCACCGTGGCACTGCTTCTTTGACTGAAAATTGAGTGGGACCCACGTCGTCGCCGGGGATTGTCGCTGGGGATACAATCCCTTACGAGACTTCCCCAGCGACCATTCCCCAGCGACATGTCACTGGGGAAAGTTTTCCCCAGCGACATGTCGCTTGGGAAAGTCCCCAAATGTCGCTGGGGTAGCCGGTCAATGTTGTAGTGTTCATTTGTTGAAAGAAGAATAAGGGCTGCAAAAATCAAGAAAAAAGTAAACATTTGCAATGAAGAAATGCAACAAATGATGTCTTTGGAGATTTGCAAAATAAGTACCTCATCCCCTTTAAAGTGCCCTGCATTATAAATTCTATCAAAAAGCTCCCCTGCATGGTAAGCTGTTTTGTGAATTTGGTGAGGTGGTGTGTGACAAAATTGATTGTGGGTGATGTTTACATACCTAGTTTGTGGTGAATTTAGATGAAACTCCTGGAGATGAAGCAACCATAAAATGGATCAGCTCTTTTATGTATGTGAAGCTGCAAGTGAAAAACGAAATGGGGAGGGAATAAGGGGATAAACGTGTTACGGTTTTTATGTTAGGGAAAAGAGGGGTGGGAGATCAAGAGGGATACGTGTAAGGGTTTTGATTTTTGAGGAAACACCGGACTTGAGACTAAAATTTCACAAAATTTTAGTGTTTATGAAACTGAAATAATCAAAAAGTATAATATTGTATTGTACTTATCATAATAATCATAAGCTCATGGAGTATAAAAATTACAAGATTATCATTAGAGGCGTAAATGAGCCGAGTACTGCAAAACTTGAACTCGACTCGACTACTAAAAATTAATATTGACACTCGACTCGAGCTTGATTATTTTCACATTTAAAGCTCGAACTCGATGAAAATTTGGCATATGAAGCTCGACTTGAATCGAAAGTTAATTGAGCTCGGTTTAACTAAAACTCAACTCAATAGTTCATATTAAAAGTTCAATAACTGATATTAAAAGTCTCATCTTAGCATTTTAATAAGTTGAGTTGTTTATTAGTTACTTGAGAGAGGTTTGGCACATATTCGACTCAAGCTCCGCTTAAATGCGCTCAAGCCAAACTCGCCAAACTCAAGCAAAAAATATGTTTGGCTAGAGTTTTCAAAGATGACTCGAATGATAAAAATGTAATAATGGTTCAAAAATGGTTATTTAATTGAGACGGCCTTGTAAACGTCATCCCAATTCTCAGAGATAATGAAGTTGGCCAGAGGTCTTCTCTCATGGGTGATGACATTTGAAGATCATCGGATGATGCCATATCGTTTGATATAATTTGGATAGTCATCTCATCGGGAATAACGTTATCTAAAAGGAACAACCTCTAAGCGAGTAGCTCAATCTGGTGAGCAACATAATAGGTAAAATCTTGATCCCACATTAATGTTACAATGCCTCTCACAGATCGGTAGACACAATATTGATCCACATATCCAACATCCGGAAATACGTCTTGATTCATCATGTAAAGTGGTACATCATATTGTATCATGAATATGGCTCAACTACCTCATTTGGTAAGCATAAAATATTATGAATATTACACTAACTACAATGTTTATTCTCCAACTTCAGAAGTTACTCTTACGCCCGGACTTGGTCATGATCAATCGAAACATATCACAATCAACCCAACAACAGTTAAATAAACAGTTTTAACATCCAACAACAGTTATGCATCACCACAATCAATCAAAACATATCACAATCAACCCAAAGATGCACTGCTCCTAATTAAGGTGTGAATATTGGCTTCAAATTTTATGGGTCAGTTATATCTATACATACAAATGAGAGCCTAGTGCTTTGGTCTAGTTACAAGTTAAACTATCAATTATGCATTAACAATTCTACCCGCTTAAAAATTCTAGATATATATGTTAATACAAATAAACCGTAAAAACGTTTATTAATATTTTGCGATCTCTTTGTGTTTTGTTGATAACAAAGATAATGTTATCATAAGTAAAATTATAAGGATACATGTTATTTTTGTAAAGCATTTACATATAGCCATTTAATACAAAAATGTTATAATTAATCATTTGTTTTAATAGTTTATTATGATGGGTAAAAACCACAACCCATGGACCATAACCCATGGATCATAACCCATACCCAAGTTGGCTAGATACAATGTATACTTTAGATACATTGAATCTAAGGAAAACCCATGGACCAACCCATAACCCATGACCCATAACCAAAAAACCCATGGGCAAAGAGGAGCGTCCCACGGATCCCTAGGATTACACTAGACGGATCCCAAGTGGGAGGGATCCGTGGGATCCGAGGAACAGTGGCTGAAATTGCCTATAAATAGAGAGCCATTTCTTCATTCTAACTCACCCCTCTTCTTACTAAATCTCTCATTCTCTTCTAACATATAGATCACTTGATCTAGAGAGTTGTTCTTCTTTCTTTCTATTGTGATTCTCATATAGGTCCTTCTCTATGGCGAGATCACGAGCATTCTAAGAGTCATCCAAGCAAGGGGTCCTTGATTGATTTGTCACTCCGCAAGATTTCTGTAGCGAAGATCTTGTATTTGATATTTCACATATTTGTTGTGTAATAGTCATGTTGGTTTGGTCCACCGTGTTACGGACTAGGTATTTAGCTTCGTACCGGAAAAAGGTGTAAGCAACGTTGTGAAGGCTTCTCCGCCAAGTGAAGGATTTTGTTGACATAGTGCTTGAACTCTCGAGTAGGTGACTCGGGGAGTGGAGTAGGGCAAGGAAGGTGTCCTTGTAGCCGAACCACTATAAATCGGTTGTGTCATTTCTATCCCTTTGCTTTACTTTATTTACTTGCTTTATCATTAGATCTATACTTTCTCTACATCCATAAGATATCACATATTAACGAATCTAAAGTTTTTTGAAACTAACTTAAAATCGGCAAAACTATTCAACCCCCCCTTCTAGTTTTCCACAATTGGAATCAAGAGCTAAGTTTATAAAAGTTTTAAAGTAAACCGTATTTTAAAAACTTTTCGATCACTATGGGTTCTGAAAATTACAAAGAAGGGCAATCTATGCAACGACTACCACTACTTGAAACTAATGGTTTTATATATTGGAAAAATTGATTCGAAACATATGTGAAATCTAAAGATATTGATCTTTGGTACATTATTGTTGAAGGTGATTTTGAGGCTACCTCAAATGATGATAAAGGAAATTTAGTTAACATACCTCATGATAAATTAAATGATGAAATGAAGAAAAAGCTTTCAAAAAATAGTGAAGCTAAAATGGTTTTGTATAATGCTTTACCCAAAAAGGAATTCGAAAGAATTTCTATGCTTAAAACCTCTAAAAAAATTTGGAATTCTTTAGTTGTAACTCATCAAGGTAATCAACAAGTTAAAAATAATAAAGTTGATTTATTTATTCAACAATATGAACAATTTTCAATATCGGATGCGGAAACTATAGATCATTCGTTTGCTAACTTTAATACTATAATTACATCTTTACAAGCACTTGATGAATCTTTTTCTAGCCGTAACCATGTTAGGAGATATTTAAGGGCACTTCCATCGAAGTGGAGATCCAAGGTGACGGCGATCGAAGAGTCAAAAGATTTGACAATCCTCACCATTGATGAACTCATAGGCAACTTAAAAATCTATGAGCTTGTCCTTGCTAAAGACTCCGAAGCCTCAAAGGTGAAAGAGAAACACAAATCTCTTGCCCTTAAAGCCAAAAAGGCATCAAGCGATGAAGAGAACTCCTCTTCGAGTAGTGACGACGAGGAGTACGCTATGGCGGTAAGGGACTTTAAAAAGTTCTTTAGAAGGAAGGGAAGATACGTCAAACAACCATATGACGATAAGAATGGCTTTCGAAAAAGAAAAGAGGACGAGAAGCCAAAAGATGATCGTACTTGCTTTAAATGTGGGGACCCAAACCACTTTATTAGTAAGTGTCCCAAACGGGATGATCAAAAGGCGTTCATGAGCGGCACGTGGGGAATGAGCGACGAGGAGGACGAAGAAATTTGTCTCATGGCAAATGACGAGGTATGTCACGAATACTATAGTAGCTCATCACTTGATGACGACTCATTGCATAATGAATATGACAAATTATGCAATATTAGCTTAAAACTAATTAACAAAAACAAGCTTTTAAAAAGTCAAAACCAACGTTTAGATAAAGAAGTCATAGAATTAAAAGCAAAACTAAAACGTTTAGAAAAGGGTAAAATAGCAAGTGGTGAATGTGAACTTTGCGTTCAACTTCAAACACTAGTTGATCAACTAGATTCTAAAATTGCTAGAATGAGTACGGATACTTTAGATATGATATTAGATAGTGTTAAAACCGGAAACAACCAAAAAGGTTTAGGTATTCAACAACTTGATCCATCAACTAGTGAAAACAAAGAAACACAATTTGTTAAGGCACTAGAAAAACCAGCCACTGTTGTGGCGGATCCCACGGATCCCATCAAAAGGGAACCGGCTAGTGTTAAGCCAGGGATCCGTGGGTCTGCTATAGCAAACATTGGTAATAACGTAGCTTCTTCATCTAGAACTGAGTTTGTTATCGTTAATAGGAAGAAACCAACTCATGTCACTACTAGACAACCACCTCCAAAATATAATCCTACATTTTCAAGAAACAAAGTTCCATCTTTCTCAAAACCTAATCCATCTAGGAGACCTAATAATGTTTACTCGAGAAGTAACCATCAAATGGGATGGAACCCGAATATGCAAAATGGTTTTCAGTTTCAAAACTTTGCTCCATGGAATGCATACTCATCTTATCCATACATGTCTAACATGAATGGAATGTTTAACACTAATGGACCCATGAACAAATGGGGACCAAAATTTTGAGTTAATTGTTTTCTTAGGTGTGCTTAAAGGTCGACCTAGACCTGGATGAATGGGTCAAGAATAGCGGGTGCACGAGGCACATGACCGGCAATAAGGATCTATTCTCCACATATGAATCCTTCAATGGAGGTAATGTAGTGTTTGGAAATAGCAAAAGTAAAATCATCGGTAAAGGTATGATTTCTAACAAATCTCTAACCATTAACGATGTGTGTCACGTAGAAAACCTAAACTTTAACCTCTTAAGTATAAGACAAATGTGTGATAAAAAGTGCAATGTACTTTTTACCGAAACCGATAGTAAGATATTAAAAAATGGTATAACCATAGGAAGAGGTATTAGGAAACATGGAGTCTATGTCATTAAAATCGGTAATGAACCTAAAGACAAACTATGTCTTACCTCTATGGATGATACTTTGACCTTATGGCATCGAAGATTGGGTCACGCCAACATGCGACTTCTTCAATCGCTATCATCCAAAGATCTAGTAAGAGATCTACCTAAGTTAAAATATGAACATCACTTTTGTGATGCTTGTAATGTAGGAAAACAAGTTCATTCTAGTCATAAAGCTAAAAACATGGTGTCTACAACTAAGTGTCTAGAATTACTACATATGGATTTATTTGGTCCATCCGCTATCCAAAGTTATGGAGGCAACTACTACACTTTGGTCATAGTGGATGATTACTCTAGGTATACATGGACAAAATTTTTAAAGAACAAAACGGAAACGTTTAATTACTTTGAAATATTAAGCAAGAAAATCCAAAGACAACTAGGAAGTCCTATAGTGTCTATTAGGACGGATCATGGTAGGGAATTCGATAATGAAGTGCAATTCGGAGCTTTTTGTGACGCTAATGGTATTACTCACAACTTCTCGGCTCCACGCACTCCACAATCGAATGGGGTAGTAGAAAGAAAGAATAGAACCCTACAAGAAATGAGTCGAACCATGCTTAATGAGCAATCTATACCTCAAAAGTTTTGGTGCAATCCCGTTGATACTTCAACGTACATACTCAATCGAGTCTTAATTAGACCAATCTTAGGTAAAACTCCATATGAGTTACTCCGAGGCAAAAAGCCTACGTTAGATCACTTTAGAGTCTTTGGTAGTAAATGTTTTATTCTTAATACTAAAGATTACCTTACAAAATTTGATCCTAAATCAACCGAAGGTATCTTTCTAGGTTACTCTCCAAATAGCAAAGCTTATGTCATATTAAACAAAGAAACAATGAAGGTAGAAGAGTCATTAAATATAAAATTTGATGAAAGTCCACCCAAACCCTCTCCACCTCTTGTCGATGACGAGATTGTAGAAAGTGAAGCTATAGTAATAAAGAAAAAGATAAATGAAGAAGAAGAACCTTTAAATGATGAAGTCATAAACATTAAAGAGTCCAAAGATCACCCCGTAGATATGGTCATAGGAAAGCTGGGAGTTGGGTAATGGCTATGCAAGAAGAATTAAATCGATTTGTTTCTAATGATGTTCGAACACTTGTCCCTCCACCTAGTAATCAAACCATAATAGGAACCAAATGGGTTTATAAAAACAAATTAGATGCAAACGGAGTAGTGTCTAGGAACAAGGCTAGACTCATTGCCCAAGGGTATAACCAACAAGAAGGAATAGACTTTGATGAGACCTATGCCCCCGTGGATAGATTAGAGTCTATAAGAATACTTCTTGCGTATGCTTGTGCTAATGATCTAAAGCTTTATCAAATGGATGTCAAAAGCGCTTTTCTAAATGTTTTCATTAATGAAGAAGTATATGTAGCTCAACCTCCGGGCTTCATCGATTTTGAAAAACCTAAACATGTGTATAAATTAAAGAAAGCTCTTTATGGTCTTAAACAAGCTCTAAAAGCTTGGTATGATAGACTCAAGTCATTTTTAATTAAACACAACTATACCATGGGGTTAGTTGACAACACACTTTTTACTAAGAAAAGAGAGTCACATATAATCATAGTGCAAATATATGTAGATGATATTATATTCGGATCCACTTGTCAAGACATGTGTGATGATTTCTCTAAAATCATGCATAAATGAGTATGATGGGAGAACTTAGTTTCTTTCTTGGTCTACAAATCAAACAAGTAGAAGATGGTATCTTCTTTAATCAATCTAAATACATAAAGGAGATGTTAAAAAAATTCGGTCTAGAAGAGTCGAAACCAATTAGGACACCAATATCATCCGACACCAAACTCACAAAAGATGAAGACGGCAAATCCGTCGATAATACTAAATATCGTGGCGTGATAGGTAGTCTTCTCTACCTCACGGCAAGTAGGCCGGATATCATGTTTAGTGTTTGCTTATGTGCTAGGTTTCAAGAAGACCCTAAAACATCACACCTAGAAGCCGTAAAAAGGATATTTAAATACATTAAGGGTATAACACAATTAGGATTATGGTATCCTAAGGGAACGGGAGTAGAAACAATTGTATATGCAGATTCTGACCATGCAGGTGATTACATTGATAGAAAAAGTACAAGTGGGGTATGTACTTTCATGGGATGTTGTTTAACATCTTGGTTTTCTAAGAAACAAACGGCACTAGCAATATCAACAACTGAAGCCGAATACGTCTCCGCCGGCAAGGCATGCCAACAAGCATTATGGATGTAACAAGCGTTAGTCGACTATGACATTCATCTTAGTGCAATAGCCATTCTATGTGACAACAAGGGTGCCATAGATCTAAGCAAGAATCCGGTATTACATTCTCGCACAAAGCATATAGAGATTCGTCATCACTTCTTAAGAGACAATGTTCAAAAAGGGAACATCTCTATTGAGAAGGTAGCATCCGAAGACAACATAGCCGACGTCCTCACCAAACCGTTGAAGCGGGAACAATTCAACCTACTTCATCTTGGTCTTGGTATCATGGAACAAACGTCGTAACTTTTTTTTTTTACTCTACAAGGTATGTAAACACTAGCCTTCTTCTTTCTGAGTCTAGGATCTTTATTTCACGCACAAATCACAAACAATACGGGAATTTTCAAAACCCAAGATAAGTTTTCCACTTATAATTTTCTTATTTTCTTTTAAAATAAGTACAAGTTACATACACATCCTTCTTTCAAAAGGATAAAACGTTTGTATTTCAAAATACTTTCTAAAATGATACTCCTTCCCGTATCAATTTCACAAAAGAAATTTCTCACGTCTAGGACAAATCGCTTTTTCATTATTAATACAACGTAAAAACCCGTTTTCATTGCATCTCATGTCTTTTGAATGCTAAAGGGACACATAACTAATATGTGTTTTCGGGTACATTCATTTAAGCCACAATGAATTAGGAGCATTGGTAACACTAAATTACATACTCAAAGTACTAAGTATGTGTTTTTCGGGTTATCTCACATAATAGTATGCTTTTTCATTTCTAGTTTATTTTTCTTTTTTTCTTAGGAGTCGAGATAACCGCAACTCCAAATAGTTTGCATATAGGCACACACTAGGCAAAAATGTTTCCAAAAGGAAAATTTTGTGCTGCCTGGATCACCAGACCCACGGATCCCAGCCTTTATGCTGGACGGATCCATCAAGGGAAGGATCCGTGGGATCCGTGAGACAGAAGCTGTTTTTACCTTCTATTTTTCTCACTTTGGAAGAAAAATCAACATTTGTTTTATTTTTTTGAAGTATGTTCTTTAATGCTTGTGTTCTCATGATCACATGTCTTAAATTCATATCTAATCATTAGATTTTAATCCACATTTTGGGTCAAGCATTCATTACAATGCTTTGTTTTTCTATATATAGAACTCCCAAAATGCTTGCATAACCCATCTCATCTTCACAAACAAACTATACCATGTCATTCACAAACTCTTTAGATGAATCACCTAGTACAAACAATCATCTTCATGAAACCCAAACCTTTGTACTTCCACCTTCCAAAATACCAAAATCAAACTCTAGGATATCCGAACGGATTAACATCCGATCTTGTTGCTTAGGAAAACCATCATCATATGGCTCATCACCATCAACTAACTCACCACAAGATGCTTCCATTATAGCACCTCCTTCATCACCAACAAGTACACCAACTTCATCACCAAATCACTCACCACCTAAAATCACTCTTTTGGAACTCCTTACGACTCCAACAGGATCTCAACTGTAAGATATAGGATTTCACAAATACACTATACCATAACCATATGGGGCATTTAATATGTTTAGAGAGAGAAATGGAAGAGAGTTGGGAACTATGTGAAATAAAGAAAAATGGTATTGAAGCTCCAACCCTCTACCTTGGGAGGTAGAGGGTATTTATAGTGTCTTACAAATAAACGCCACCTACGGGCTGTGGATCAGGCATACAGTGGGTAAAGACCCGTCCGTCCTCCACGGTGTTACTTAACAAATTACATACTAACATAACTTGACTACGACTACGAGCTTTCTATCGAATACATATACTTGAGGTGACCGACTCTTTAACGACTGTATTTTCTAATTCCTAACAATCTCCCCCTAAGGGAGGTCACCTCAAATTACAATGAATACAAACAGATATTACATTAGATTGTTCTAGGATTCTTGATTCAGTTCCTTGCTCAGTAGCACGTAGTCATTGATTCTTCATGATCTGCATGTTTGGATAATTTCAAGTGGAGGTCTTTCACTGATCCACGTGATGATGAGTTTTGAGCCAGCATTGAGATTATCAGCAACATGAATCTCTGACTCTTCCATTGTGGTGTTGGTATTATGTGATGTTGTGAAATTTGGACCGACATGCTCACATTTTGGATCATGATATATTCTCATCAGAGTAGCGGAAGATTTTACTGGATCATGATATTTGCAGCAGCATAGCAGAAGCATGGAGTGAAAGTATCAGAGTCGTTGAAGCACTTATCATGATTTCTTTTGAGATGAATGTGTAGTGTGAGCATGCGGCTATGGATTTACCGCTTCATTCTGATCAGCTGCAAATGTCGGGCGTACCTGCATACAACAGTTAGCAATAAAATGCACGAAGGTGTCTTTGATCACTTTCGTTGAATTGAGGCACACGGCCCACGGTTCCCCGTTGATCAGTACTAGTACTGCTTGTGATCAGGTATAATTCCGAAGAATTTCCTTGACAGGGTTTCGCAGCTGCTCTAGCTGTTCTCAAACCGGAACGTCTCAAAGAATACAACACGGAGTGAGTGAACCAGCGAATTGAGATTCACTGATTGATGAAAAGATATTTGAAAAACAATCATGTATCGCTCAATAGAAATTGTTTTTGCAATACAACGAAGGTTTTAATGAAAATCAATTATCAATAATAAACACCTTTTATTTTGAAATATGAGTACACAGTCGATGTGCTAAAGAAAAGAGTTTTTAAGCACAATGACTGGTTTTTCAAAGGTATCCATCAATCCATAACCTGAACCAGGATTGATTCAAAAGATTGAATCGCCCCATTTTTTCTGTTCAGTTGTCACATGGTTGATCTATTGGATAGATCTCACATGCCACCCACCAGAAGCTTGTTTGATGTTGGCTCCAGAAGGCTTTCTATCTTCTTTGTGAATATGACAGCATATCACTCAGATGTTCTGGGAATACCACAAGGATAATGCGTAGGACTCATAAGATATACACTCTCTTTCCACATGATCTCGTGGCTCTAGACTCAATTATGCACATTTGGTTCCTATGCCGGAGACTAGGGAGGGGGTCTCCTTCTTCAATATCAACAAACTCTAAGAGAAAGTCGATAGATAATGTCGGTTCCCCGTGAGAATGAAACAAGTCCTTTTAAGAGGAACTTGAGTAGCTTGGGAAGTTTAGTGCAGTGCGTCACTGGGTCCATGACGTCTTGTCTTCAATACCAGTGTTACCTTAGTAATCACCAGTAACATATGAATTGAACCCGGTATCTGCCCTAAGGTTGAATTATTGGAGGGCTATTTATTTTCACCCTTTTCACATTCAATTCTTTTTCATTCTTCAACCCCTTCAGTGCTTACCGAGACTTCATAACTAGAACCTTGTTGGGTTTATTCCAGTACTAGCTCTGTCTCAGTCTGCACTCTTCCTATATCTTACATTTCTCCTTTTTTCATCATACCTAAGGACTTCTACACTATCTAATGGATTGTCCCTGGGTAGATCCCTCCAGTTATGGCGGATCATGGGAACAAATACCTAACCTTATCATCCTTATATCACCATACATAAAGTAAAGTTGGTCGGTCTATTTGGTATTGTTTATCTGCCATTGGAACCAATTGAAAACCATTTTAAAAACAATCCAGATACTTGTGATATATTATCAAAGCATTTTTGTACCTGAAATGTTTTTTGAATTTTTTTGAACAAGAGCTCCCCCTCAACATATGCATCAAGCATCATTTTGTAATAGAAATAATTTTCATCTTTGAGGGGTTGGCTTGCATCTAATAGTAGTTATATAAAGAATGTGGTTTTCAAAATAGTTGCTCCCCCTCAATATGTGCATAGAAATTTGAAAATGTTTTGCACATATTAGGAAAAGACTGCACATTGAAATAATTTGATCACGTTTCAAATCTTTGTGGTTGAAGATAGATGCTCCCCCTCAACATGTGCATGGAAAATTTGAAATCGTTTGGCACATGTGGGAAGGAGAGCTTGTACATCCTTATAAAACCATGTATCGAATTATCAGTTTAAATCCAATTTAAATCAAAAATTCTCCCCCGATCACATTTTTCAACTCCTTTTGAGATTTGTGATCTCTATTGATTTAAATTAAATTTTGAGAGCTTTTGAGGAGAATAGTGACTTGCTTTTTGAAAACAACTTTTTAACTGATAATGATTAGATTTTTAGACTTTAAACTCCATTGTTTTTAACATGCAAGATTGTCTTTTGAAAACATTAATATTAGCAAAGGTTTTGAATCAACTGTATAAAACATTATTCTTTTAGATTTTTCAACAATGAACCTTGCTCATTAACGTGCCAATTGTTTGAAAAGAGACCTTTCAAAATAACCTTTCATTCTCCCCCTCAATCAATGACACAAGTTGTTGATTGAGAGATAGAGATTTTAACAGAATGATAAGCACAAATGATTTACACGAATAATAGAGTACGAGGTATTTTCAAAGCACTTTAGTTTTCATTAGATGGCAAATATTTTACAGAAGAATCATTAGACGGAAAAATATTTGAAAAGAGAAACATTTGTCTTTTTGATGACAAACATTTGTTTTAAGAATCAGAGCATGAGATTTGAAAAATAAGTTAAAGCATGGCTCTGTTCTTTACTTTTTAAAACGGGTTACTGCCTGAAATGACAATAAACCACCATTTTTCTCCGCCTCATTTTTTTTTAAACAAAACAATGTACATTCGAAGAGCATCTAAAGACCCGTGACACTCTTTGAATATCAACACAAAGTCCGTAGATGATATCGAATAATGAAAAACATGACAATATAACAATATTTTTGGAATTTTTCAAGATTTTTCGAATTTTTATGAATTTTTGAAAGTTTTATATTTTTCTCTTTGCTTTTTGTTGGTTTTATAGTTTTGTACTTTGGTTTTTGAATAAATATATACAAAGATATATGAAGGAAAACCTTTTACTCCTCTTCTTCCTCTTGAAGACGTTTGAGTGTTTCCGGTTGTAGGCTCTTAAGACAAAGTCGTGGAAGGATAAACTCAAAACGTTCTCTAGGAAGAGCTTTGGTGAAGATGTCTGCTAACTGGTATTCAGTCCTCACAAAGTATAGTTCCACCACACCATTTTCAACTTGTTCCCTGATGAAATGATGTCGAATGTCGATGTGCTTTGCTCTTGAGTGTTGTACGTTGTTGCATGAGAGAGCAATAGCACTTTTATTGTCACAGTATAGAGGGATTTTGTTGAATTCAAAGCCATAGTCAGATAATTGGGATCTCATCCATAGGATTTGAGCACAACAAGATGACATGGCTATGTATTCAGCCTCTGTAGAGGAAATAGAAGTACTCATTTGTTTCTTTGAAGACCAGCTCACAAGCTTATCACCCAAAAACTGAGCACCTCCAGACATACTTCGACGTGTATCTTGACATCCTGCATGATCAGCATCTACATAGGCTGTTAGTGACATACCGGTGTCCTTCGGGTACCAAAGTCCCATGTTGATGGTTCCTTGGAGATACCAAAAGACCCGTTTAACCGCTTCAAGGTGCTTTTTGGTAGGCTTTGCCTGGTATCTAGCACACATGCAAACAGCGAACAAGATGTCTGGTCTACTAGCTGTGAGGTACATCAGGGATCCAATCATACTACGATATTTAGTTTGGTCTACCATGATCCCTGAGTGGTCCTCATCCAGTTTAGTACGCTCAATCATGGGAGTGTCAACAGGGTCACAAGAATCAAATCCAAATTTCTTTAAAATCTCATTTGCATATTTAGATTGATTAATAAAAATGCCTCAGGGACTTTGTAAAATTTGTAATCCCAAGAAAAATGACATTTGTCCCATCATTGACGTTTGAAAATTTGAACCCATTTCATTTGAAAAACGGTCACACTCATTAGGGTCAGTCGAGGCAAAGATAATATCATCAACATATATTTGAACATGAATTAAATGTTTGCATGACTTTCTGGTGAACAATGTCGGATCAACTGCTCCTTTGCTGAATCCAGAAGATAGAAGAAACTTTGATAGCGTATCATACCATGCCCTAGGAGCTTGCTTCAAACCGTAAAGGGCCTTTTTCAAGCGATAGACATGAGTAGGATGCTCTGGATTTACAAAACCTTCCGGTTGGCTGACGTATACGACTTCTTTAAGATCTCCGTTAAGAAAAGCCGTCTTTACATCCATCTGATAGACAATCATATTCTTGCTTGCAGCATTAGCCAGGTAGATTCTGATCGCCTCGATGCGTGCCACAGGAGCAAATGATTCTTCAAAGTCAATACCCTCTTCTTGACGGTATCCTTTTGCAACCAATCGAGCCTTGTTCTTAAAAACATCACCATGCTCATCAAGTTTCACTTTGAAGATCCATTTTAGCGCAATGATCATAGCACAATCTGGAGCAGGTACTAATTCCCATACATCAAGTCGATCAAACTCATGAATTTCTTCTTGCATGGCATTGAACCAGCTGTCTTCATTCATGGCAGTTTTAACATCTTTTGGTTCGACCTTAGAGAGTACAGAGTTGAAGAAGCACCATAAGGCATCGGTTGCAAGTTGTTTCCGTGTGGATACTGGACGAGAGAGGTTTCCAATGATGTTGTCCAATGGATAATCATGTGTCCATTTCCTAAGGTGTTCATGTGGTTGTTGTTGAGGGACTGAAGTAGCAGAATTGATTTCTCCTGATGAAGATGGTTCTGATGATGATTCAGGAGCAAATATGTTTTCAAATGGAGCATCTTCGAGAGTATCAAAGGGATTATCTTCATCATTGATACCAGAATCATTTCCATGACGTACACTTGATGATTAATGATTTGTTGATGAGACAGAGTGATCAGCAGCAGGCGCTTCTTGACTTAGTATCATAGAAATTGTAGGGTTAACTTCATTGACAGGGATAGTAACAGCCTCTGATGAAGGAATTGGCAGATCATTTGCGGTTGGTTCATAATGTTCATCAAACATTGGATCGAACAGTTTCTTCAAGTCATCTTCTGAAGGAGGTACATAAGGAGTTGCTGGAAATGAGTTTGGTACAAGGGATGAACCAATGGGACTGTTTTGAAGTGCGGGTCCAGAACTGGATTGTCCAGGAGCCATATGACCGGTCAGCTCATCGAACGTAACGTGAATTGTTTCCATGATATTTCGGGTTGTCTTGTTGTAGATTCGGTATCCCTTTTTGTTTGGTGCATATCCTACAAATACTCCAATGTCCGCTTTAGCCTTAAGTTTGCCTAAGTCTTGACCCTTATTAGTTGGATAACACAATGCACCAAACACACGAAGGAATGAGAGATTAGGTTTTCTATTGTGGACAAGTTCATATGGAGTTTTTTCATGAGCAGTGTGAATTAGGGATTGATTTTGAGTGTAGCATGCAGTGGCAATGGCTTCAGCCCAGAGAAACATTGGAACATTTGAGTAAATCAACATTGTTCTTGCGGCTTCCACAAGAGTTCGATTGCGTCTTTCAACTACACAATTCTGTTGAGGAGTTCGTGAAACACTTATTTGATGACTGATTCCAACACTTTCATAAAACTCACTAAGTTGTTTATTAAAAAACTCAGTTCCATTGTCTGTTCGGATGATTCTGACAGTTTTGTTAAGTCGAACCTGCAGCTGTTTGATAAGTTTGATGATGATATCTGGAGTTTCATCCTTTGTCCTTAGGAACTTAACCCAGGTGAATCGAGAGTAATCATCAACCACAACTAACACGTATTTCTTCCCAAAGATATTCTGCACTCTCATGGGTCCACATAAGTCCATGTGAATTGTATGAAGAACTTCTGTAAATGAGTTTGTAGGTTTGGGTTTGTGGGCATACTTCTTGCTTTTTCCTAATTGGCATGCTGAACAAAGATGATCCTTTTCATACTTTAGTCTAGGTAAACCTACAACTAAGTCCTTTATGGAGAGATCATTGATGGTGCCGAAGTTCAAGTGATTGAGACGACGATGCCATAACCATGACTTTGTTTTCGAAGCCTTTGACAACAAGAAAATTGGAGAAGACTTCATCATATCTTCGATAGAGATGGTGTATAGATTTGAACCACGAGTTCCTCTTAAAAGTTCCTTACCATCAAGTTCTCTAATGAAACAAGTATGTTTTCTGAAGGCCACTTCTAGATCAGAATCACAGAATTGACCAACAGAAAATAAGTTATGACCAAGACCTTCTACGTAATATACCCTGGAGATAACACTATCACCGACAACATAATCTCCATTACCCATAATTGCGCCAAAATGATCATTCCCGAATCGAACAGTTCCGATGAATTTACTCACGAAATTCATGAGCCGTGACCGGTCTCCAGTCATATGCTTGGAACAGCCTGAGTCCAGGTACCACAGAACGATTTGAACGATCTGCTGTTGAACACAGACAAGAATGGATAACTGGATAATTGGGATCCCCATGCAAGAATGGGTTCCACTTGGTTAGTAACAGTGATTGGAACACCCACATCAGAAGTAGAAACAATGGAATCATTTGAAATAGATGCAGTGCTAGTATCCATATTAGACCTATTCAAAGTATGATCATCTCTTAAGGGAATAGTTCTACCAATAGGCATCCATTTTCTAGTGGGCATTGATTTAGCAACTTTAAGGCAAAGCTCATTAATCTTACGGCCAGTAGGTATCCATTGGTAACCTATTTTACTAAATTTCCTTCCGTGGGTTTCCAATCGTTTCTAACTTTCTTTCGCCTTTGCCTTTTAGCCTTCTTAGCTTGACTTTTAGCATTAACAATTTTATCAGGGCATTTGACAGCATTAGACAAAACATTCACACCACATTCATGATTAGCAACAGAAATCAAGCAGTCATCATTACATGGTTTGCGAATAGTAGAAGAATTCGAATTAATTACAGTGCGCTTATAGCTAATACTAGAATAAACACGATTCGTTTTATTCAACTCAAACTTAATATTCCTAGGATGATCTTCTACTCTCTTCCAATGCACATTCTTAGCTTGCGAGGTCCTATCTTGCTTGGTATTGCCTGGAGGCTTTGACCCGCTTGCATTAATGTCACTGATTACTCCTGTAGAGGGAATTATGGGAACATTAGTTGGTTGATCTACTTTTTGCATTCTTGAACTAGATGTGTAGGGATCTGAACTACTTGAAGGCACATTAGTGTTCATTTTCTTAAAGCTGGGCACAGAATGATTTGTATGCTTGGCACTGGGCATGGAACAAGGCATCACAACTTTGCCTTTCGCACCTAAGGATTTAGGACATGTTGCAATTACACATTCTAGCAGCTCTTGAGATCGTTTGGCCTGAATGCAAGCAAACCTAATTTCTCTATCAAGAGGTTTATTAATGAAATCCTCTTCAACAATCTCATGGAGACATTCTAGACTATCCTTAAGGTGAGCACAATAGTCATGAAACGCAGGTTCATTATTCCTAAGATGTGGAGGAATGTATTTAACACAAGTGTATTTGCAGTTGAGGATGACTTTGATTCAACATTCTCATTAAAGACAAGTAGCAGTTTCCCATTTTCCTGACTCCTCAGATTCTCAATTTCTTTTTGTAGAGACATTATTTTTTCGTTGTTATTGTCACGAGTGACTTTCATTGAATCGTATAACTCTTTAAAGTGTCGTTTAACTTTTTTATTTTCTTCTAGAAAACTCTCGTTTTCCTTTTGTAAGGCATTAATTAAGTTTTAAAGATGAAAAGTTTGAGAGTACTGAGAATCTAAAGGAGGAGGTATTTGGGATCCAGTCACATTGTTCTTTTCACCCTTTAATTGAAAGATTTGGGCTTTCAACTTTCTGATCGTGTTACAATGAGCTCGAATCTGTTCATCACTTTTGCTAATTTCAAAACGCATCAAATTCAGAGCATCCAAGGATGTCTTGATATTTGAGGTTTTAACATTTTCTTTCAGATGTTGATATTTTAATTGCAAAGCAAGATGGTCAACTTCCAATTTAGAAAACTGTTTTACCAGGTTATCATGATCATCCTGTTCAACTTTCTCATTTAGTTTAGAATTAGCAACAGATATATACTTGCACAAATATATACAACTAAATATATACAACAAACCTGCACTAAAAGTTAGACAAACAAAAATATACATAGTAATATTTTTTTTTTAACTAAGAATAAAACAAATAATCAAAGAAAACAAATATTACAAACTATACAAAATACCATAATCAATATGATGCTTTGTGTTGCAGAAGCTGAGTTTTAATGATTCCAACACATTGTTCAGCATGCAACTGATCATTACCAACTGGATCTGGAGGAACTTCCAACTTTTGTCTAAGCATTCTTTCCATCAGCCTTATAGGCAAGGGATAAATCTTATCAGCAAAAATACAAACAGTAATTCCACCCTTTGTCTCCACCACATGCACACAAGGCAAAGGATAAAATCTCCAAGTCTCAACCTTCCACTTATGTGAATTCTTCCAAATATGATACCCTTTACCATTTGGAGATTGAGAATCAAACAAAACTTGAAGATCACCCAACAAATATAAGCCAGAACCCTGTGGTGAATTTATATCATAATGCTTAGTAACAAGACCATACAGCGTATTCAAATCTTGCCTATCCACCAGATGAAATATTTCCTTTAAAAAGTTAAACTGCATAGAAGACTTGTCCAGCCTAAAAATAGTATTAAGTTGTCCTTGAGTTAGAGTCCAAGCAGTCAACACATCATGAGATCCTCCAGGAAAAACATCAGCAGATCCTACTCTAATGAAAGTTGATTCATCAGCTTTAAGATCCAAAGAATCATCCTGAGAAGATTTCTTAACCTTAGATGATTGTGTCCCAGATGTTTTCACAAATCTCCATAAAGAAACAGGTCTCCGTTTAGACATCCTTTTCTTCCTCCTACCTGGTATATAGATTCCCATACATGGTAGCTCCTCAGATTCATCATTGACATCTGTAGCAAGAATGGAAAAAGTAGACTTAACTGGAATAGCACCTCTCAATTCATACATTCTCTCAAGCATCACTCTGGCCTTCTTAGCTTTAGCAGCTGCGATTTCAGCCTTCCTACCCATCTCTTCTCCTTCTATATCAATTGGTGTAACACTAGGCAATACTGTAGAAGAAACAATTTGTGGTTCAGCAGATTGAACCCTTTCATCTAAAGGTATAGCTGCAGTAGATGCTTCAGATTAACAAAGGAGAATCCATCTGAGGTGTAACATCATCAAAATTATCTACAATCTCAAATGTCTTAGGCCTCTTTGCCTGTGGAGCATCCTGACTATCAACAATTCCCTTTAGAAGATGGTGCAGATGCTTCATGATCCTTTGATACATCTTCGCAAATCATCATCGTAAAGCCCAGACTTGCTTCTTTTCAAACCGAAATTAAAGATAGTAAAACTCGATGAAGCACTATAGTTCTCATGTATGTTTTCATTTGGGCAGGGGTGGTCTCTCTTCTAGCTTTAGCTTTTTGTGCAAGAAGAGCTTTCTTTTGTCGATGCAAGTTGCTTTCATTTTTGTCCAAGAGCCACCATTTGTGCAGCAAAATTCTCACTATCAAAAGCCGCACCTAAGATACTCGAGCAAGTGTAGGATCTGAAGCGCTTGCCTGAGTATAAACGACCCATTGTGCATCGTGGAATCTGAGTAGCCAAAGCATCCAGTTCTTTTCGTCTCTTAGGAGGCAAATTAGAAGTAGACTCACCGCAATCTTTTAGCCAATTCATCACTTTTCTTCAAATTTGCACACTCTGCTAACATTCTTTCTTGTGCTTGCCTTTCCGCTCACTAACCGCACCTAGACCAAGCTCATCTTCAATCATTACACCTTTCCCTTGATCAGCAGACTTATGAACAACATCAACTGGAGAAGTATCACTCATAGGAACTTCAGAAGAAACATCCAGATTAGCATCAGAAGAAACATGTTGAGATAGATCTTCAACAGTGTGGAAAAGACATCAGCGCGGATCCAAAGTAAAACTTCTTCCAGCAAGAAAGACTTGAATTATCTCACGAAGGTATAGAAGCAGGTTGTGCTTGCACAGATGAAGCTTGACCAACTTCAAGAGCAATATCCATCATAGGAGTATCAACAACAACATGCTCTTCAGTAGTTGCAACATCCTCACTTTGGAATGTATCCTTGCTCAAAGATTGCCTTCTCCTCCTTCTAGAAAACAAAATTGGCTCCTTTTGCTTTACTGATTTAGTAGCCATTGGAGTAGAAGCATTAGATTGTTGAGCCACATTAGCCAAAATATCAAGTGAATCCAAATTAACATTCACTTGCTCCTCATCAGAAGAAACATCCAATCTCATTTTTCCACTATGACCCAGTTGTTCTTCCAAATCCTGAACCTTCCTTTTCAATTCCACAATCTCACCACCAAGTGTAGATTTAGTTTCAAAGAAGCTCCTTTTTTAGATCAGCAACCTCAGCCACATACCTATTCACTAGAGCATATACAGATGTAAGTGTAATAGGGTCCTCAGCTCCACCAACAGATTGCTCAGTGGTAATGGGAGCATCATTGGGCCTTTCAGAAGAAATATCAACATGCTCAATGAAAGGAACACCTTCATCAACTGAATCCCTAACAGGACTAGGAGTGGTTAGTCTATTAAGCTCAGTCTCAAACTCATCAAGAGTAACCTGTGTAGGTGGTGGACTAGAACTAGGTCTAGGTGAAGGTGTAGGTGAAGGTTGGTCAGGAGAAACATGAGTTGCTTCAGCAGTAGTAGAAGGGCCCTCATCAATGGCAACTGATGGATTACCATCAGCAGCAACATTTGTAGAAGGTGGATCATAACCAACGTTATCCTCATCAGCAACCTCATTACCTTGAGGCAACATAGCTGCTAGTAATGGATGATGTGCCCCCTCATAATGAGTTTTCATAGAAGCAAACAATTTAGCAGATAAAGCTCCTATGGGACAAAAGACTTGGGCTTGGGTAGTAATGTCCAAAATCATTTGCAAAAACCTAGGGTACATCAAAAACTTATGCTTTTTCCTATGTATATTTTCAATCATGTTATCAAAAATAAACCTAGAAAAATTATAAGTTAAACCCTGAGAAAGACATACAATACCACATCCCAGCTGAGTAGAAAATTGGTCCCATCCTCCTGATTTGTTGCTTATACACTGAAGCAATGTGTGTACTAGAAACCTCCACATCGGGCAAAGCTAATTCTTGAACCATATATCAGTCCTCGTACCCTGGTATCCAATAGCTCTTAGCCCATTAAGTATCTCCACTGAATTAGAATGATAAACCCCATTCTCATCATCCTAACGAAGCTTTCTCCTTATCAACTCCTTTGTCACAACATACTCTGTTCCGTCAACCATAGCCATGATGTCTATGTCACTCCGTTTTGTAGCAGATGCCCAGAACTGTGTAACCAATGATTCATATATCATATTAGGAGAATGCGTTAAAGCATAATGAATCTTGGATCTTTTCAAGAACTCCACCATAGGCACATACAAATCATCACCCTTTTCTTTTCCCAGAAAAGCAACTTTGTTATGATCTTTCTTCAATTGAAGTGCCATGTGTAATATTGTAAGTTAGGGTTAAGAATCACAAAACCAGAAGTGTTTTGAACGTAAGTGAAGTGGGAATCGTTTAATTTGAAGTAAAGATATGCAAATAATGGATTGGTAGAAGTTGCCCAAATTATAGTCAAAAATATCGGAACTTATGTTGACCATATCTTACGTGTATTTCAACTTTAACCAAGAGGTAACACTCCAGTAAAACACGGTCAATCTCCTGAGTAATTCGCTTCAGCAGAAACCACCCAAGATAAAAGATATCATCAGTAAATATCTTGGAGCATTACTGTGCCACCCAACTCGCATTAAATTACATTAAACCTCGAATCCGTCTATATAACAATCCCAATACACACTTCACATATATCATTTATCCCCAATTTTCATCACAAAACCCTAATTTCATCACAAACTACAATCGACATCAATCAACCACAATCAGCCATGAATACCAAACCAGATGTTATTGATCCAACCTATTCTCCATCATCATCATCATCATCAAGTGATGATACTAACCTTTGGCGACTCTATATTCCTTCACAAACATCACGACCAAGAAAATTCCCCTTTCTCCCTTCTTTTGAAGATGACAGTGTAGTGGATCCAAGTGAGTCTTATGATGATTCTGATGACTCCACTAAGGAGATAACTTCACACCCTCAACCTCCACCACCTCAACTTAAACAAGTGGTGTTCGCTCTTCCTGCACCATGGTTTGGTGCTTCATCTCATATCGTAAAGGGGAAGGGCAAAAGGAAGATAGATTGATTGCTTTTTGGTGAAACCAGCAGATGAAGCACAAAGGACAATGTCATATCACACATCCATCTGTTGTATTCATCTTCATCATCTTCATTTTCATCAATCCATCCTTCCCATTTTGATCCTTAGCTCATCGTACTGGTCATGCATATCCTGGTCATGCATATCCAGCAGTTGGAATAGATGATATGAGCTAGTAGATGATAGGAACTTAGTATAGGTTCAGTAGATCATGTATAGTTATGAATCTTATATTTCCATTTGAAGTTGATTGTATGCATTGTAAGCTGTAAGCTGTAACCTGTATCTTGAATGAATGAGCATCTTTAACTTCAGTAGATGAACTTTGATCACTTCAGTACTTATATTTCAGTAGAAACAATTTGCTCACTTTAGTGATTAGCTTCAGTAGAAAACAAGCTTCTAGCTTACATGACCATTCTTCAAAGAATCAAACTTGATGAACTTGAACTGAATTATGCAATCTGCAAAACAGACATAGAGAAACACACAAACCAAACCAAGACAAACTAAAAGAACATTAGTGGGTTAGTGTTAGCAAATATATAAACTAAAATACAAAGTTTACAACATAAATCCTCCCCTGAGGCATATGCCTCCCCTGAGGCCTATGCCTCCCCTTAAACTTTGCAGTTAAGGGTTAAGCATACCAATATGGACCACAAGGTGTTGAAACCTTGGTCCATCAAAAGCCTTAGTTAACAAATCTGCCACATTATCATCAGTGTGAATTTTAACCACTTTTATCAAATGTTTGTCATATGCATCTCTTATAAAGTGGTGCCTGATTTCAATATGCTTAGTTCTACTGTGAAAACTGGATTTTTAACAATGCATATGGTACTTTGATTATCAATAAAGATTGTTGTGTTCATGAAGTTATACCCATAATCCAACAATTGATTTTGTATATAAAGAACCTGTCCACAAAGAATTTGCAGAAGAACATACTCTGCTTCAAGAGATGAGGTAGCCACAATAGTTTGTTTCTTACACTGCCAAGAAATTAATCTCTTTCCAAGGAATTGGCAAACCTCCAGTTGTGGATCTCCTATCCAGATTTTCACCAGCATAATCACTATCACTATATGCTTCCAGCTTAAAAGGAGACTCTTTTGGGTACCAAAGGCCTAAATGAGGTTGGCCTTTCAAATACTCAAAGATCTTTTTCACTGCATTCAGATGGGAAGCAAGTGGAGTGACTTGATGTCTAGAACAAGCACTCACAGCAAAAGTAATGTCAGGCCTAGAAGCTGTTAAATACATCAATGAACCAATCATAGATCTGTATAAATGAACATTCACAGGTAGATCTGGTTCATTATTGGTCTTTGACTTTGGAGCTTCATAAGGGGTAGTGGCAGTCCTGACACTTTCCATACCAAATTTCTTCAAAATGTCCCTCACATATTTGTCCTGACTGATAAAAATACCATCAAGTTTCACTGAACTTGAAGACCCAAAAGAAAGTAAGCTCCCCCATAGCACTCATCTGAAACTCTCCCTTCATCAACTCCTCAAACTCCCTGCACCAAGCTTCTTTAGTGGAGCCAAATATAATATCATCCACATAAACTTGCACAAGAATGATGTCTATGGAATTCTTCTTTAGGAAAAGTGTTTTATCAATGGCACCTTTTCTATAGCCATGCTTCAGCAGAAATGATGAAATCCTAGCATACCATGCTCTTGGTGCCTGATGTAGTCTATAGAGAGCTTTAACTACCTTGTAAACATGATTTGGGTGATCTGGGTCTTCAAATCCTTTGGGTTGAGTGACATAAACCTCCTCTTCAATTTCACCATACAGAAATGCACCTTTAACATCCATTTGATATACCATGAAACCCATGTAAGATGCATAAGCCAAGAATATCCATATGGCCTCTACTCTAGCAACAGGTGCAAACACTTCATCATAATCAATCCCCTCCTCTTGTCTATACCCCTGAGCTACTAATCTAGCTTTGTTTTTAATGACAACACCCCTTGCATCTCTTTTATTCTTCAATATCCATTTGGTCCCAATTGCATACTTCCCATCAGGTAGTGGCACCAATATCTAAACTTGCTGATTTTTGAATTGTTGCATCTCTTCTTGCATTGGTCAAGGCCAACTTGAATCTTCAAGAGCTTGAGTAACACTGGTTGGTTCCACTTGAGATAGAAAACAAGCAAACAGACAATGATCAAAGTCTGTGTGATTGTCTCTCTACTGATTTGAAACATACGAGATAAAAGCTACTTGACCATACTTAGAACTTGTCACTTTGCCCCTAGTTCTAACAGGTGCATGAGGATCACCAATAATATTGGACTGTGGATGAGCAATGTTGATCCTTTTAGTAGCAGTGGTGTTGACATCAATGGATGTATCAAGATTAGTCACAGTAGGCTCAAAATCAGTGTCATAGGAAGGTGAGGTGAAGATGCCTGCTTTAGGTTGATGATGACCAAGATCCAAGGACTTGGAAAACGTGTATAAGGTTCTCCCAAGTCTGTTGACACGCTAGTAGAAACGGGAGTAGAAACAACATGGCTATCAGCAGATTTTGTGATGATAGGAGAAACAGGATCACTTTCAGCAGAATGGTGATTTCCACTGATTGCTTCTCTTGCAATCTCCTCAGCATTCCTCTCAGCTTCAAGATTAGCTGCATACTCCTGCTTCTGAAGCCTAGCAAGGTCCTCTTCATAGTTGGACTCATCTTCACTCTCATCAGTAGTAACTCGGAAGTGTCACCGCAAAATTGTTAGGGGAGAAATAAGGTACAATAATAGGATGTTCATCATCCTCAAACTCACTATCAGAATCAAGATTCATGGTAGCAAAGACTGCCAGTGGGAGACACTTGTGTACCTGCATTTTGGTTAGCCACATGTCTAGAATAACCCAAATAATCAGTTAAGTAATCAAGGTCAAATGAACAAACATGACCTTGTCCTTGAACATTAGGCTTGTCTTCAAGAAATCTCAGGTTCAAAGTCTCCTCAATCTTCTTAGCATTCAACTGACAGAATTCCTACTTTGCAGAATTCCCAACAAAATTTTATGACGACTTGTTAAAAAAAGGGAGTTTTGTAGCGAGTTGTGTGATTATGTTGACCTAGCGACTTGTTATTTAACAAGTTAGCGACTTGTGTTAACTGAAAAGAAGTGGCAACTTGTATCATGAAAAAGTAGTGGCGACTTGGTGACCAGATATAAGCTAAGCATAAAGATGTAGAGACTTGTCTATTGACTATTGAGTCAATAGCGATCTGTAATGAAAAAAGGTAGCGACTTGTGTGTTTTGTCTTATCAAAGAAATCTAGCGACATGTTAACAGTCAATGGCGACTTGTTCTAAGTATGTAAAGAATATAAGGAACGTAGCGACTTGTCTGGAAAAAATTTAAAGAAGAGATGATGAAAACAAGACCACGACCACAATATCAAATACCATTTACCAAGACTTACAACCCTATACTTCAGTAATCTTACATCAACAAGATCCTAATACAACTCCATTTCAACTAACAAAACTCGAAACAAATTTAAAGTGTGTACAAGTCGAAATAGTTACAACTGATCTCAGTTTTGGTATCATTCATGGGTAAAAGATCTATCAAGATTTTTCAGATCCAAACAACCCCACAAGAAAACATCATTGATCTAAATGTGAAGCTCATCACTTCGTTTGATATTTGAAACTTATAAAGATTGAACAAAACCTTCAAGTTTCATTCAAATCTTGTATTCGGTTTTTATCAAAATAAAAATAAAAATCGACTACTAAAGTTAAAGGATCCTCAAATGCAATTATCCAAAACCATGAAGTGAGACTAACAATTCATGTTAATTCATTTTTCATTCATTCATTTATACTAAACTGAAACAAGACCAATGGACTAATTCGTTATACCTACCCGTGATTCTTATGGGAGATTGAAGTCTGTATCAACATCATGTCCTCATAGCCGATTCAAGAGCATCAAGCCATCCCTGTGTCGAGCTCGTGGTGGTCATAAAGATGATTCAATCTTGCTATGTGTAAAGATGTGGAGCGTTTTCGTTTGGAATGTTAAGTGGGGGCGGTTATCACAAGAGATGAGATTTTTTTGGGTTTGTGAGATCTTGATTAAAGTTGAGTTCTGAGATATGAAGTGAGAGAGAGTTTAGTGTGGTAGGCGAATATATGAGTTTGTGTTTTAGGGTTATGACAATTGAGTGAAATTAGGGCATTTAATCTCTTATATTACCGGTTGTGAAACCCCATCTTGGATCGGATATTGTTTTATGGGATCGGGTCTACTCAAGCAGGTTTGGGCTTGGATTATATCTTCTTTATCTGGGCTGGAACGTTGAGCATTTGGGGCTTGTATCATTATGATGGATCTGGTTATTCGATTGAAGCAAATGGGGTGCAGTATACAATGTACAAAATGTAAAACCAATGTGTTATCTAAAATTTGATGATTTTTGATAATTATTGGTACAATGTGAGGTTTTTTTTGGATTGGTTTAATAATCTTTACAGAGGGATACAATTCATGGCTTGAATTATATAATGGAAAAAGGAATGACTACGGGGTATTTGTACAGGATTATTAACGAGAATTTGAAGTAACGTTTCACGAGTGAACTTCTTTATCTTTGAGACGTTGGTTGGTTGGATGCATGTCTCAAGATAACTTGTTGGGACATAACTATCACTTTAAGTGATTATGAATTGACAATCTGGTTATAACTGATGTAAGGAGTTACGTCGTCGTGCTCACAGTGTATAACTATCACCCTAAGGAAGTTGTAGTACTTAGTGTCACACGGCGGTGTGGATTGTTCAAAAATATAGAACAAGAAGTAAGTCACTAAGTTGGGATGTCTCCTTTCTCTTCAAGTTAGTCGTATCGGGTTATCTCCATATGTGCTCATTAATATTAGCCGTTGAATCAATGGAGGTTCAATTTCAAAGAATTCCCATGAGATATTCGACGCCACATAATGTTAATGATACTTCACAGTCTAAGCAAAATCTTTCAAGAATCTTCAGTGTTAGGAATTAGAAATTCCAGGTATTAAAGAGTCGGTCACCTCAAGTATATGTAATCGTTAGAAAGCTCGTAGTCGTAGTTATTTTATTTTAAGTAGTATTTAGCTTTGTAACACCATGGAGGACGGACGGGTCTTTACCCACTGTATGCCTGATCCACAGCCCGTTGTGTGGCGTTTTATTGTAAGACTATAAATACTCTATACATTTCAAGGTAGAGAGTTGGAGCTCATAATAAGATTTTTCTTTCTCTCACTAAACTTCCCAAACCTCTAGCTTTCTCTCTCTAAAACCTCTTGTACGCCTATTTTATCTTATGGTTTAGTGTGTTTGTGAAATCCAATACGTTACAAATGGTATCAAGAGCCATGTTTGATCATCTCTTACATATCTTTGGATATCTAGTGACTTTTAGGTGGTTTTAGAGTTTGAATAAGTTTAGTGGTTTTTGCATCATTTGGATCATTTCTAGTGTTAAAGTTTGAATCTTGGGTGTTGTTTTGTGTTTACAATCATTGTATGTGCTTGGGTTTTGATTTGGTAAGCTTGAATCATCATGGTTGGGTTGTTTTTGGATTGAAAAGTGGTGTTTATGTGTTTTTCTAGCTAGCGACTTAAGCCACGGATTGTTTTTCTTGCTAGCGACTTGCTTTGTAAGTTGTTAGCGAGTTGTAGTTGAAGTTCTTAGCGAGTTGAGCTAGCGACTTGTCTATTGAGACAAGCCGACAAACAGTACACTTAGTGGATTCTCCACTACGAGTAGCGACTTGGTGTAAGTTAGCGACTTGTACTTAAGTTTGTTAGTGAGTTGGTGTTAGCGACTTGGTGCTTAGTGAGTTGCTCCTTAGCGACTTGACAACTTAGCGACTTGGTGCTTAGCGACTTGCTGTCAAAATTTTGCTAGATACTTGGTGCTTAGCGAAGTTGTTATTTAGCTTACTTGTGTCTTAGCGACTTGGTGTTTAGCAACTTGGTTCAGTTTTCTTAGCGACTTGGTTGACTCTGTCTGTAATACGGTTTTCTCTTGATTAAGTAAAATCCCGTGAAAGAATTTATTTCCTGTTTAATCATAGAGTTATAAAATCCCGTTTAATCTGTTAAAATGTCTACCAACATTCCTACAATCATCTCCATCGAGGATGTTCAAGCAGCTGGTTCAGATACTTGTCCACCCATGCTTGACAGAACTGACTACGACTCTTGGGCTCAACGAATCAGATTGTATTGTCTTGGAAAGGAAAATGGGGTCAACATCCTCAAATCAATTGATGAAGGACCGTATCTAGTTGAGACTACTAGAGACATAATTGATACAGCTAAAGATGGAACAATGATCTATAGAATAGACAGACCAAAGACATATGATGAGCTCAATGATAAGGAGAAGAAGAGATTCGATGCGGATATCAGGGCTTCTAACATCATATTGCAAGGTCTACCAAAAGACATCTACAAGCTTATCAATCACAACACTGAAGCAAAGGCTGTATGGGATAATGACAAGATGCTTCTCTCGTGTTCAATTAACTATTAAAGACAGAGAATCTCAATTATATGATGAATTTGAACATTTCAAGATGAAACCAGATGAGAGTGTCTATGAGTACTATGTGAGATTCCATAAGCTTGTGAATGACATGAGGAACATCAGAATGACCATGCCTAACATTCAGATGAACTCAAAGTTTGTAAACAACATGAATCCCGAATGGCACAAGTTTGTCACTTCTGTGAAGCTCACTAAAGGATTGAAGAATACGCATTATGAGCAACTGTATGCCTTCCTTCTACGTAATGAGAGACATGCTATGTTTGAGAAAAGGATTCGAACAATTCAAAACCAATCGGGAGAATCAAGTTCATCTAATGACTCAACCGCTTTTACACCAACGTTGGAATTACCACCAAAGCTTCTCAAGTTATACCCATGGGTAATGGTAATCACAAACTCATTCCCGATCCAATGTTCAAACAAGATGATGCTGATGCATCCGTTGGAAACTTCATTAGTCAACTAGCTCTCATGATCAGTCAAAACATGAACACTCTCCCACGCACCAACAACAATCTCGAACAAAGATCCAATCCACATAATCAAGCCACTGTCAGAGATGGGAAGGTTATGGTGCAGCCAGTTCAAGAAAGGCTGTACGATCAGAGAAGGGGTGGAGCAGGTGGAGGCTATGGAGGAAATTAGAACCGAGGAAGGATGGAAATCAAGGACAAGCAAAGCCAGTCAAATGCTACAACTGTGGTGGTGAGGGACACATTGCTAGAAACTTCACATCTCCAAAACGCCCACAGAATGCGAGTACTTCAGGGATAAGATGATGCTAGTGCAAGCTCGGGACAATGGTGTTGCGTTAGATGAAGAGGAGTTGTTGTTTCTCGCTGAGGGCAATGCCAAGACCTATGATGCAGATGTGGATGAGTAGCCAATTCAGGAGATAGGTCACAATCATCAGAATGCCTTTCAAGTAGCCGACGTGATGCATATGACTCGATGTTGATGATGGACCCTCTTGCACAAACAATTTTCATGGCTAGCATTTCTCCAATGGTCTCTCCTAAGGTCTCATCTTCACCACAATCTGGACCATCTAAAGACAAAATCATCTCAGAGGTATTAAAACTATACGATGAAGTTGAGGTGCAAAAGATACATAATGAAATACAATCAACTGAAATCATTGAGTCGGATATTGAAAATATGGGTAATATCAATGTTGTCCCATATGATCAATATGTGAAACAAAGTGAAAGTGAGATTGTATCAAGTGATGTATCTTCTACAGTCAATGATGACTATGTTTGTGATGAATACACCGCATGTGCCCCTGATGATTCTGTTATCTCTGAACTTAATGCCTATAAAGAAAGAGTTGCCATTTATGAACAACGTGCTAAGTTTGAGTTAACCACTCGTGAGCAGGAAATGGATGACCAAATGCGTATAATCATTAGAAAAAGTAATTTTAGAGAAGAAGTATTAAAACAAGAGTTAAACTCTTTACAAGAAAAGCTTTCTAAAACTGCTAAGCAAAAGCAAGAACTTCAAGAAAATGTCGAAAGGCTTAAGCAGGAATTTAATGCTAAGGAATCAAAACTTTTGAATGATTTTTCCAATCTAAAAACTTTGAAAAACAAACTAGAAAACAAGCTGTTCGTACAAGGTAACACCATTCAGACTGCTTACTTGTTCACTAAGCATAGAGTCTTAAGTGACAAGCATAGTATCCCCATTATTAAGGAATCCAATCCTGAGTATGTTAAGAAAGCTAAAGAAGCCCAAAAGGTCATCTATGATGGCAATGAAATCCTTAAGCCTAGACAAAAACCTAGTTGTGCTGATAGCACTGAAGAAGATAAACAATTAGAAGATGTCACTAAAAGGAAATTGGATGTAAAACTTAAGAGCCCTTCTTGCATAGAGAAAAGAATCAGTTTAAAGCACCAAACTACTCTAAGGAAAATTGGATTGATTTTAACAAGTTTAAGCCTCAAACGTTGTTAACACCTGAACAAGTGTACTAGAAAATGGACTTAGATAAGCAGAAAGTGGAAAATATTGTTGAAACAAACCCTCCCCTTAGGAAAATGCCTAAAGCGACTGTGTATCCTCCAAATACACCAATGCATCTAGTTCCGAGAACTATTGCCACTAAAAGCAAGACCTTAATCAGTCAATATGTTATCTTTCAACTGTTTGTTGATTTTGAGAAAACTTGTAAGAAAAGGATCACACCAACTGGTATAACTGAAGGGGAAAGGGGTTTTGAGCAAACTAAAGAATGTTATCTAACTAAAGTCATGCCTTTCTTTAATCAACTAAAAGATCAATTTGAGAGTCTTAAAAAGGGAAGGAATTCTGACATTAAAGAAATGGAAAAGGAATTTGATGCAATGATAGTTGAGGTTAGTGATTATGAGATAGCATTAAAATATAATTAGATTGAGAGGAAGAACTTGCATACCTTAAATGAGAATCGATTTCAATGTATTGCTCAAGATGTGTTCTTCATCGCTACAAATTGTTCCATTAATGCTTCTTAATTTCATGAATTATCTGTTGCTCTGAAAGTCTCCCATGATCGTGTCATTGAGCTTGAAAAGATTAATTCAAAACTTAATGAGAAAATTGATTAGGATGATCACGATAATTTGGTAAAGTATCTTTCTAAACTAGAAGTTGAACATTTTGATTTACAACTAAAATATCAACATCTAAAAGAAAATGTTAAAACCTCAAATATCAAGACATCCTTGGATGCTCCTGAATTTGATGCAGTTTTTGAAATTAGCAAACGTGATGAATAGATTCGAGCTCATTGTAACACGATCAAAAGGTTGAAAGCCTAAATCTCTCAATTGAAGGGTGAAAAGAACAATGTGACTGGATCCCAAATGCCTCCTCCTTTAGATTCTCAGTACTCTCAAACGTTTCATCTTCAAAACTTAGTTAATGCCTTACAAAAGGAAAACGAGAGTTTTCTAGAAGAAAATGAAAAAGTTAAACGACACTTTAAAGAGTTATTTGATTCAATGAAAGTCACCCGTGACCAAAACAACGAAAATATAACGTCTTTACAAAAGGAAATTGAGAATCTGAGAAGTCGTGAAAATGGGAAACCGCCACTTGTTTTCAATAAGAATGTTGTCTCAAAGTCACCCTTAGACTGCAAATACACAGTGGCAGTTAAATATATTCCTCCTCATCTTAGGAATAATGAACATGCTTTTCATGACTACTGTGCTTACCTTAAGGATAGTCTAGAATGACTCCGTGAGATTGTCGAAGAGGATTTCATTAACAAACCTATTGATAGAGAAATCAGGTCTGCTTGCCTCCATGCCAAACGATCTCAAGAGCTGCTAGAATGTGTAATTGCAACATGTACTAAATCCTTAGGTGCAAAAGGCAAAGCGGTGATGTCTTGTTCTATGCCTAGTGCCAAGCATGAAATCCGTTCTATGCCCAACGTCATGAATGCGAACTCTAGTGTGTCTTCTAGGAGTAAAAATCCCAGTACTTCTGATGTTAAGAAAGTGAAGTCTAGTGTACCTGCAAATAGCTCAAATCACAGTTTTAAGAAAGTGAACACTAATGTGCCCTCTAGTAGTTCAGATCCTTGCACATCAAGTTCAGGAATGCAAAAATTAGATCAACCAACTAATGTTCCCATAATTCCCTCTACAGGAGTAATCAGTGACATTAAAGCGAGCAGGTCAAAGTCTCAAGACAATACAAGGAATGATAGGACCTTGCAAGCTAAAAATGTGCATTGGAAGAGAGTAGAAGACCAATCTAGGAACTTTAAGTTTGGGTCAAATAAAACGAATCGTGTTGATTTTAGTATTAGCCATAGGCGCATCAGTAATTAATTCAATTTTGATACTATTTGCAAACCTTGTAATGATGTCCGCTTGAATTCATTGCTAATCATGAATGTGGTATGAATGCTTTGTCTAATCTTTGTCAAATGCCCGTTAAAATTGTTAATGCTAATAATCGTGCAAAGAAGGCTAAAAGGCAAAGAAGAAAGATTGTTAGAAAACAAAGTGGAAACCCACGGGAAGAACATTTATAAGGATAGGTTATTATTGGATACCTTTTGGCCATAAGAATAATAAGTTTTGCCCTCAAACTGCTAAGACTATGCCCACTAGAAAATGGATGCCTACTGGTAGAACTATTCCTTAAGAAGTGAACATACTTTGAATAGGTCAAATACGACACCAGATTGCATCTATTCCCAATGATTCCATTGCTTCTACTTCTGATATGAATGGTTCTATTTCTGATGTGGGTGTTCCAATTATCGTCACTAACAAAGTGGAACCCATTCTTGCATGGGGATCCCAATTATCCAGCTTATCCATTCCTGTCGTGTTCAACTGCAGATCGTTCAAATCGTTCGTGGTACCGGACACAGTCGTTCCAAGCATATGACTAGAGACCGTTACGGCTCATGAACTTCGTGAGCAAATTCATCGACAGCTTAGATTCGGAATGATCATTTCGTGCAATTATGGGTTATGGAGATTATGTTGTTGGAAAAAGTGTAATCTCCAGGTATATTATGTGGAAGGTCTTGGTCATAACTTGTTCTCTGTTGGTCAATTCTGCGATTCCGATCTAGAAGTAGCCTTCAGAAAACATACTTGTTTCGTTAGAGAACTTGATGGTAAGGAACTTTTAAGAGTTTCACGTGGTTCAAATCTATACACCATCTCTATCGAAGATATGATGAAGTCTTCTCCAATTTGCTTGTTGTCTAAGGCTTCTAAACCAAAGTCATGGTTATGGCATCGTCGTCTCAATCACTTGAACTTCGGCAAGATCAATGATCTCTCCAGAAAGGACTTAGTTGTAGGTCTACCTAGACTTAAGTATGAAAATGATCATCTTTATTCAGCATGCCAATTGGGAAAAAGCAAGAAGTATGCCCATAAACCCAAACCTACAAACTCAGTTACAGAAGTTCTTCATACTATTCACATGGACTTATGTGGACCCATGAGAGTGCAGAATATCTTTGGGAAGAAATATGTGTTAGTTGTGGTTGATGATTTCTCTAGATTCACCTGGATAAAGTTCTTAAAGACAAAGGATGAAACTCCAGATATCATCATCAAACTCATGTTCGACTTAACAAAAAATCATGACAATGGAACTGAGTTTGTTAACAAACAACTTGGTGAGTTTTATGAAAGTATTGGAATCAGTCATCAAAGAAGTGTTCCTCAAACTCCTCAACAGAACGGTGTAGTTGAAAGATGAAATCGAACTCTTGTGGAAGCCGCAAGGACTATGCTAATTTACTCAAAAGTTCCAATGTTTCTGGGTGAAGCCATGCATGCTACACCCAAAATTGATCCTCGATTCACCGCTCATGGAAAAACTCCATATGAACTTGTCCACAATAGAAAACCTAATCTTTCATTCCTTCGTGTGTTCGGTGCTTTATGTTATCCAACTAATGATGGTCAAGATTTAGGAAAACTATGAGCTAAAGCGATATTGGAGTTTTGTAGGCTATGCACCAAACAGAAAAGGATACCGAATCTATAACAAGAGAACCCGAAATATCATGGAAACAATTCACGCCACGCTTGATGAATGACGGTCAAATGGCTCTGACAATCCAGTTTGGACCCGACTTCAAACAGTCCCATTGGTTCATATCTTGTACCAAACTCTTCAGAACTCCATATGTACCTCCCTCAGAAGATGATTTAAAGAAACAGTTTGATCCAATGTTTGATGAACAATTTGAGCCAAGTAACAATGATATGACAATTCAATGCTGCTTCTATTCTTGTCAATGAAATTAATCCTTCAACTTCTATGTCATTAAGCCACCAATCTGCTTCATCAACAAATCTTCAATCATCAAGTGTACATCATGGAAATGCTTCTGAATCACAGGATGAAGTCAATCCCTTTGCTACTCCCAAAGATGCTCCATTTGAAAACATATTTGCTCCTCAATCATCATCGAACCATCTTCTTCAAGAGACATCGACTCTACTTCAACCCTCAACAAACCACATGAACACCTCAAAATGGACTCACGATCATCCATTAGACAACATCATTGGAAATCCCTCTCGCCCAAGATCCACACGGAAACAACTTTGCCTTATGGTGCTTCTTCAACTCTGTACTCTCAAAGATCGAACCAAAAGATGTTAAAACCGCCATGAATGAAGACATTTGGTTCAATGCCATGCAAGAAGAAATTCATGAGTTTGATCGACTTGATGTATGGGAATTAGTACCAGCTCCAGATTGTGCTTGATCATTGCTCTAAAATGGATCTTCAAAGTGAAACTTGATGAGCATGGTGATGTGTTAAAGAACAAGGCTCGATTTGTTGCTAAAGGATACCGTCAAGAGGAGGGTATAGACTTTGAAGAATCTTTGCTCCAGCTTGCTCAATCGAGGCAATCGAATATTCTTGGCTAATGCCGCAAGTAAGAACATGGTAGTCTTTCAGATGGATGTAAAGACGGCGTTTCGAAAGATCTTAAAGAAAGGCTTTGTGAATCCAGATCATCCTACTCACGTTTATCGTTTGAAGAAGGCTCTTTATGGTTTAAAGCAAGCTCCAAGGGCGTGGTATGATACGTTATCAAAGTTTCTTCTGTCTACCGGATTTAGCAAAGGAGCAGTTGATCCTACTGTTCACCAGAAGTCGGCAAACATTTAATTCACGTTCAAATTTATGTTGATGATATCATCTTTGCCTCGACCGACCCCAATGAGTGTGACCGTTTTTCAAATGAAATGGGTTCTAAATTTCAAATGTCAATGATGGGACAAATGTCATTTTTCTTGGGATTACAAATTTCACAAAGTCCTAGAGGCATTTTTATAAATCAATCTAAATATGCAAATGAGATTCTAAAGAAATTTGGATTTGATTCTAGTGACCCTGTTGACACACCCATGATTGAGCGTAAAACGGATGAGGACCACTCAGGATCATGGTAGACCAAACGAAATATCGTAGCATGATCGGATCCCTGATGTTCCTCACAGCCAGAGACCGATATTCTCGTTTGTATGCATGTGTGCTAGATACCGGCTAAGCCTACCAAAAGCACCTTGAAGCGGTTAAACGGGTCTTTCGGTACCTCCAAGGAACCATCAACATGGGACTTTGGTACCCGAAAGACATCGGTATGTCACTAACGGATATGCATGCAGATCATGCAGGTGTCAAGATACTCGTCGAAGCACGCCCGAGGTGCCTAGTTTTGGGTGATAAGCTTGTGAGTGGTCGTCAAAGAAGCAAATGAGCACTTCTATTTCTCTACAGAGGCTGAATACATAGCCATGTCATCTTGTTGTGCTCAAATCCTTTGGATGAGATCTCAATTAACCGACTATGGCTTTGTATTCAACAAAATCCCTCTGTATTGTGATAATAAAAGTGCTATTGCTCTTTCTTGCAATAACGTTCAACACTCAAGGGCAAAGCATATCGACATTCGACATCATTTCATCAGGGAACAAGTGGAAAGAGGTGTGGTGGAACTCTATTTTGTGAGGACTGAATACCGTTAGCAGACATCTTCACCAAAGCTCTTCCAAGAGAACGTTTTGAGTTTATTCTTCCACGACTTGGCTTGAAAAGCCTTCAAACAGAAACACTCAAACGTCTTCAGGAGGAAGAAGAGGAGTGAAGGTCTTTCTTCATCTATCTCTGTGTATATATTTATCCAAAAAGCAAAATAAAAAGTATAAAACTTTCAAAATCCATAAAAATGTGAAAAATTCGAAAAATCCTCAAAAATATTGTCATTTTGTCATGTTTTTCTCAATTCGATAATATCTACGGTCTTAATGCTGTCTTTCAAAGAATGATACGGGACTTTAGATGTTGTTCGAATGTTAAAAAAAAAATGGGAGAAAGATAAACTATGGTTTATTGTCATTTTAGGCAATAACCCGCTTTTCAAAGATAGAACAGAGCCATACTTTATATTGGTTTTCAAAATCCTTGCTCTGATTCTTTAAACTAATTTTTACTATCTAATGAAAACTAGTTGTTTTGAAAAATAACTCGGACTCTATTTTTGATAATCATCAGGACTTAAAAATTTGTCAAAACATCTATCTCTCAATCAACAACTAATGTCATTGATTGAGGGGGAGAATGATTTCAATTAAATCAAAAAGTTATTTGTCATACAAGTTTTTTCAAAAAGATAATCATGCATGTTTAATCATTGGAGTTTAAAGTCTCAAAATCTGATCCTTATCAGTTAAAACGCTTTCATAATCAAGTCACAATTCTCCTTAAAAAGCTTTCCAAATCAATTTAAATCTACAGAGATCACAAATCTCAAATGATTTGATAATTGTGATCGGGGGAGAATTTGTGATTTAAATTGGAATTAAACTGATAAATCGGTAAATGGTTTTATAAGGATGTACAAGCTCTCCTTCCCACATGTGCCAAACGATTTCAATTTTTCATGCACATGTTGAGGGGGAGCATCTATCTTAAACCACAAAGATTTGAAACGTGATCAATGTGCAGGTTCCCTCTTATATGTGCAAAACTCTTTCAAATCTCAAGGCACATATTGAGGGGGAGCAAGCTTGTGAAAACCTCATCCTTTCCTAAAATGCTTTATCTACTTATTTTGATAAGGGAAGTGATGTTGATATCTTTTAGAAAATGGTAATCAAAGAAGTTAATTCTTTCTCTTGCCTCCGTGTACAAAATGATTTCAAATACTTGATGCACATGTTGAGGGGGAGCTCTTGTTCTAAAAATATCAAAAACAATTCAGGTACAAAATGCTTTGATTATATATCATAAGTATCAGGATTGATTTTCAAATGGTTTTCAATTGGTTCCAATGGCAGATGAACAATACCAAATAGACCGACCAACTTTACTTTATGTATGGTGATATAAGGATGATAAGGTTAGGTATTTTGTTCCCATGATCCGCCAGAACCGGAGGGATCTACCCAGGGACAATCCACTAGATAGTGTAGAGTCCTTAGGTATTTTGTAAAAAGGAGAAAAAAAAGAGATATGGGAAGAGTGCGGACTGAGACTGAGCTAGTACTGGAATAATCCCAACAAGGTTCTAGTTATGAAGTCTCGGTAAGCACTGAAGGGGTTGAAGAATGAAAAAGAATTGAATGAGAAAAGGGTGAAAACAAATAGCCCTCCAAATTATTCAACCTTAGGGCAGATACCGGGTTCAATTCATATGCTACTGGTGGTTACCAAGGTAACATCGGTATTGAAGACAAGACGTCATGGACCCAGTGACGCACTGCACTTCAAACTTCCCAAACCACTCAAGTTCCTCTTAAAAGGACTTGTTTCATTCTCACGGGGAACCTACATAATCTATCGACTTTCTCTTAGAGATTGTTGATATTGAAGAAGGAGACCCTCTCCCTAATCTCCCACATAGGAACCAAAATGTGCACAAATTGAGTCTAGAGCCACAAGATCATCAATAAATCTCCTTAGGACACTGTCAATGAAGACTCTCTGTTTCACACAATGTGGAAAGAGAGATAATATCTTGAGTCCTACGCATTATCCTTGTGGTATTGCCAGAACATCTGAGTGATATGCAAACATATTCACAATGAAGATGGAAAGCCTTCTAGAGCCATCATCAAACAAGCTCCTGGTGGGTGGCATGTGAGATCTATCCAATAGATCAACCATGTGATAACTGAACAGAAACAATGGGGCGATTCAATCTTTTGAATCAATCCTGGTTTAGGTTATGGATTGACGGATACCTTTGAAAAACTGGTCATTGTGCTTAAAAACTCTTTTCATTAGCACATCGATCGTGTACGAATCTCTCAAATTAAAAGGTGCTTATGATTGATAATTGATTTTCATTAAAACCTTCGTTGTATTGCCAAAACAATTTCTATTGAGCAATACACGATTGTTTTTCAAATCTCTTTTCATCAATCAGTGAATCTCTATTCGCTGGTTCACTCACTACGTGTTGTCTTCTTTGAGATGTTTCGGTTTGAGAACGGCTAGAACAGCTGCGAAACCCTGTCAAGGAGATTCTTCGGAATCCTACCTGATCACAGGCAGTACTTGTACTGATCAACGGGGAACCGTTGGCCGTGTACCTCAATTCAACGAAAGTGATCAAAGACACTTTCGTGCGCTTTATTGCTAACTGTCTTATAAAGGTACACCCCGACGCGTTTGCGGTGATCGAATGGAGCGGTCAATCCATAACCACATGCTCACACAACACATTCATATCTAAAGAAATCATGATTGGTGCATCAATGACTCTGATATTATCACTCCATGCTTTTGCTACGCTGCTGCCAATATCACGAATCAACGAAAGCTTCCGCTACTCTGATAAGAAGAAATCATGATCCAGAATGTGAGCATGTCGGTCCAAAAGTCACAACATCACTAATTACCAACACCACAAAGGTTGAGTTAGAGATTTAATGTGGCTGATGATCTCAAAGCTGGCTCAAAACTAAGTATCACGTGGATCAGTTAAAGACCTCCACTCAGATTATCCAAACATGCAATTATGAAGAATCAAAGACTACGAGCTACAGAACAAAGAACATGGACGAGAATCCAAGAACAATCTCAATGTAATATCTGTTTGTATTCAATGTAATTTTAATGTGTGTTTGAGGTGACCTCCCTTAGGGGAGATTGTTAGGAATTAGAAATTCCAGGTATTAAAGAGTCGGTCACCTCAAGTATATGTAATCGTTAGAAAGCTCGTAGTCGTAGTTATTTTATGTTAAGTAGTATTTAGCTTTGTAACACCGTGGAGGACGGACGGGTCTTTACCCACTGTATGCCTGATCCACAGCCCGTTGTGTGGCGTTTTATTGTAAGACTATAAATACTCTCTACCTTCCAAGGTAGAGAGTTGGAGCTCATAATAAGATTTTTCTTTCTCTCACTAAAGTTCCCAAACCTCTAGATTTCTCTCTCTAAAACCTCTTGTACGCCTATTTGATCTTATGGTTTAGTGTGTTTGTGAAATCCAATATGTTACATTCAGCGTCTGTTATGATTTTTCAAGATGTTTGCTTATGACAAGAACTTCTCGTGCAAATGGTCGTACACGCTATGATGCTTCCAAAAGTTCGAAACCATCATGGGGGAGAAACGTGTACTTTGATGTTTTACGGTTAACCTCCAGGGAAAAGGAGTTTATACTACTTGACTTAGTATGGTTTGTGAAGTTGTCTACATTCGGGTAAAGAATTGTTGATGATGAAGGTGATTTGTTGATGAACCGATGCATGTTCCCCTAAAACAGATATTCACCGAAACCAAATTTGTCATTACATTTTCAAGCTGACATTGTTTTACGGTTTTGTCTTGATTTTGTAAAATCCCGCGAAAGAACCTATTTCTCGGTTTATATCATAGACTTGTAAAATCCCGTGACAATGGAAACATCCTGGTAATAGTAAAGTGCATTTCCGGATCTATCTTACGGTTTATTCTTGGTTTTGTAAAATCCCGCGAAAGAATCTATTTTTCGGTTTAAACCATAGAGTTGTAAAATCCCGTAATGATGGAACCATCCTGGAGAAAAGGAAAGTGTATTTCAGGATCTTTTCTGATGTTGGTGCTACGGTTTCTACTTCAAAGAAGAGATAAAAAGGTGTACTTCATGAATTGGATGTGTGTTTGGATATTCGTCATGGCAGTTTGGTTATTACATGGTTTTACAGGGTTACGTGCTTTTAACCATGGTCGGGATGAAACCATTATCAAAGTTCATTTAAATGTTAAAGAAGGCTAGATTTGTGCAGTTCAGAAGATGTGACAACGGTGTTAATTCAGTATTATTTATTTGAGGTTGAAGTGAAATATCACGGGCAAGTGTACTTAGTATCTGAAGGTATCGGGGATGGTTGGATGAAGATTCTTCATGATCCTTGTTCAAGTTTTTTTTTTTTTAAATGAAGACTTGGAAATCTAGTTATTTTTGAGAGTCTAATTTTTCTGGAGGAATTGGGCTCTTTTTGCCACAAAAATAACTATCACTTTAAGGAGTTACGTTGTAGTGCTCATTGTCACATTCAATTGTGGATTTTCAAGAGGTGATGTACTATAATACTTGATGGTTGGTTGGATGAAGAGTATAGAGTACTTAGAGATTCAATGGAGGATGAAGTCTCGGCACCGCTCTTTGTTACATATGTGCAAGTTTAAGTCACGAGTTTGGGTTAGTTTACTTCAGGGTCAAATTCTTCATATTGGGTTTTCTCCATTAGCTGTCACTACAAAGAGCCTACTGAATGATAATGGGGTGATTACATGTTTTGCCAAGAGAGCTGAAAAGAGAGAGATAATGACGTATGAACACATCAGTTCACGCCTCGTTCTCGAAAGAAAAGAAAAGTGTACGCTTCAGTGCGCTTTTATCTCTGAAGAAGAGAAATCTTCTCGTGACCATTCTCATCAACATGCTTCATACTTTTTCCATGTGCTTTCATTTATCAAGTGAACCGGACTACCGATGATTGTTTTCTTATTCCACTTGCTCAACTATAATGATGATGGCGACATCCTGTGCTAATTTTGCGGGGGAGAAGTGTGAATAGACTACATTGTTGAAGATATTCACTTGCTTAATCAAGAATGGCAACTCCGTATGCAATTCTTGAGGGGGAGAAGAAGTGTGAATTTACTGCATGGTTGATTGATATCTGAGAATAAATGGTCAAACGGCTCCAAACTCATGTAAGAACCGAGCTTCTTCTTATCGGATCATCTTTACATGGAGTTTCTTCTAAGAGCCGTTGGTTGACATCTTCACTCGGACTGATGAGTCTATCGACAAAGTGCTTCCGGTTAATGCTTCATGTATACATCAACATGATGATTCCGAACAATCTCTCTGTTCTTGTTTGATGTGATTGGTAGTTTGGTGTTACCATCTTGTGTGTTCGTTTCGGCCTGATTGCTGATTTCCTTGATGAACATCTTTCTGTTCTTGTTTGATTGGGAGAGATTTTAGTTAAGGGGACTTGCAAGATGTAAGTTAATTGGGATGTTTTTTTGGTGATGTTCTTATTTTATTTGGTGAGTTGAAGATGTTAACTATCTAATCCCCAACTGGACAATCTTGAAAAAGGTCGAGTCTACAGTCGATTCTACATTTTCTGCTATATGTTAGAAGACTAAAGACGAGTTGCATTTGATTACCTAAATACTTCTTCTTAATTCAAGCATTCATCATAAAGATTGTCGGTTTAAGGGAGAGCACTAATTGGGGGAGAGTTAAAAGCCAAAGTTAATCCCCAATTAGATTTGCTCACATCGTTTCTTCAGCAAGTTGATTCTCACAAGATATATCTGAGCTAATGATGTTCTTCTCAACAAATTTCAAGTATTTGGACTAATAATATGTTGCTGACTCAAGTATCAAAACCAAGGGGAAGGAGACACGATCTAAACGCGAGTAAACTTGATGAACTTAATACTTCTAAGTAATTGAAGATATCCCGGGAAGACAAATGTTATTACCGCAGAGAAACTCAAGGTTTGACTCTTGGCGAGTAATCTTGATGAGCTTAATACTTCTAAGTGATTGAAGATATCCCGAGAAGACTATTGTCATTACCGCAGAGAAACTCAAGGTTTGACTCATGGCGTTTAGTGTTCTTATTCCAACTATGTGGGGGAAGAGATAGAAGAGTCAGTTTCTAAAGATGAAAGAGGTACACAAGTGTGTGATGATTTTGATGTTATCACAATCATCAGGGGAGAGAGATTGTGTACATTGAGGATGCTCAGCTGTTTTACTTGAGGGCTTAATTAGTGATTCAGAGATATAATCACTTATTCCGGTGTTGACATCCGCATAGATTGTCACCGCAGAGATAATCAGCGATTCGGCCTGCTTCTTCAATGTTATCGGTTATTCTCTCTTTGGGCATTCGGTACTTCGGGTTCTTGAGCTTCATACACTTTCTTCAGGGGGAGAGAAAAGTATACATCGGGTTATTCTTTGGCTATTGGACTTAATCTGCTACTTCGATGGTATAAGTTTCTTTGTCTCCGGGTATGTGTATTCGGGTTCGTGAGCTCTAGTCTAAGAGACTGACTGCATCAATTCAACTACGTAGGGGAAGTGGTCTCTTGACACCTTTTGGAATGGATTGGTTCTGACTTGAGTGGAATGAAATTTGAGAAGAGTTATTTATGAGTGGGATGATACGTTGCTGTTCTTCTATTGGATGATATAACCTCAAACGATGAATCACAGTGATTATTCTTAAAAGGAGCAGCAAGTTCGATGCTAATGGTGTGCTTCTATGTGCACCTGGCTAAGAGAAGCTTGAAAGAAAGCTTTGAATCGCTTCACTAAAGGATTGTCGGTTTGGGGAAGCTGCCAAAGTCTCACTTTCAGATGGTTCAATTTCTTTCTTCAATGCAAGAGCCTCGGAAGCTTTGGTGGTGAAATTTTTAGGGATGATGACTTCTATCTTCTACAACGGGGCTGCTCGATATCCTTATCTCGGTACTCGTATCATCATCTTCTTAAACTATATCATCTACTCTATCTGTATATATTTATCTTAAAAACCAAATACAAAAATATAAAACTAGCAAAACAAAATAGAAAAATATAAAATCAACAAAAATCCATAAAAATTTGAAAAATTTGAAAAATACCAAAAATATGTTTTCTATGACATGTCTTCTGGTATCGATAACATCTGCGGTCTTAGAAATGTCATTCAATAATGGCACGGGACCATAGATGAAGTTCGAGCAGGAGGTGTAAATATTTCTTTCTAAACATGTCTTAAAACTATTGCTTGCAGTTACTTCTGACTGTAACCCGTGCTGAAACTATGGTTTGCTATTATTTCTGATAGCAACCCGCTCTTCATAAGAAATGAAAGTGTTGCGCTAAACCAATTTTCAAATATTTCGTGCACTTATCCTAAAACATATTGAGGAAAGTATGTCGAAGGACTGCTGTTCCTACACAAATGTTTTTCCGTCTAAAATTCTTCAGAAAAATATTTGTTGAATTTAAAAATGGTGGTAAATGAGTTGCTTGAAAATCAATCAGTATCGGAGTTTACATAAATTTTCAAACTCAATCAATGACTTCTGCGCTTTTAATCTTTTCATAAAATGAGTCATTGATTGAGGGGGAGAATGTTTTCAAATTTATATCATCTAACAGACTTTCTTAATTATCCTAAATGTTTAACTGAAAAATGATGTTAACCTACGTTGAAGGACTAGGTGCCTAGGATATGATTGTTAGGATTAGATGATTAGAGTTTGATAAACACATTATTCCCATACCTTATATGATCTGATTGATATGTTGAATTGACTTTTATTAGTCGATTGCTGTTTGGGTGATGTCGACCACCATATATCTGTTTGTGTTCACTAACGTATGCAGGTATATTGGTATAAGAATGTTCCCGATCCGGATCCCACCATTGAAGATGATTGGATGCCGAAAGGAAAGGGTAACTAGATCTTGGGTTGACAAATGAAGAAACGGAGCTTAATTGGACTTATATGGAGAGTTGGCATAAATGCAACGTAAGAGGTCTCACTGCATCAGAAGATGGTTTTCTTCTAAGTGATTGAAGAAACGGGGCTTAATTTGACCTTAGTTGGCATTAAAATGCAATGTAAGAAGTCTCACTGCATCAGCAGACGGTTTTTCTTCCAAGCCCTACAGCAACAATAGAAGCTTCTCAACCACCTAACGTATCTTTGTGCAGGATACCATTTTTAAACAATTTTGAATAATTTGATTAAATTGTTTTGAAAATGGAAAAATATTTGTTTTGAAAATAAATTGAACTAAATTTTGAAAATCACCGGACTTCTTTTTATCAAAACCTATGTCACTCAATTATCGACTTCGGCCATCGATTGAGGGGGAGAGTGATTTAAAATTAAATATTTTCAAACGATATTTCATCTATCAAGTCCGTTTGTACAAAATTTGTGGTGATCTAAAGATTTAATGTTATGTCATGGTATGATTTTTCTTTAGAATCAAGATCTTTCAAAATGAAATTTTTTCTGTTCTTGTTTGATTGTGAAATTGTTTTATTTTACTTAAAGATCTCTTAAAATAATCATATCTGGCACTAACAATCTTTAATATCTTAAAATGGTCCTTATCTGTCATTTTTCTAAGTAAATCATGCCACGTCTTTCCCCTAAAATTTTTTAAAATAATTTAAATCAACTGGGATCACAAATCTCAATTGGTTTGAAATTTTTGATCGGGGGAGAGATCGTGATTTAAATCTTAAATGTGTTTTAATGGAATTGGTTTTAGTCCTTTAAAGGCACTCTTGCCTCCATGTGCCAAACGATTTCAAATATACCATGCACATGTTGAGGAGGAGGATTTATCCAAAAAAACTAGATGAGTATTTAAACCAGGCGCATTTTCTCCCATGTTTTCTAAACCTAATTAAATCACTTGCGATCCAAAATCTCAAAGGGTTTGATATTTTTGATCGGGGGAGAATTTGTGATTTAATAATGAAATTTGATAAAAGGTGATCGTTTATGATTCAATTGTGCAGGCCGCTCTCTCATATGTGCTAAATGTTTTCATTAATTGAAGCACATATTGAGGGGGAGCATTTCAAATGAAAATAAAACTATCGAGGTACAAAAGCTTTTATGTTTTAACATAAAGTACATTGATTGAGTTTTAAATGGTTTCTTAATGGATTTTGTGATCGTGGATGTGCTTCAAAAGAACTCTTTCATCTATGTGATAAAAATGATTTCAAAAATCCTATGCACATATTGAGGGGGGAGAATTTACCAAGAAAATCAAATGGCTTTTTCTAATGAAATTGTGATCAAAGAAAATATTTCAAAGTCCTCTTGCCTCCATGCGCTAAATAATTTCTAAATCATATGCACATGTTGAGGGGGAGTTTTTCTAAATGATCAAAACTATTAAGGTACAAAATGCTTTGATCTCGCATCAAAAGTACCTTAATTGATTTTCCAAATGATTTTTCAATTGGTTTCAAGGAAGAATGAACTGTACCAAAAGACCGACCATTTTACTTTATGTATGGAGTTATAAGGATGGTGAGGTTAGGTATTAGTTCCCACGATCCGCCAGAACAGGAGGGATCTACCCAGGGACAATCTACTAGATAGTGTAGAAGTCCTTAGGTATATTGAAAAAAAAAGTAGAAAAATGAGAAATGGGAAGAGTGCCGACTGAGTCTGAGCTAGTACTGTAATAAACCCAACAAGGTTGTAGTTATGAAGTCTCGGTAAGCACTGAAGGGGTTGAAGAATGAAAAAGAAATGAATGTGAAAAAGGGTGAAAAGAAATATCCCTCCAATAATTCAACCTTAGGGCAGAAACCGGGTTCAATACATATGCTACTGGTGGTTACCAAAGTAACGCCGATATTGAAGACAAGACGTCATGGACCCAGTGACGCACTGCACTAAACTTCCCAAGCTACTCAAGTTCCTCTTAAAAGGGCTTGTTTCATTCTCACGGGGAACCGACATTATCTATCGACTTTCTCTTAGAGATTGTTGATATTGAAAAAGGAGACCCTCTCCCTAGTCTCCGGCATAGGAACCAAATGTGCACTATTGAGTCTAGAGCCAAGAGATCATCCACAATATCTCATTAGGACACAAAATTAATGAAGACTTGTTGTTTCACACAATGTGGAAAGTAAGAACATATTAAGAGTCCTACGCATTATCCTTGTGGTATTGCCAGAACATCCGAGTGATATGTAAAATATTCACGATGAAGATGGAAATCCTTCTAGAGCCAACATCAAACAAGCTCTTGGTGGGTGACATGTGAGATCTTCTCGTAAGATCAAGCTCGTGACAACTGGATAGAAACGATAGGGAGATTCATTCTTGAATCAACCTTGGTCCAGGATTGGAATTGACAAATACTTTTGGAAAAACCGTTCGATGTGCAAACCTTCTTTTCTCTAGCATGTCGAATGTGTATTCATGTTTTCAAACTCAAAAAGTATCTCTGATTGAAAAAATACTCTTGGAAAAACCGTTTGATGTGCGAATCTCTTCTTTTCACTAGCACTTCGAATGTGTACTCTTTTAAAATACAAAAAGTATTTTTGATTGAAAGTTGATCTTTCTCATAAAACCTTCGTTGTATTGCAAAACTCTTTCTTCAAGCAATACGCGATTGTTTTTCAAATCATTTTTCATCAATCAGTGAATCTCAATTCGCTGGTTCACTCACTCCGTGTTGTCTTCTTTGAGACGTTCCAGTTTGAGAACAGCTAGAACAGCTGCGAAACCCTGTCAAGGAGATTCTTCGAATTATACCGATCACAAGCAGTATTTGTACCGATCAACGGGAACCGTGGGCCGTGTACCTCAATTCAACGAAAGTGAACAAAGACACTTTGTGTGTTTTATTGCTAATTGTTGTTTGCAGGTATATTTGGAGGGTTGCATGATCGAATTGAGGAGTCAATCCAAAGCCGCATGCTCACAACATCCACACTTAATTTGAAGAAATCATGACTGGTTCATATCTACATAACCCGCTCGATATTTCATACTATGCTTCGCTTCGCCAGAAATATCATGAACCAGTAAGGCTTCCGCTACTCTGATGGAAAGATGTGATGATTCAAAAGTGTGAGCATGTCGGTCCGAATGTCACAACTTCACATGATGGCAACACAAAAAAGGGTGATCCAGAGATTTATTGTGGCTGATGATCTCAATGAAAGCTCGAAGATCATCAAAATGTGGATCAGTTCAAAGGCCTCCACTGAAAGTACAATATAATCGGACAATGAAGAGTCACTACAAAAGCACAAAGAATGTGGTCATTGAAGAATTGAAGTCTACGAGCTCAAGAACGAAGTCAAAGATAGAATGCTAGGAAGCGAAATGTATTTCATGTGGTGACCTCCCTTAGGGGGAGATTGTTAGGAATTGGAAATTCCATGTTAAAGTGTCGGTCACCCCAATTATGGTCTAGCATATGTTAGCTCGTAGACTTGTCGTTATTTATGTTATTCAGTAGTTAATTAGTTAGTTTGTAGCGTAGTATAGTCTAGAGTAACACCGTGGAGGAAGGACGGGTCTTTACCCACTGTATTCCTGATCCACAGGCCGATAGGAGGTCGTTGAGTCTCAGAACTATAAATACCCCTTCCATCCATGGAAGGGGTGGTGCTTCTCATAATCTAACCTTCCATATTTTGTGAACCAAGTCTCTAGCAAGAACACCCTCTCTATCTTTCTCTCTCTAAATATGGCTAACATGTATTTCCATCATCCAAGACCACCCGAATCATCAAACACAATAAATATATCGATCCTACAATTTCCCACTAAATTTTGGTCAACAAACTGATGCGTAAAGTGTTGGAAATACATGGAAAATCTTTCAATGATTTCCCACAGAAATTTTGGTCTACAACTTGGTGTGTAAATTGTTGGTAATCTATGGGATCTTTCCCACAGATTATTTTCTGTGGGTAAAGTTTATAGGAAAAACCAGTTCGTGTAGTAGTACAATACATGTTATAAAGTAATTTACTAGTTTTAGAACCCGCGCACGCACGAGGTTGGGGCATACGGTATAATGGCTAATAATATTTCAATAACTTTGTTTTGAAGCTAGAAATTATGACAAATCATAAATTTATGATTTTGTAATGTTTAAGATTTTTTTATAAAATTATATTAAATTTTCAATACTTGTATAGTTATAATACATGTGTATGCACAAGTTTTTACATAATTTTTTCATTATGTGTTAATAATGATTACTATTTTTTTTATAGATTATTGTTTCTTTTTTATAGATTATTGTTCCACGAATGATTTGACTTTGTTTAACTGGCATGGTGTTTAGGTTTTTGTTTAAATTTAACTATTTATATCATGTTTTAGAAATTATGTGTGTTTAATAACACATAATGACCTTGAAAAAATATTTGTCTTTGTTATATGTAGAATCCCGTCTACTATTTTCATCTCATGGTAATGTGTGAGGTCATGCATTCATTTTGATATTTATATTTCTATTAATAATAATTTAAACCGACTTTTAAACCCGTGCACGTGTTAAACTTATAAAGATGAAAAACATGAGTTGTTATTGAGTACGGATAGTTAAAAAGAATACTATTTTCAGATATCTTTACTTAATCTTATAAAGAGGAATAATATGAGTAGTTCGTATATGTATAATCTTATGTATTCATTTACATGTTACAATAACTTGTGTTTTTCTTTCGATAATTATAATTTAATGCAAATACATATGTTAAATATATACTAATAATAGTATTTATAAATAATAACAAAATACTGTTGTATTTTTTAATGCAAAATATAAGGGATATAAATTAAGTTTATAAAGTTATTAAAAATATACAAACTAATAAATATACTTTTTAAAAAATTAACAACAAAAGTTTTATTAATTACTCATATATTTTAGGTTTTTTTTTTAATTTTTTTTAACACATATGTTTTTTAGCACATTTTAAAAATTACACAAAAATTTAATAGTTTGACCAAAATGAGGTTCAGTTTTGACTTTTATTGACCATCACATTACTTGATTTTGCCACGTGTCAAAGTAAGGTAACCTGATCAGTTTAATTTGTTTTCAATAAAATTAATTTGACAAAATTGTAATTCTTTTATTATATAAAATATTAAACATATTCTGTCTCCATTTGATCCATACAAAATGTTTGGACTTTGTGCTCGAAGCGATGTATCTACATTCAAGTTTAATATCCATTGGGGAATTGAGGGTTCTATTCCCATTTGAGACATAGGTCTGGTTGTGTATTTGTCTGTTGCAATTAAATTTTTTTAAACTTTGATGTTAGTTATGCCTGAATTAGAATGATAAAATCAATGAAATGATACAACTTTTAAGAGAGCCTACTATGATGGAGTTTAATAAAAGTTTAGAGCATTCACTATGGTGTTTCAAGAATAGGTCTAAAAACTTATGAAGAGGTCTAAGATTTTATGTACCATAGTAAGAAACCATTTCATGTTTAGATGGTATGAAAAGGTCTAGGATTTTTAAGAAGTTCAAAAAGTGTTAATTATCATTTTTTGATTTTAATAACATTAATTTATGTTGGAACAATTCATAAATCTTAAAGCTTTAATCATAGTGGGAATAGGTTTATAATATGAAAAGTTTTAAAAACTAATGACAATGTAAGATGTGGCAATTTTATAAACCTTTTAAAAGGTCCACCATAGTGGATGCCCTTATAATAGTGCCAAGTCATCTTTCATCATTAATTCATAAACCTCTTTATTAGAGCATCCACTATAATGGTTTATAAAAAGGTATAAGAAAAAATGAAGAAGTTTATCATTTTATTAACCATAGTAAAAATGTGTTTCGTGCTTGTGTGAAATGAAAATGTCTAATATCTTAAACATCTTCTAAATTTAATGCTTTGTGTTTAATAAGGTTTTGTAAAGCTTTAAAAAGTTTAGGCATAGTAAAGAAAGTTTTATAACAAGAAAAAGATTTAAGAATTTATGATTTAAGATGACTAGGCATTATTATAAACCTTTATAAAGGTTCACCATAGTGATGCTTTTATTATAAACCTTTTTCTTACTATAAACCTTTTTTTTACTATGTATAAACTTTTTAAAGCTTTATAAAAATCATACTAAATGCCAATGAATGAAATTTAGAAGAAGTTCAAGATTCTAGACTTTTTCATTCCACATAAGCATGAAATACATTTCTAATTTTTCACTATGGTTAACAAAATAATAAATCTCTTTAAATTTTCTTAGACCTTTTCATAAACCACTATAATGGATGCTCTAAGAGCTAATACATGAAGCTGTTGTTTTAGTTAATGCAGTTTATTTCTAATTAAGACGGCATTTGTTTATTTAATAATTTTAGCACTATATCAGAGGAAATAACAAAACGCAATGTCCCTTTCCTACTTCAGAAACAAATACCAAGTCAATATTATACTTGAATGACCAATTTAATGTAAACAAGAACCATATATATTTTGTACCTTACACACTGAAAGTTGTATACTGTGCAAGATTTAATTTGTTCATTCGCACTCTGGTAAATTCATGGTTATATTATGTCTATTAGTCAATTTGATCCTCAGGCAAATGGCAGGAAACAATATATAACATCTTTTAAGTTTAATTTATTGAGAAGAGTAACAGGTAGAAAACCTCCAAACAGATGATGGAAATACTAGCCAACAATTATTAGCAGAAGACTTGGTCTTTATTCCATTAACCATCACTTGTCACTGCCGGATGGAATCTGCTAAATCAAGAATAATCCCAAAATGTAGTGAACATATTTAATTTATAATAACTTGGAAGGACAGTTTTCATTCTATATAAATTTAAGCATAGCTACTTTCATATTTGGGCACATAATCATCTTATAACTCATTCTAAATATGGCTGATTTCCAAGGCTACTTCTTCCTCTTTGTCATATGGATGATCTCCACCATATTGATCCGGAAATTTTTTAATTCTAATCGTGCTAAAAGAAATGTTCCACCAAGCCCCTTTGCCCTTCCCATAATTGGACATCTCCACCTCCTTGCGCCAATTCCTCATCAAGCTTTTCACAAGCTTTCTCTGCGATATGGACCAGTTTTTCGTATCCTTCTTGGCTCTGTACCGTGTGTTGTTACTTGCTCGCCAGAAATGGCAAAAGAATTTCTTAAAACATATGAAAATGCCTATTTAGATCGACCACAAAACTCAGCCGTGGTTTACCTAACTTATGGATCAAAAGACTTCTCCTTTGCTCCATACGGATCCTATTGGAAGTTCATGAAAAAGATAGTCATGTCAAAACTCCTAAATGGTACGACACTTGACTTGCTCCTTCCAGTTAGGCATGATGAGATCAACCGTTTTATCAAATCTTTATCTCAGAAAGCCAAAGATGGGAAGGCGGTAGAGCTTGAAGGGGAGCTGGTCAGGATGTCAAACAATGTAATATCAAGAATGCTTATGAGCGAAAGGTGTTCAGAAGATGATAATGAGGCGGGGGAAATGAGAAAATTGGTTACTGAGATAGCTGAGATTACTGGTAAGTTTAATTTATCTGACTACATTTGGATCTTTAAGAATTTAGATATCCAGGGTTTTGGGAAAAGGTTGAAAGACATTCGTAGAAGATTTGATTCCTTGATAGAGAGAATAATGAAAGAGCATGAAGAAGCAAGAAAACAAAAGTCAGGAGGACTAAAGGACCTGCTCAACATTTTACTTGATGTTTCCGAAGATGAGACCATGGAGATAAAGTTAACTAGAGAGAACATCAAAGCCTTCATTCTGGTAAAATATTAGCATTGGCCTATTAAAATTTGCAGATCATATCAAGGTATAAGTTGATGTTTGTATATTAACATATTAACACATATATCTTTCACTTTAGGATATATTTGCTGCAGGGACAGACACTTCTGCGATCACCACGGAATGGGCTTTAGCCGAACTCATTAACCATCCAAACATAATGAAAAAAGCAGTAGAAGAAATTGATGAAGTTGTTGGAAAAAACAGAATTTTACAAGAATCAGACATACCAAATCTTCCATACCTCCAAGCAATTGTAAAGGAAACATTACGCATCCACTCCACAGGCCCAATGATTTTGAGACAATCAACAGAAGACTGCACCGTGGCAGGTTACCATATTCCAGCAAACACTACCATTTTTGTCAATGTGTGGGCCTTGGGCAGAGACCCGAACCATTGGGAAAATCCACTTGAATTCAGGCCTGAAAGATTCGAAAACAATAACCTAGATGTGCGGGGACAACATTTTCACATGTTACCATTCGGTAGTGGGAGGAGGATGTGCCCGGGGACTTCATTAGCATTGCAAGTAGTACAAACAACGCTAGGTGCTATGATTCAATGCTTTGAGTGGAAGGCTGGGAAAGATGGGAATCTTACTACTGTCGATATGGAAGAGGGAGTTGGGATCACACTTCCAAGAGCAAACCCTTTAGTTTGTATTCCTGTGGCTCGACTTGACCCAATCCCATTGTCAATATAACCTGTCAAGGATCAAACTGTGTTCACACTTTCAACTCGTATCGTTACACAAAGTTCATATCAGTACTTAAAACTTTTGTATCATCTTTATTTTCACTTTATCTCATTCGCAACTACACTCTGCAATAAACCAGAGAATACAACAAAACTATTATCTCGCAGCCCATTTTTACCACAGTTCTAACAAATCTACGATTGTAGTGAAATGTGTACATAGAACTGGCTTAATACGAGCACGTGTTACGTATACAGCACTGAACTCTACTACTATTTTTATCATTAAATCGAATGTCGAAATACAATATTATATGACTCGAGGACTAATGATAGTAGTGATTTTTCTTGTTTGTCGGATCTCTCTAATACTTGTACCAAAAGTTACAAAAATTTGGTGATAAAAGGGAGTCACTAGTACAATCACCACATCCGCCTACGGATTTTTTCACACCTTGCCGACGCCCTGTCGTCGGCACCAAATAATCTCGGCGACAAGGCGTAGGCAGCCGTTAGTCGGCTGAGGCTCGTCAGGAACCACTATCCCGACGACAAAATTACCATCGTGCCGACGCCAATGTGGTCCCACAACACTTTCTGGTCAAAGGTTTTTTGTGGTGGAAACATATGATGCCGACGACAGGGCATCGACACTGATGAGTGGCCTTTTACTCATCATTTTAAACCCGTAAAACCCGGAAAAATGTCTAAAAACACCCAAATATATCAAATTATATTGCAAATATCCTTGGATTGTGTTTTTTTGTGTTTCAGGTACAAAGGATTGAAAACGGAGCAAAAACGAACATTTCCGGATCGACTCAACAACGTTTATGAGTTTAAACAGGTGAAGACAAAGTCAAAATCAATCCCGGGACATAGCATGGGAAATAGCATTGAAAAACGGATCCGAAACCGTCATCAAATACTATTGGGCCAACCCGATCCATTTATGTCACAAGCCCATTATTACTTTGTTATAACAAATCCTAATCCAATCCATTAATTTTAACAAACCCGGATCCAATTTTATCCCAAGCCCAATCCCACATTACCTTAAGCCCAAATCCAGTTTATAATTAAAACCTAATCCATATAACCATTTTATCCTAGGTCAAAACACCTTCCAAAACACTATAACTAAAACCAATCTTGGCGCCAAATTACTGTTCTCCCTCCCAGGCCCGGACCTGGGCATGGGCGAGATGGGCGACCGCCCAGGGCACCACATACATCAGGCACATCATAAGTTTTGATTTGTATATATGAAAGAGAGAATAAAAATTGATGTATTTTCATGGAAGAAGAAGAACGTCGTTACCGCAATGGAGGGTGAAGAAAGATAAAGTGAAAAAGGGAGAAGATGCTTTTATTTTGGACCGTTGATATTTCTCGATTTTATATTATTTCATTTGAAGAAAACCAAAACTACTTACAACTTAAACCCTTCATCTATCATATATGAACAAAACACCTGCATCAGTTATTAAGAAATGAATTATTGGCCATTTTAGTTTACATATACGTTTCATTTAGTATGTCAATGGTAATAATACTTAAGGCATCCAAGATAGGAGTTTTAAAACAAAAGAAAATATTTATATTTTCTTTTAACTATAATACGTTCATGTTTCATGTCTATGTGAAATGAAAATATCTAAATTTTTGAACATTTTTTATAAATTTAATGCTTTTGCAATTGTGGAGCATTTTATAAACTTGAAAAGCTTCACGCATAATGCAAAAAAGGGCTTATAAAATCAAAAGCTTTACAAATCGGTTATTTTATAATTTTATTAACTTTTTAAAAGCTTACATAGTTTTTATATGTATGCTTATTTTGATTCAAAGACGACCCTTTCTTCGGATTTTTGGCCATTTATCTATTCTTAGATAAGGGATGATTTGTGGATTCTTACTCGAGGAGTCTTTGAGCATAACTTAATATAATGACAAATAACAAGAATGAGAAATAAGTTATCCTATGCCATGACTAATGCAATTTGCCTATGAAATACACTTTCTTTGTCAAATCATATTCACTAACTTTTACCTCTAATGACTAACTCTATTCCAATGTTAAAAAGTCATTGCAAAGCTTTTTTATTTTTACTTTTATTAATATGATAAATAAGTTACGTAAGAGAGGGTTTTGCTCAATTGATTCCTCAAATGAGTTAAAAATCTACAAGCCATTAAAGGAAAAAAAGTTGCTCTTTTAATAAGACAAAGTCTTTCAATGAGTATTTCAAATAAACAAGAAAAATCATTGATCTGCCTCTCATCAAAGAGAAATGAGGTAAGGACTAAGGAACTACCTTCTACGAATTATGTTTTTGTTTAATCTATATACGAAAAATACTATGTTGTTAAAAAAAAGTTCATAAATATAATTTGTTATTATAATAGGGGCATTTTTCTCTCATCTCGCCCAGGGCATCACATAGCTCAGGACCGGCCCTGCTCCCTCCCCATCACTCTCTACATAGAAAACAAGACTCCAACATCACTATCCCACTTCACATGGGAAAAATTACATGTTGGCAATCCCCTTATCTCCCATTTGCTTAAAGGAAGATGACAAAGAATCAACGATTGAGATTAAATTGATTGGGCACCAAGGCTTGATGGATGGCTGTGATTGGATCAAAACTAATACTAATGGAACAAAGGCTCATTTATCTCTCAGAGGAAACACAACAAGAAGATTCCCCAAGACTTAGGGTTTTAGTATAAATAGGTTCTCTTGTAGCCATTCCAAGGCAGTTAGTTTTAGTTGTAGTTTTTCAGTTTTAATTAAGCTTTAAAAGTTTTCAATGTATTGTACTTTTTTTAGTGAATGAAAGTTTTAGTTCAAGTTTAAAATTCTGTCTTTACATTTACATTACTGCTAAAATCTGTGAAAAGCTTTGATAAGGATTTAAAACGTACGCTTTTAGGGGGTCATTTAAGCCCTAATTCGACACATTTTATATCCGTTACTGCTTAAAATCGTTCCTTTTCACTTTTTAGGTCTTTTGGAAGCAAAATGCTGGAATGAAACATATTTGGACGACAAAGAGCAAAAACATGAAGAAAATGGCAAAGTCAAGATCGAAGACACTCAAGGCTACTCAGCAGAACCTGACGGCGTCCCATCCAAAGGGCGACGCCGTCGCTCTATGAAGACTTGATCAAAAAGTGCACGCGACGGCTCGGCCAATTTCTGGTCCTAAAGCCTGACGGCGTCACGCCTAATATATGGAGGGCGTCACTCACACTTTTCACTCTAGACGACCCAGATCCAAGATTCAGACGACGTCGCAACTAAAGACCGACGGCGTCACAACTCTCAAGTGACGCCGTCCCATCGATGACTTGGCCAAAACGAAACCCTAATGACGGCAACCTGACGACGTCACTAGCAAAATGCGACGCCGTCACGATTGTAAATCTATATATAGAATTCGATTTTTCTTTATTTTAAGAGGTAGAATTTTGGAGAGCAAACCCTAACTCAGTTGTAGTCCGACTTGGACAATATTCTAGGGTCCCATACCCTATTTTACACATCAAGATAAGTTTGTTATTCCAATTTATCATCATATCTACCCCATGTTCAATTGATTGTGTGTATGCTTGCTTGTCTAACATGTCTAGCTAAATTACTTGTGTGTTTGATTAGATCTATGAAACCTAGTTATTGATTGTTGTTAGGTTGTCTCTTGTCTTAATTGATATAGGCTTAGTAGTGAAACTAGGTTTTCTTTGTATTTATTGCGTGAGTAAGCTTGAAGACGATAGGGTGCTCGGAGGAAATAGTCTTGTACTTGCTGATCCCGTGATTCCTATAGGAGAGATAACCTCATAGAACTAGAGAATACGCACCCCCTACGACTAATAGGAATACAACGCGTTAAGATAAAGGACGTGACAATTCAATCGACTTATAAAAGATAACTAGGGAGTAGTAGTATCTAAGTGAATACATCTTTAATTACCATACGAGCACACCTCAATTAAGCATAAAACTATCCGTAGTAATTAAATAACTAGATAATTAGATAATTAGTAGAAGTAGAGAAATTGGTAGAAGTACCACCCCCAATCATTTGCCCCGAGATTTTACCCTTGCTTTTTAAAAAACATAAAAAAGATTAAAAAAAAAATCATCCTCAACCCCACCTTCTCGTCATAAATTTCTTTCTAGCATTCCTATTCCCCTAGAAAACGATATCAATCCCCGAGGCTTACCCCATACTACACTACAACGATTAGGTTCACTGCCTAGAGGGTTGAAAAGCTTGCTCGTAGAAAATGAGGTTTTCTCGACCCCGAACCCACGCATCAAGTTTTTGGCGCCGCTGCCGGGGAATAGAATAGCTAGTTAGACTTCTATCTCATTTAGGTTCCCTTGCTTGATTCCTATCAAGTAAGATTTTTTTTCATTTTCATTAGCTTCTTTGTAGTCTATCCCCTTTCTTCGTGTTTTTGTTCGTAACCTTGTCACTTATCACCATGGGTGACAATCCACGACCAAACGACAATCCACCACCACATCAACCACTTCCACTCAACCAACCACCACTTGACCCACCAAGAGGCCGTACTCTTGGTAAATACTCTATACCGAGCCATCAAGGTTATAGGAATACCATTGAGCTCCCCATTTAAGCTCAAACTACGGCCCTGCGATCTGACACCATCCGGTTGGTGCAAAACGGATGTGCATTCCATGGACTTCGTTCCGAAGATCCTAATCAACATCTCAAGGACTTCCTTAAAATCGTTGACTCTATCGACCTTGATGCTACCACACGGGAGACCACGCGCTTGCGTCTCTTCCAATTTTCTCTACGGGACCAAGCTAGTAATTGGCTTGAGCGACTTCCCGCCGGATCCATCTCAAGTTGGGATGATCTCACTATCCCTTTCCTTGCTAAGTTCTGCCCACCTACTCCAAGTCAACCACTTGACCAACATTCCTTCAACCCTCTTCCCAACCGAATCACTAGTAAAATCGATGATCTTAAAGACTTGCATAGGTTATTTGAGAGTACAATTAGGGACGCTGTTGAAAAAGCGGTTAGCGCCTTGGGTGTTGGCTCCATGGTCAGCAATAGTTTAGGTGATGACTAGCAATACATCTAGAAATCAAATTTTCATTAAGTATGTGAATATTCTTCCTCTCAATCTCATTGCTTTTAAGCTCACATTCAATCATTTAAACCTCGTTTTCCATTTCATTAAACATCCTTTTCATTTCATTGACTTCTGTATCTAAGGCCTTTTGAATACCCTCAAAATTTTCTTTTAATTGTTTAAAGAATGGAATGACCTTTGTAAGATAACATGCTTTTGTTTGTTCAAAACCGCTTTCCCCCTTAGTAATTCTTGTTGGTGTGATTCTCTTCTTACATGTTTTCTCAAAATCAACAAATAGTTGGTAAACTAAGTATAAGCTGATTAAGGTTTTACTTTGAGTGGGAAGAGTTCTAGGCACTAAATGCATCGGCGTATTGGGAGGATACACTATAGCTAGAGGCAATTTCCTAAGGGGAGGATTATTCTTTACAAGTTCTTCAGCTTTTCTTTTTTCCATATCTAACTTCCAGAACACTTGTTCAGGGGTTAATTGAGTCTGAGGTATAAATATGGCTAGCCAGTTATCCTTAATGTAATTAAGAGTTTTGAAATTAATTTTATGACATACACACCAAGGATCAAATAATTTCTTTTCCATTTTCTCTCTAGAGGCATTTTGTATCTTTATGTCCTCTTCAATGTTCTCTACACAAGTTGGTTTTTATCTAGGCTTAAAAATCTCACTACCATCATAAATCACATCATGACCTATTTTTGCTTTCTTAAGATACGCAGGATTTGGTTCTTCTACAAGGCCAATACTGTGCTTATCACTTAATGGTGTTGCCTTGTACGTACAACTTGTTTTCCAGTTTGTTCTTCAAAGTTTTAAGGTTGGAAAAATCATTTAAAAGTTTTGATTCCTTTTCTTTGAATTTCTGTTTAAGAACTTTTACATTTTCTTGAAGTTCTTGCTTTTGCTTAACAGTTTTATTAATTTTCTCTTGTAAGGAATTTAACTCTTGTATTAATGTTTCTTCCTTTAAATTACTTTTTCTGATTAATTACGCATTTGGCTATCCATTTCCTACTCACGGGTGGTCAGCTCAAATTTAGCACGATGTTCATAGATGGCAACTTGATCCTTATAAATATTTAGCTGATTGGTCATGGAATCATCAGGTGCATATTCAGTGTACTCGTCAAACACACATTCATCATTAATGGCAGAAGCTGAACCACTTGGTACAACAGGACTTTCATCGTGCTTCACATATTGATCATATGGGACAACATTGCTATTACCCATATTTTCAATATCTGATTCAACGACTTCTGTTGATTGTACTTCATTGGGACAAGTCCAAAAACCAAACTTTTCCAATCAAAAACACCACAACCAAGATGAATCTAGCCTTCCAAACCAAAAACTAAACTAATATGATGATTCTAAACACAAAAGTATAATAAAAATCCAAACTTTAACACTAAGATGATCAAAAGAGTAAAAATGTCTCTAAACTCATTCAAACCAAAACTTATGAAAAACCAATCAAGAATCCAAGAGTACACCAAGTAGATGATCAAACCATGGCTCTGATATCATTTGTAACATATTGGTTTTCATAAACATACAAACATAAGTATATATATGGTTCGATTATATGAGTTCAAGAGAGAGAAAGATGGAGAGTGGGAACTTCTAGTGAGAGAAAGTGAAAGTATATTATGAAGCTCCACCCTTTGCCTTGGGAGGCAAAGGGTATTTATAGTGTCTTACAAAATACGCCACCTATGGGCTGTGGATCAGGCATACAGTGGGTAAAGACCCGTCCGTCCTCCACGATGTTACTTAACTAACTACTAATAATAACTAAATGACTACGACTACGAGCTTTCTAAGGATTACATATACTTTAGGTGATCGAGTCTTTAACTAACGGATTTTCTAAATCCTAACAAGAGTTTTCCACTCAAATAGGTCTGCGGTGGTGGTTGATTAGGTCCGGAATTTGAAAGGGTTGTTCACAAGACATGTTTGGTTAAGAAACTTGCGCAAGGAAATAATTTCTAGATTTTTGAGTGAGAAATGAGTGAAAATAGGTGAAACTTTTGAGAAATTTGCGGCTATTTCGTATCATGTACCTATGGAGAGCGCCATGTTTGCATATGCTATGTAAATCGGTTTAGAGATGTGATGGGAATGAATTTGTTGTTTGGTTTCCTGTGTTGAATGGTAAGGACCTGATGGGATTGATGAAGATTAAGAAGCTCATGTAATACTTAAACAAAGACCATACTTTACTATTTTGAGGCAATATTTGCCCAAGTGTCTGATGTAGCAACCCGTAATTTTTTGTAAGGAAAAATGACTATTTTACCCTTTTACTTTTTAAAGTTGACATTTGACTTTGACTTTTGACTATTTGACTTTTACTATTCATCCCGTAAAATTTTTTATTTTTATTTTACCATAATGACAAGATAAATAAAACTCGACAAGTCGTCTTGACGACGTACGTTAAATCCATACAGAACCGATTTCACAAAACCGTATCTGAGAACTACTTTAGGGTTTAAACGTCATTCGGGCATCCCGTTATGTCCATAAAACACTATAAACATTAAAAATATGTAATTCTACCATTCTACGACAATTCCACAAGTTTTGGAATTTTACGTTTTTCAGTTCTGCGTTTTACGCGTTTTTGAACCGCGTTTCCAGCTTTAGACAGCGTTTTAGAACCCAATGAGACTTATCACTCATTTTATATTCTTAAATGGAGTATAATGACGAGTCTCATCATTCCTACAAGTTTCGTATTTTTACAATACCCGGTTTTACGTTTTATGGCTTAACAAATTACGGTTGGCATTTAACGGAACTAAAACACATCATAAAACCAAGATATTATCAAAACATAATATCTTAGTCCACTAACACTATGTGACCGCCCCTTATGGGTGAGTCACCATAGTGGTGGCTTCATCTTAGCCATTTTACATGTAAACACATACAAGTGTCTTTAACTTAACCATGGTTAATATTTAACCCAATACATGGTTGACCAAACCTTCCCTCCTATAAATAGCAAGAGAAAAACTTCATAAACCCCTCATCCTTCCCCCTCCTTGGTCGTTCATATCATAAAACAAACACACATTCCATAATTTGATTCATGACTACAAGTTTATGCTAAGAAGTTGCAAGTAACAAGTTACTACATCAAATCTTTAGCAAGTTTAAGTGATCTTCTTGAGTTTAAATCCACTCAAGTCACTTAGAACTTCATCACCAATCCTTCAAGATTACAAGATGTATAGAACGGTGCTAAGGTGTGAAAAGCTTGATCAATCAAAGTCATAATCCTTACTAGTTACTCCTTTCTTTAGAAAGCCAAAAGTTGTAAGCAACTCATCACCACCACCACTCCATTGTCTCATGTTTATTATTACTAATCTTGCCAAATACATGCTATATATATGGTTACTATGTTGATTCATGATGTACATATACTCAAACATATGTTTCAATTCACATATTGTCATAAAAGTAACAAACTAGTAAACTAGTCATATTCTACATATTTGAAGCCATTTAAAACAACTATATATGGACTTGGTAACTTACATTCTACTGTAGAAAAAATAAAAAGGTAAACATAGCAACTTGAATCACCCGAAATGGACAAACGAGTCAAAAGTTATGGTAAAAAGAAGTTAACAAACCCTAGAAATGACCAATTTGATTACTGCTGAATCTGTCTTAAAATAAGTGGTACTTCTGATCCGAATCATCAAAAACCTAAAACATGAAAGTTGTCCGAAACGATGTTTTACGTTTGCCATGAGGGAACTTGGCCTAAAAAGACCAAATGATATCATTTACTGCCTAATATTTGTAAAACAGTTTTTATCGGCAAAAATTGGATTTTTACAAGTTAAAAGTATAAAAACCATGTCATTTTCATAACTAGTTACATATTGAATTTTTACTAAAATTTCATTCTTGACTATATTAAGAAATTGGGATCGCTAGTAAGCTATGAGAATTTGTAAAAACTAAATGTTTATTAAAAATATAATAAAACTTTATAATATAATAATCTCCACTCAAAACATATATTTTATCTACTAAAGTGCTACAATACTAGGGAGCTTAATGTGAGGGGTTTCATTTGGGTAAAACGTATCGACGAGTTGCTGGATTTACGATTTAAAGTGTCCTAGCTCCTCGAACGTTTACTACATGACCTCTGAATTATGATGGCCCGAACAGTAGTACGATATCTACAAACTAAATACGTTTTCACATACTAAATTGTTACTATGAGCAACAAACTATAAATGACTACATCATGATCAACATAGAGATATATATAGGATGGTTTATGTTTTTCCTAAACATTATTCCCATCCTAAGTCGCAACATTCCATTTTTAGGTTGCGCGTAGAAGTTTCCCGATTTGTCCATCACATCCGTTAAAGTACTTAACATCATTAATTCTAGGTGAGCTCATAGCCCCACTTTCTATTACTTAATTGTTTTACAAACCTTTGGGGGAAATACATGCTTTATTTTAAATCGAACACATTGCTTTCAAACTGTATACTTATCTGATTGTCATATTGTCACTAAGTAACCATCATTGCCAAACATAAGTCCCTAAATCATGAACCATTAATCACTGGAGAGAGTGAGCACGAATATTGTGAATAGATCTATTGGGATTGACGAATCCCGTTTGTGTGGGCCCCGTTAAAGGCAAAAAAACGCACTATATTTGAGTAACATTAGGTAAAAACGGCAATTTTACCTGTTAGGGCTGGTACCAACAATTTATCCAATTAATATTGGAACACGTTAACGCCTTGGTAGCATGAGCTTAGTGACAAACAAAAGCGGGCTCAAGTATCATATACTTGAGGCAGCCGTACCAAGTAATAATATATGTTTTGTTTTCAAACTATTGGTGTACTCACACTACCAACATAATGTGTTTAACCATCAAACAAAATCTATGAACTTCACTCAACCTTTGTGTTGATAGTTTTAAGCATGTATTTCAGGTCCATGATGTCGAAAGCTGGTACTGAGGGGCAAGGACTAAATGAAGAAGGCTATAATTATTTTATCATTCACAAAACATCAAAGACTTTATATTGATGTATTTTGTAAAGAATGGAACCAACTGGGACCTATTTTGTAAACTATGATATTTATATAAATCGAATTATAAATCTTTTAAAACGAATACTTTAGAGATCATTTTCTATTATTATGATTGTTGTGCCGTCGAGTAACACCCAGTTTGAATTCCGCTGCGTATCACGAAATTGGGGGTGTTACATCTGAAAGTTGTGAAGTGGTGTGTGTTTCCTTCTATTTATAAAGAGGCAATTAGGGTTTAGAGATAAACCCTAGAGGGATGATCAATGGCCATGAGGAGGCCATGTGTTGATCATCTAGAGAGCATACAAGGAGGACATGTGGTCAGCGTTCATAGAGTTTAATTCCGGCCGCTATTATTATGAATGTGGTAGCAGGAGTATTGCATGCTCAGTCTGATCTGATAGGTTTTACTAGGCCCTGCCTGGCCTGAGATTTAATTCCGGCCGCTATCAAGTGGGCCTTGTTAATGGGCTTAATTCGAGCGTGTAATTAGTGTGCTTGGGCAACTAATATTGATATGCTATCAGTAATGATAACATATCTAAAGGTGGAAAGGAAAAATTTTTATGTTCCAAGAATGTGGTTAATACGTCGAATAAATATGATTTACTATTTAATGAGTTTGACACTGTCTTTGAGGAGAATAAACCAATTAGTAAGGAAACTGTTACAAGCAAGGTACAAGAAGATGTGGACACTGGTAATGATAGCGAGGATGACGTGGAGAAAGTTGATAATGAAACTTGAAAGTTTCTACCATTGGGAGTAGAAGTGGATTTGTGACCAAGAGCTTGTATGAACAATGAAAGAAAATAGTGGATGAGGATTATGATCCTTATGATGATGATTTCTACGATGATCATGGTATCTCTTAAAATCAACAAGCTTTATGTGACACGTGGGATATCAAGGTTCACGGTCGAAAGAAGAAGTAGATTATTTTTAATGTTATGTTGAGTCAATTGTAATCTAGTCATAATCGTATCTTCGTTATAGAAGTAGTTTGCTTTGTTAGGTTAGTCTCATCGCCTATGTAATGGATTAAGATGTGGGAGTCACCCATATCCATTGTACTTAAATATTTTTGGAGTAATACATTTACCGATGAAAACCTTTACCAAATAAAGGACAATCACATTTTGTACGATTGGTGATTTCTTGTTGGGTCATTCGAATTGATCTAGAACTAGATGAGCAAAATTTCATTTTTTAGGGTTTGTGTGAAAAGAGGATGAAGATATAGTGGAAAAGATAAGTGTAGGGTTATAAGTGGGTTGACATCAAACGAAAAAAAATGACTTGGCAAAAAACCGGCTCCATGTAGGGCTAGGAGGTCAAGCAAGTAACACAATACATGAAAAGGAGGCGGTTCCTAGTGACAATAAAGGGGCAGCTAAAGCTTCTACTACATTGGATAAGATTTATGACGATTTCACTAGGTTACGAATCGTAAGGCTAAAGGAAAGAAGATTAGGATTCAAATGCCTTAGAAAAAGCCGTTTCGTGGTATTGATGTGGGTAAAGGGGCTAAATTTAGCCCTTCTAAACGTAAGCAAGTGTATGTAGTTGTGTCGGAGAAGCCGGATGCTACTAAGTAAAAAAACGCAAATGAGGCAAGTACAAGTGAGACGAATATTGGTACATCAAACCCTTTTGATGCTCTTGATATGGATGATACTGATGTGAATGGTATTCCTTGTCCTACTCCAATTGTTGAGAAAATTTAGAAGCTTGAAAAGCTAATTATTGATGGGAAAGCTACTCTTGTTGATGATGATGGTCTTCCTCTAAAAAAGGTTGATTATCCGGGTGATCATGTTAGTGAATATGTGGTTGCATGGTGATAACGATATGGCTAATTTTTAGCATCTGGTGTGACTGTTGTGGCTAGTCCTTCGAAGGGTGGGAGTGGAACAGTCAGAAGGAGTAGGTGGTGGCTACTAAGCCTATTTCTTCTTCTTCTTCTCTGTATATTTCTTCTACTAAGGGCGGGTAACCCTTTCTCTAAGGTAGAGGAGGTGGTGGTTTCTGGCAGTGATGACCCTATGGCTAATTTTATAGCATCAACTGGTGGCGGTCATGAGCTTGAAGATTATTATGATGACTATGCGGATCAGATTTACGATTTACCAAGGAAATTAGATGCTTTTTGTGACATGTATGATATCAAGCTTAAAGGCCGTGGTAGGAAGTAATTGTATGTTTGGTAGGTGTCAAATGTAATCTAGTGAGTAGTGGTTTCTTTTCTTGTTTAAAGGATAGGAAGTGTCTTGTTATGTAAGCTTTGTCGCACATGTAACGGTCTGAGATATGAGACTTCACCCATATCCTTTGTACTTAAACATTTTTTTGGAGTAATACATTTGCCGAAAAAACCCTTTACCCAAAAAGAAAAAGTCGGATTTTATTCAATGGTTCGTGTTTAATAGCAAAAAGAAAAAAAAAAGATAATTACATGAAACAACAAAATTTGACAAGTTAGAAATATTTTCAAGTCATTATCCCTATTTATAATTGTTTGTTGTTTCAGGTTCGGTGTTTTCTGTTTTCTATCTAATGTGCATCTTAATATACTAGCAGGGTACCTGCGCGTTGCGGCGGCGGGTATCTTGAAATAAAAATTTTCGGTAAATCATGTATTTTTGTTTATTATTCTCTTTTTGACAATAAATTTATGGATATCAAGAGTTTCATGTGACGTATTTTAACTCCTTAAATAAGGAATTTATTTTGTCTTTTTGGGTTTTTTTAAAGCGATTCGTATAACATGAGCCCGTTTGCTACGTGCATTTAGCCCGTGCGCGTTTGGCCTGTGCCCGTTAGGGCCCGTGCTCGTTTGGCCCGTGCCCGTTCGAGCCTATTTGGCCCATTGCCCGTTCGGGTTTGGATATTGGTATAATGTGCTTTATTATTTGTATTAGTGACATTTAATGCAAGAATTGTGTTTAAGTTGATTGTACAATATGCTTGATAATTTGTATTTTATATGTAAGAGGTGTTTTAATAATTGCATTAATTTTTGAACAGTTAATTAAGTGACTACATTTAATATCTTGACTACATTAATAGCATTAAAGTGATGTTTTGTCTTTTTAATATGTGCATTAAAGTGGTGTACATTATGCTTCATGTCTTGTAAGTCTGAAAATTAAGTGTGAGAATGTACATTAAAGTGGTGTACATTATACTTCTTATCTTGTACGTTTTAAAATTGAGAGTGAGGTGCTTTCGTGCATTATATGTAGTATAGATATCTTCTTGTTAGTTTTAAATTGATGAGTTTGTTAACCGTTGAAAAAAGGGTGCATATACTAGTAATTTACTAAGTGGTTTAAAAACATGAAAATTAGTTCACACAGCATGTTGACTAATTGTAAATAGACGACTTCCAAACTTTTGCTACCATTATTATTTTCAAACCCACCCACTTATATTATACTATAAGATTTCCGTTTTTTTTCCAATGTAATATTGCTAGTTCCCAAGCTTCTACCAAATATATATATTTAAGTTGTTTGAAAGAAAAAAATGCAATGGGCTAGACATATATTGCTAATGTTCATTACTTGTGTAAGAAGTATCACTTCATGTTAGTATTAATGAAATGAGAATTGATACCTACACCACATCTTTTGATGCGTGCATAATAATTTGTGCATTACAGTTTGTACCGTACAATACTGTAATGCACAAATTATGGTGCATGCATCAAAAGATGTGGTGTGAGTATTACCCATACTGAAACACAATGTTGGTTAGGTTAAGATTCTACAAATTCTATAAAGCATAACGAAGCAAAATATCACGTCCAATTGCACCGGATGGAAGAGACTAAATTTGAATGGCAGCAGAGAGAGCGGTCTACAACTTATCATATACTTCCATATTGTTAAAATCTAGTTATGGGACTTTTGTCTATCTATACATCTCTCTAGATAAAGGATGCAATGTGAACAAAAAAAAGGTCATTGAAGTACTTTAAAAGGGGGAAAAAAAAGAAAAAAAGAAACAAAAACTAATTAAAACCAGCTTAACGGACGATTGACAGTCCTTTTTGTACTAATCTTGTCGAGGGCGTGCGACCCAGAGTGAGCTGAGAGATCGAAGGCGATGAAAATGCTCAGCCACTGCAAGTAAACTCCTCGCTGCTTGACGGGTTGTCAGGAGCTGAATAACGTGATGAATAGTCTGGCGTCGCAAATTATCAGCCTGTAAGTAGGTGTTAGTTTTCAATGTTAAATATAATTATCAATAAGAAATGGAGAATTTATCATAATCTTAATTCATAAATGTCAATTACATGTAGCACACATTATGGTATCAATCAAATTTAATAAACATTGACAATTTAAAAGAGATACATTGTCTTAGTGAGTGGTTGGCTTGTCAAATGAGCTAAAATACTGAAACAACTATAATGCCAATAACACACATGTATGATTTGTTTATTTTTTATTTTTATCATCTGTGTATGTGTATGATATAAGATGAAAATAGTACATGCCTACATGGACTAGGGTGAGTTTTCTACTCTTAGGTGGATGCATTGAAAAAGAATGCATATTAGTTCAACTTTACATTAATAGTCATACGTAATTATAGATTATATAGTAAAATGAATTCTGAATGTTTCTAATCATTTGAATCCTAATAAATTATCTCAATAAACACTTGGTAAAATTGTTTATGCAAATTAGAGAAAATGTCGCCAGCATGATGTACAGAACTACTGCATTCAAAGTAACTAATGAGACAGTTTAGTGCAAGTCTGCAGTCAGATTGAGAATTCAGTTATTTGGGTGCTTGATAGTAACTTTTTCTCCTCTAAATTTAAACACAAATCTATCAATAAATAAACGGTACCATTGATAAAAAATATTATATTTAAGCAACATTGATTTTGTCTTATTTAAAGGCATACTAATAATTGAAGTTAAACAAACCTTAAATATTAAGACTAATTCAAGTTTTCAACTACTAACATGTGAGGATGACCCATTTCTTCGTGCCATCAAGTATGTTAAGGAAATCAAATTCGTTTAAGAATTCCAAGGATATTAGTGCTTAGGAAAATCAATCACATAGATACAAAAATATATGTTTTTGCCACCTTGGTAATATAATTATATCGTCTAATGAAAACAAGAAGATTTAAGCATTGATAATGCAGATAATACCAATTCCTCTTGACTTATAGAAGTATAAGATAAAAAAGTTGTAGAATAATAGTGATCATACGCATAGTTGAATAGAACAATTAGAGTGTCAATAAGGTTACACATAGCTTTCTACAATTATACACACAGGCCATGACTTTTAATTAAACTTTGAATATATTAAGAATCACATAAAACCTGATATATAGCTGAAAGAGGTATGACATGACAATACGATTTTGAAAGTAAGGGAAGGGTCTTTTTAATAAGGGCTAAAGACACCATAATATATCATATTAATATATTATACTTGTCATTTGCATATTTTATATGTATTTAATAATTTTTTTTGCTATTTTATGTTCGAAACTTAATTCTATTGTATTTTTTGTGTACTTTATGACAATTATGATACATATAGTAGCAAAAAAATGAGGGGCAAAGTACACAAAAAATATAATAAATTCAAGTTTAATATATATATTAGCAAAAGAATTGTTCGATACATATAAAAGGTGTAAATGATACATTACGATGCCATTAGCCTTTTTATTAAAAATAAATAATATAGGGTGGTTAAACAAGGAAACATATATAGGAGTTTAGATTCAAATAATTAGACGCATTTTTTATATATTTAGCAATAGGTTGCTCGTAATGTTGTGATAGGTTAACTACTTATTTACAGTAACATACAAAGTAACGAAGCACGAAGTGCAACATAACATGGATGGTATAGACAATACTCATACTGAACAATGCAAAACCACCCAAAACAATACTCATACCCAGCAATTCAAAATAACCCCATCATATATTAAAAATGTAGAGTTAAAACACATATATGCTTCACAAAAATGATGAACCTATATTTAATTAGTTTGTTACGTTTACGTTTCTTATAGATGTTATTTTTCTTGCAAATTGTACCAAACTACATTATCCTATTGCAAATAAATAATTTAAATTATATTAGCCTGATAATAAACAATTAACATTAAGTTATACTTTCAACATAACTCAAATCAGTTTATTCAGCCATGCCGACTGGGAAAAAAAAAGGAAAGCTATTGAGTTTTTTTTTTTTTTTTTTTTTCTTCGCAAGCATGATAATGTGTTTCGGGCTTCATTTTTTTTGTATAATATAGATGTTTCAATGATCCAAACTGTTCTTTATACATAAATATGTCAAACAATTGTGTTATAGAGGAGATTTGAAATAACAACCAATTATCTGAGAAGAGACTCATAAGTATCACTATGCTACAAAACAATAGTGATACTCATATGTACATAGAAGTTAGTTTTTTTGGGCAGATATATATATGGAAGTTAGTTTTGATGTTATTGTAGAAGTTGTACATTTTTGTTCTAGGGTTCAGTGTGGGGATAGTTTAATCTTGTTGGTTAAAATTAAATGATACTAGGAAAAATGACATCATGAGAATATGGGTTTTAGGATCTCAATGATGGGGATGTTTTCTTGGGTCCACCCTCCTGTAAAGACACCGATTACCATGTCCCTTTTCTAAAACTAGGTCAAACAATTTTTCCTTTATCTAAAATTCATGCATGCGTTTATAATGATTTTATTCTACTTTTCATCTCTTGTATCTATGATGACGCGGTATTAGTAGTGATCTGTGGTAATGCCCATTAACCAAGATGTCCAATAATAACTAATCTAATTTTAGCATGGTTATATAATCAACAACGAGTCAATGACAGCAAGTGTATTAGAAAAACCTGATATTACTGAAAGAACGAAAAACCCAAGTACCTTTTTTATATATAAAAATCTAGCAAACTTAGGCTATAAAGAAACATTTTAATAAAAGGTTTATCTTATTTAGATTAATAAGAACATGAAACAATACGTTTGTTGTATTAAAAAATCACATGTGACTTGATGGCACACACCCTTTAAGAACCAGTTCTAAAGATACATCTAATGTTACAAATATATAATCAATCTATGATTATTGATGGATTTTATAATCAAGTGAATACGTTAGATGTCTACCAAATGAATCAATACATGTGCCAACTGTAAATTAGATTTTCAGTATATGTACACTTTCAAGTCACAAATAATTGATGGACTGGAGGGGGAGCAGGTTAATAATCTGTTGGAGTAGGTTCCCTAACTAAAGACTGCTTGTAATATATTCTCAATCATATGGACCCACTATGCATATTACCTAGATGCATACATGTAACAGATACTAATAATATTTTCACTTTGAGCTAGTTGTATAATTATGTTGTATAATATATCATGTTTAGGATTATGCTATCTTGATTATAAACAAAATGTACCTGTAGAACGAAACTTTCGAGAGCCGAGAGCTTGTTCATGGCTACAGCCATTTGACCCATGTAGTTAGCCATGTTTGTAGGGGAGCTTAAAGCATCAGAAGCAATGGTGTCGGATAGAGATTGATTGAGTGCATCAAGTCCTTGCGAGAGTGCTTCTTCTGCCTCTTGTGTTGCTTGTTGCACTTCACATATCGCCATGAGTTGTTGCTCCGTTAATGGCTCAATTTGACCAAGAACTATCTGGAAAACAGATTCCAACAACTCAATTAAGAATCACTAATGTTTTTACAAGAGTAAATTAAATATATTAATTAATTACACGCAAGACATAGTTTTGGTTCCTTGATGACCAATCACCTACACATTTGCTGTATGTAAGTTCTAGTTACCATGGAAACAGTCTATGCAACATAGAAAAAGTAGAGTATTTTTTACCATATATTATTTTTTATGTCATAATTAACATAAGATATGAAGACAACTTAACATGACGAGAAAAAGGAACTAGTAATCAAAATGATACTATTCCTATTTGTTTCGAAAGCTTCTTATCCAAATTCTTTTCTGAAAATTATTTATGAATGGTAAACTCACACGCTGGTAATAAACAACTAGTCCCTGCACTCGAGCGCCTGTATGAACATCTCCAACTGCTTGTCGTCATAATATTTTCAAATAAATAGAACACTTCAGTTTTAGCCTACTCCTAAGTATTGACATCAATATTATTTAACAATTGACGGTCTATCATTAACATTACAAATAGGAGGAAGGAATAATTGAAGAACAGATTTTCGCATCATTTGTACACTACACAATATTAATTGATCAGTACTTTTTATTCTCAACAGGAATCAAATGACCAAATCCTAGTGTTTTATTTGGATTCATATCTAACCAAAAGGTACAAGTACGAGAAGTAACACAGATTAGTAAATATACAATTTTCTCTTCCTAAAGATTTTTTTTGGAAACATATTAAGATAGAGAGATAGACACAAAACCCACATAAGGAAGAGTGCAGAAGTTGTAGTGACAAACAGGGGCTTTTTAGCACAGTTTGGAATAATGCCTAACTCATCCTACAATGGAAAGAAAAAAAACCCCTTATGTCATCAATGTAATTATTCACTCTGTGTCACCTTCCTTTTCACACACATCCATACACACAGCTAGAGTATACGTACAACCAAACAACAGCTTGCAGGACATGCAAAATAACTGCTTCATATACTTCCTCTAGCTAGTATCTCATCATATCTCCTCCTCTTACAATTTATTGCCACCCTCTCTACTTTTGGTATAGCTATTGCACGTTAACTATAGTTAGTTTTTCATCATTTTCTGTCTATACTTTTTGTCTGTATTCAAATATATTCCGAGCGAGTCTTTATTGTAACTTAATAAGAGCACACCATGTTAATTGAATGATGTTACACTTAGCACACAACTTAATGAAAGTACAGTATTAAATATTTAGACATATACGTATATCAATAGCATCTGTAGTAACAATATGTGAGCGAGACCTTCAACCTAGATATCATTATAGGTTCTACCTAGATATATATTTGGCGACGATTTTGTTTTTCTCCAAAGGTGCCAAACGCTGCAGTAGTGTTAACTTACACATATGTCATGTATAAATAGGTTCAACATGATATAATAGGTGTGTGATAATATTTTTAGTCTTGAAAAAAAACCATGAAAAGAAGAATCTCACGAAAATAAGATTTACTAACCCAAATAAAGCATGCTCCCATCTACAATTGATAACTAACAAAAGCCATTTCGATTTGTAGGTCATCCCTCATGGGAGTTATGAGAATAAATTTAAAACTCAAGAAACGATTTATATTGTGTTATATAATTCTGAACATGTTCATAAATTAATGTACCTGTTATTGTGAAATAGTTTATAAAGCCGCTTAATGTTTATATGCAATAATAGAAATATGTTCATAAAATTAAAAGGTTCATAAGTTGTTTTGGCAAACTTTTAAAGTTATGAAAAGTTTTAAAATAGTGTATCCTCTTACACCAAAACTTAGAAGGTGTGAATTTTTTTGGAGCGACTACAGTCATTTTTATTGGTTAAAATTAATTTTAGTTTTATTTTTAGTATTTTAAATATACTTTTGTTGTCCAAAAATGAATGAAACATTCGATTCCATGTATGATTCATATGAAAAAGTTAAATTATCATGTGTTGGCTAAATTATCGGGAGTATGTTCAACATTAGGTAAGCAAACAATATTTCTACCGACTATATGATCAAATAGTTTTTGCCGGTGTGGTTTGATATTTTTTCTAATAGTCGAATACCAGCAAGAAAGCCACAATGTATTGCGACAAATAATTATACCATGTGAAATCGTGATTCTGGTTTAACCTTTGATGCAAAATTTAGGAGTTCAATTTGTAGTTATTGCGATAAAAAAGGTTTATGTGTTAAAAACAAGGAATTTTAACATTTTAAGGATTAAAAATTATTTGAAATATTAATTTAGTATTAGATTTTATTATCATATTAAATTAAAGATATAATTGTTGACTACATTACTTAATTTTAAATTATTTTAAGTTTAAAATAAACATTTAGTAAAAATAGTAGTGATTAGTGAATGATTGTGAATCCTTTGAGCGGGTGCTTTTTTTTTTCTTCAAATTATAAGTCTAAAAAATTGCTAAATTTATTTTATGTGTTATGCACTAAAAGTTATGAATAGTAAAATGCAAAAACGCAGCTATGATTTTTTTTTCAACTCAAATTTTAATTACTAATACGAGGATCAATTTTCTGTAAAAATAATTAATTTAAAAAAAAAAAAAAAAAAAAATGCTAATACTACTACGTAGCATTTTTATATTTAAAAGTCAATGTCACTTTGTGAAAAAACAAACGAACGTAACAAATAGTGTGATTTGCACTTCTTGGGGACCGAATGTCCTCTTTTAGAAAGCTTCGCTGCAATAGTTTCATACTTTTGACTATTCTTGTGGCATTTTGAGGATTTTGTCCCACATTTTAATCCCATTTTAGTATCTTATATATATAGTTGATCATTTATGTTTCTATGCATACGTCCACGTATTAATTTTTTTTTTTTTTTTTTTTTTGATTAACCTGGGTTCCGACTCGACATTGCGAGCCGACTAATCCCAGGGCGACTACCCTTTGGATAGCCCGGAGTCATCGCAGGTGAACCTCCGTGGCCACATGGGGATTAATTTTCTCCCCAAGGTTTGAACCTGGACCTCCAGGGTCTTTAACCACTTTAGGAGACCAAATCCAAACCATTGGGTCACCCCATGTGGTTACGTCCACGTATTAATAGTTATGTATGGATGCAAATATATATGTGTATGCATATAGGAAAATATTTGTAGACCTTGATAAGCTCAGATGGTCGAAACCCTCCTATCCACATGAAGCATCTCTCAGCCGGAGTCTTCCAGGTACCCGAAATGATGTGAAAAACATCAGATTTGGCAACAATGCTCTTCAGATTCATCACATCATCGATACGTGCTATACAATTGTCAACATAAATTCGAAGCTCGTTTTCTGGCAAGTGTTCTTGAACTGCTGCTTGAAGCTCACACATTTGACGATGGTAGTCCTCGAGCCACCTTGCATACTCCATGTCAAAAACTGCAGCATCTACAAGTAATATTATAAAATAAGAACAAGTCAACAATACACTTAGATAAATCATCTTCATTGATCAAATATGTCATTTTAATTCATCACTTTCATTAAAATTGTTAGAGTACCGGAACTTATGTTACTCATGCCGAGAGGAACACCTTGATCAGCTCCAAGAACACCACTACCACTACCACCAAGGAAAACCCCCTAGCATACAAACAACAATACAAGATCAGCAAATAAGTTTTCTAAACTTAAAATAAATAATGTTTTTTACTAAACTAAATAATGATCACCTGAGCTCTAGCTCTTTGCAACTCTTGTTCCAATTGGGTAAGCTTAATTCTGCTTGATTCTAGCTGCTGAACATAAGCCTGTAAAAAAAACAAACATGCAAAGATGCACAGAAAATCATGAAACTTATCATAAACAAACAAAATTTATGAAACTTAGAAAAAGTATTCTCTTTTTCATAAATTTCTTACCTTTTTTCTCAGCCTGCTTTTTCGGGCTGCCTCTCTATTCTGAGCAAGCCTCCTCAATGTCTGCTTAATATGATCAAACATGATAAACAATTCGTTTCCTAACATTTCCGTGATGAAATCATTTGCGCTTTACGATTAAAAAAACCGAACCTTAGGATCGGGTGTTTTTGGACGACCCTGATCTGGACTAGTCGTTGGCCCTTTTTTACTTCCTTCACGCTACTCCAAAAACAAAAATCAAAAAATTAAATAACAGTAAATCGAGAAATCATAACCAAACAAAAAACAAATATATAACTTCAGTGATATATCCATATCTAAGCTATGTACAAGAGTTGTTGATTATTTTAATATATCATTAAGAAATAAATTATTTAATATATGTACCTTGATAGCTTTAGAAGATTGAGGAGCAGTTGGATTAGAAGAATCCTTTTGGGGGTTGGCGATGTTGTCCATAGACGGCTCAGATGGTCTCCTTGAACCACTGCTTGATGGAGAAACTAATCCAGTAGTTGCCTACCAAACACACAATTACAAATTAATGAATTAAGTTGATCAAACAGTTGTTAAATAATAAACATCAAATAACAAATACTTTACTTAATTTCAATTTAAATAATTAGTATGTCGGATATCGAAAATAATGTATACCTTAGTAGTCGATGTCGAAGGGTCTACTACATGCATCGGTTGAGATGGGAATATGTTTAGCGTTGGAGGTCTCATCCCGGATGATGTCGAACCCTCTGCAGATTAAAAACAAAGTTATATCTTTTTTTTTCGAACGAACATTTGTATCACTGGTAAATAAATAAATATTGTCTTAAATTAAATTACTGTAATAGTGATACAAAATACACAAGTAAACAATCTTTTAAAAAAAAAATAAATAAATAATTTTTATTTTTGTTTTTTTGCTTTGTTTTTGTACAATCTTTTAAATACAAAGAAAAAAAAAAGAGAATTAAAAGCATAAGATCTGTGGTAAATTGCAGAATTAATTATCATGTACGGATATAAGATTTATAATTAGAATGATTGTTTTTCTGCATGTTTGTGGTCCAAAACTTGAAACAAGCAACCATCTAAACAGAAAGACAAGAAAAGGATTGAAAAAAGAATATTATGCAGGAATTGTGTAAAGAAACATTGTTTTTATGTTTACAAAGGTTATGAAGATCTTTTTGTTCTTCAAGCTAAGGATCTGGTCAAAGCAAGTACCATCAGATCATATTCCCTGAAGAACATGCTTTTCTCATGATCAAAAAGAAACTTTTAGAGAGAGAAAAATAGGAATATATAAGCAGATGAACTTTTTTTGGTTTTATATGTTATAAAGGTTCTCACGTCTTTGATGATCTTGAATAGTAGACAGTGTAGATGAATCAACACCGTTAGCAGTTTGGCCTTCACCATAGAGAAAAAGTGCTTGATCTAAATCAGCCAAATCATACGGCCCGCCATCGTTTCTCCTGAATAAAACATGCAAAGTTCAATAAGATATAACAACAAGTATAAAAGCAACATAATTTCTAGCTTCTAGCTAGTTAGTTCCTCCCTTTGTCAATAAATCCACTGGTGTTAGAAAATATATAAAAGAAACACAAAAAGTATAGTCTTTTGGATGCTAATAAGATAAAGAAATGAAAAGAAATTAGGGTTTTTAAAGACTCACATGATGTTATTGCTTGTTGTATGATTTGTAGACGATGACGGCATAGATTGATTATTGATCATAGCGAAGGATATTTGATTGCCGTCATGGTGATGATGATCTTGGTGTTGGAAAAATTGTAGTTGCTGATGGCTGTGATGATGATGTTGTTGTGGGTCTAAAAAACTGTTGGATGGTGTGTTTGCATATGCTTTGTTAGTGGTAGCCATGAAAAAGGGACTTGTTTTGGTGTCTTCTTGATGGTTTTGTGTTGGCGGTGAAGGATGGTTTTGATGAAGATTTTTGTGTTTTTCACATCTATCAAAACTCATATGTATGTAAAATTAAATATCTCTCGCATCTATACATGTAAAGATAAGTCCTTAGAGTGAGAAAAGTGGGGTTTGAAACAAATTCAAGTGCATGAATTTAATGCTAAATATGTAAAAGACAAAGTTATAAGCTATTTTTAGCACATCTCATTTCTCTCTCAAAAACCAGCGAAGACCTGGAGATAGAGAGGAGAGAGAATAAGAGAGAAAAAGAGAGTGTACTTTATGGCTTGCTTGTCCGACCATCTTAAACTTGTATTACATTGATTACTAAAATGACCCTGCTTGGTCGTTGAATTTGCTCATTCAACTAATGTTCAATCTTGGTTTTTGCGGTCAACTTCAGGGGTACTACGGGAAGGATAAAATTAGTTAACAACCATTTTTAGGAGATTAGTTAATTAACAACTCATGAAAGTAAACGTAGCATTTGAGAGAAGTTGACAAGTTATGAGTTTGATAATACTAAATATTTCGGTAAAGTAATTCATATCATGGAAAAAAAACACACGATTTTAACAAAAACATAATCACTATTATTATTTTTTTTTACTTTTTGCACTTTTAACTAATTATTAGGCATTCTTCACAACTTGTAAATAATTGCAAGTGCCCCAAAAAGGCAAAACAAACGCTCCTATTGTGCTTAACACTTAAACCAAAGATAAGAATTGCATGCCAAACTTATTGGATCTAACAAAAACCCTATCTAATCTGACAACGGAGGCTAATGTCAAAATCGTTTGCAAACTCCATTTGGGCTTCAGTCAAGCCACAGTCATCAAAATCATAATCATCATACGGGTTTTTATTATAGGTCTCCTCTTTTCATTGCTCGTATAAACTCTTCCTACCCAGTCCACCACCACTTTTAAAGATTGGTGAAAAGTGACTGGGAAAAGGAAAAGAGAAAAATATCAATGTACACATGTCTTATTAAATCAGGGTCGAAGAATAAATAGCAAGATATAACAATGCTCTATTAAGTCATATTACAAGTTTTGTAGTTTATAATTATTATGAACATAGTTTTTGAAAATATATGTTTGTACAGTTGTAAATAAATGGGGTTATGCTCTAAAGTTTGTTGCACGCATTTTCAATATGGTTCCAACTAAGAAGGTTAACAAGACACCATATGAACTATAACATGAGATAGTCTCTAACTTGTCTTACTTGAAAGTCTGAGGTTGTAAAGCTTAGGTGAAACGTGATACACCCAAAAAACTAAAATCGATGTCAATCAAGTGTATCTTTGTAGTATACCCAAAGGAAATGGGATAACACTTCTACTACCTAACCGAGAACAAAGTATTTGTTGCTCGATATGATGAGTTTTTTGAGAATGAACTTCTCTTACAAGCAACAAGTGGGAGCATAGTAGACCCTGAAGATATTCAAGAACAAGATACACAACCTTTTGAAGAAACTAGTAATCAACACACTGAGATTAAACAAGTAATTGTTGAGACACAAAGTGTTGCACCTCTCATTCATAGATCCGCAAGTATTCCTCAAGCTCATGAAAGATATGGTTTTCTTGTAGAGTTTGAGGAAGAATATGGTTTAGGAGATCTTAATAAACCTGCTAACAATAGAAACACATTGTGAGATCCTAAATTAGAGGCTATGAATGATGAGATTAAATCCATGATAGATCATCAAGTCTAGCGTTTGGTTGATCTTCCACCAAACAGTGCAACTGTATGGTGCTAGTGGATATTCAAAAAGAATACCGACATAGATGGAAATATACACACCTTTAAAGCTCGACTAGTGGCAAAAGGTTATACTCAAACATATGGGATTGAATTTGATGAAACATGTTCACATGTAATCGATGTTAAAGCTACCAGGATATTACTTATCATGGATGCATATTACGATTGTGAGATATGACAAATGAATGTCAAAATTGCCTTCTTAAATGATTTTCTACACGAAGATGTCTATATGGTATAACTTGAAGGATATGTCGATCCTAAAAATCCTAAGAAAGTATGCGAGATTCAAAGATCAATTTATTGATAAGCACGCATCAAGAATATGGAATAAAAGGTTTAATGAGAAAATCAAATATTATTGTTTTACTCAAAATCCTAATTAACCATGTGGATATATAAAAGCTAATGGGAATGATGTTATCTTCCTAATTGTTAGGAATTAGAAATTCCATATTGAAGTGTCGGTCACCCCAACTATAGTCTAGCATATGTTAGCTCGTAGACATATTGTTATTTAGTAGTTTATTAGTTAGTTATTAGCTTAGTTTAGTGCAACACCGTGGAGGACGGACGAATCTTTACCCATTGTATGCCTGATCCACAGTACGAAGGAGGACGTTTAATATGTAACTATAAATACCCTCTACCTCCCAAGGTAGAGGGTTGGACCTTTCACTCAATCTAACCTTCTTTCTTTTGTTTACTTTCTCTCTCTAAACTTTTGTATAATTCGAACCATATTGTGATTTGTTATGTGTTTAAGAAAACCAATATCTAACAATTGGTATCAAGAGCCATGGTTTGATCACTCATCTTTCATGTTCTTGGATTTCTAGTGGTTTTCATAAGGTTTTTGGGTTTGAATGAGTTTAGAGTGGTTAGCATCATTTGGATCATCTCTTGTGTTAAAGTTTGGATTTTGATAGTACTTTTGTGTTTAGAATCATTAGAAGTGTTTAGGTTTTGATTTGGAAGGCTTGAATTAGTGTGGTTGGGTTGTTTTTGGATTGAAAAGTGGTGTTTTGGAAAGCTTCCTGGAAGCGACTTGTGTCTCGTACCTTTGCTTCTTCTAAGCGATTTGTCCCATAATTCTAGTGACTTGTCTCACTTGAGATTGCTTGTTGAAGCGACTTGTCATTTTTTTTGGTAGCGATTTGTCATATTCTTGGCTTAGCGATTTGTCTTTTGAGACAAAGCGACAAAAAGGACAAAAAGAACAAGGTAGTGGATGTACTTGACTGTCTAGAGACTTGTCTACCTAGCGATTTGTGTGTCTAGCGATTTGTCACTAGCGACTTGTCTTTCTAGCGATTTGTCTCTTTAGCGACTTGTCTGTTTAGCGATTTGTCACTCCAACGACTTGTCTTTCTAGCGACTTGTCCCTCTAGCGACTTGACAGTCTAGCAACTTGTCTTTCTAGCGACTTGTCATTCTAGCGACTTGTCAGTCGAGCGACTTGTCATCAAAGCGATTTGTTAAGGACTGAGATTTGTCTATTCCTGCAATTTGTCTCTAAACCTAACATACAAAACCCTTGTTTTCAAACCCTAATTCTCTGAAACAAATCGCTTCCTTATCGATCCGCGGAACAGGGGGTATATATAAAGAATTAGGGAATATCTCAAACTCAACCATAACACCAACATATTTTCACTTCCTTATCATCCTCTAGTTCCTTTACTACATTCTACTTCTCACTATCTTACGGTTTGGTCTTGATTTTAGTAAAATCCCGCGAAAGATTCTATTTCTCGGTTTAAATCACAGACCTGTAAAATCTCGTGTACATTTCAACATCATTCCTTACACTCCTGATTCTGTAATTTCAAAAGTACTCAAACTGTATGACGCTGTTGACAACCATGAGAACATTAGCTATACTGAACGGTTAAAGATGATTGAATCAATCAATGAGGATTTGAGTTCTTCATGCTTTGAGTCCAATGAGAAAGATTTGCACTTGTTCAGGCTACAGAATGCCATGCAAAAGCAAAGCAAAGATTGAACCTTATCAACAACTTCACTCTCACCTCATGTTACTTCTACCCACATCAATGGAACGAACATGTATTGCCCTCTTCCGTCAGTACTTATCCACATTAACAGGAACTTTGTTGTTAAACCTAGAGCAATTGGAGCTACAACTTGACAAAGAGAAGGTTGAAAATGATAGTTCCAGTGCTGCACTTCAAGTGATCTACAAACATTTTCAGTCATTCATTAGAAGGGAATTCACATCAGATTATGATCAAGACATGACTAAAATGTCTTTCAAGAGACAAACTGGAATGAAAATTTGCGTGTTCATAGAAACACTTATCCATCTCATGGATAATGTGAAAAAGTATATTGAGGAAGTTACTCAGAAAGATGAAAAAATGGATGAGAGTCTGGTGCAGTTGACAGAAAGTTGTGATGAGTTGGTTAATGTATCATTTGAAGAATCCGGTGTTGCTGAATGCAGAATGTCAGAGACAACAAAAAATGATGTAACCAGCTGCTCAGTAACTCCTGTCACACAAGAAGTGGATGCTGTGATCATAAAGGTGAATGAATGTTAGGTACAATCAATAAATTGTAGTGTTGAGACCAGTAAGGCATCGAGTGATGGATCAGTTGACACTGAATACAGAGGCTCAGATACAGATAAGCTTGAAACAACCAGTAGTTCAGTAACTCTTGTTACATATGATGTGGATGCAAATATCAGACCGACAAATGAACAGGTGTTATGTGATGAGGTACTCTTAACTGTTTAACATAGTGCATCTGCTAATGTACCTAAACAAACTGATCTTAATACTGAATATGATTCTGATAAATGTTTCTTGGTTGAGACTGAGACTAATAAATTCAAAACAAATGATATGGTTGATAAAAAGGCTTTTGATGAATTTTCAAACAAATTCTCAAAACTTGAAAAACATTGCATTTCTCTTGAAATTGCAATACAAAGAAAGGAGGAAAGTTTTCAAACTAAGAAACCATGTAAAAATCCGGAATTTCCTGAATTTCGTGAATTTTTTGAAATAAACGATTTAAAAGCTCAGCTTCAAGCCAAAAACTCGACTATCAACAATTTGAAGAAACAAATTTCTGGTATGCATGTGAAAAGTACTTTGGTTACATGTAATTCTGATGATAATGCTATTTATGATATTCAAATGAGAAATGATGAATTAGCAGTCTGTGTGGCCAAATTACTAAAGGAAAATGAGTCTTTGAGAAAGCATCACATAGAACTAAGTGAATCTGTCAAAGAAGCTAGAACTAAATCAATGGAACAAACAAATTCTTTGATAGCAAAAATTGCTGAACTCAAAGATCAACTTCAGAAAAAGAGTTTCGCTATTGTTGCCTTAAAAAATGAGCTTAGGAAAACTGTAGGGAAAAGTGTGAACACTAAGTTTACAAAACCATCAACCTTGGGGAAGCCATTTTCTCATTCCACTAGAGACCGGTCTATTGTTAGGCAGCCTACTGCATTTATATCTGAAAGAACAAAATCTTTAAAGACAAGGCTTGCCTCCCAAGTTGATGCGATACAAGTTTTGTTAAAACCAGTCACTTCACCTAAGTTACCTAAGAATAATGCTTCTAGCTCCGTTAACCCTCAACAAGTAGCTACTTCTACTCCCAACACTTGTAGGAATAGTTCGAAAACAGTGTCAAAACCAAACATTAATACCCAGAATTCATATGATATGAATGACCTGTGGAAGAACTATTATCTAGAAGAAGCTAGGAAAAAGGCATAGATTCGAAAAAACAGAATTTTAGGTGCAAGACCTAGGGTGATGCATTCCACGAGATTTCAAGGCACTACTAGTAGTTGTAAACCATTACCTAGGAACTCTCAAAAGACTAGGGGTTAGCTTGCATCTAAGAGTAGTTATATGAAGAAGAATGCTAAGCATGTAGAAAATGAAACTAGAAATTCTGAGTCTTTTCTGTATAAGAAACATTTTCCTGATTCACATGCTAAGATACAATCCACTAAGGCTACTAACATGGCTAAGGTTCAACATGTTATGAAGCAAAAAAACCTAAAACTTCACCTAGATGGATCCCAACTGCCAAATCTTTGGAAACTAGGAATAAGGATAAGTCTTCCACTATGCATAAGAAGCCTAAAAATCCTAGACCTTCCCATAAGTGGATACCATCTGGTAGAATGTTTAAGGATGTTGGAATTAGGTGGATACCTACCGGAAAGCTGTTTACTGATGACAAAATCAAGGTTGACCGTGAAACCCCAAAGGGTTTGGATACGAATGTCACTAACCAATATATATGCAATCAAGCTTGTAATGTTAGTGCAGGTAGTACTTACTCAGTTGCAGATACTACGATCCTTCATTACATGGACTGGCTTAAAGTATGGATAAAAAATGGATTGATATCTCATAACTCACGGGTCCAAGTAACTCAACCTTGATATTAAATCGGCAATGACGTCTGTTCACATCAGTTCAGGTCTCGTTCTTCAACACTATGGCGTATGTAGATAACACTTCAGGCCCCGTTCCTCAAAGAAAAGAAAGGTGTACGCTTCAGTGCGCTTTATCTTCAAAAGAAGAGAAATCTTCATGTTTATGACCATTCTCATCGACATTCTTCATCAACAAGCTTCATGTTTTTCCCACTCTCTTTCAACTCTCAAGTGGATCTACGTTCATTGGTGTTTATTCTTATTCACTTGTTCAAATCAAAAATGGCAACTTCGGATGCAATTTTTGAGGGGGAGAAGAGTGCATATACTACATGTTGATGGATGCTTGATTTATGGTCATTTGACTCTCCTTCAACGCCTAATGCTTCACTTACTAAGGATAACTGGGATTCATTGTTTTTCAAAGATATGTTTGATGAGTACTTCCAACCTCCAACGAATGTTGATCATCCAGTTTCTAAAGCTCATGCTCCGGTTCCTACTGCCTCAACTGGTTCACCATCTAAGAAGTACTTCTCAGAATTCTCAAGAACCATTATCTCCAGTTACTTCACAAGGCGTTGATAATGACTATCATGATATTGTAGTTGCACAATTGAATAATGATCCGCTCTTTGGTATTCCTTTGCCAAATCTTCACGGATTATTGTTCATGAATAATGATCCGCTCTTTGGTATTCCTTTGCCAAATCTTCACGGATTACTGTTCCTTCCATTGTGCACTCTGTAAATCAACCACGTGAGCATTATGGAAAATGATTTCCTCATCCGCTTTAAGACATTATTGATGAATCTTCCAGATCAGTCTCTACATGAATAACTTTAGGAAGAAGGCATCGATGTTGAGGAATCATTTGCTCCGGTTCTTTCAGTGGATCAATGTACATCTTATTGTATGTTTATTCACGTGTTGGGAATTTGACACAAAGTGATTACTTCGGAGTTAATCATTTATCACTTATTTGAGATTGAAGTTGACTTTCACAAAGGAGTGTTCTTATTCTATCTTGAAGTCGGGGTTGGTTGGATGCATGACTCTCAATGATAACTTGCTCGTGCTTAAGATTTAAGTAGAATACTTGGTTTATCTAGTTACAAGTAGTCGCTATAGATGGTTGAAGACCTGGTTAACTATCACTTTAAGGAGTTACGTAGTTTTACTCAGTGACACACGCAAATGTCGTTGTGGATAATTGCAAGAGGTGTTAATGTCTCATACTTTGGTTGAGTATTGAGTACTTAGAGATTTGCTTGGAGCATAAATTCTCGACACCGTTCTTCCAACATTAGTGCAAGATTAAGATACAAATGCGGGGAATTCTACTTCAGCTTCAAGTTTGGTATATCGGGTTTGCTTCATCTGTAGTCACTTCAAATTGTCTACATTTGGGTTGGTTAAGGTAGTCAAGGAGAGTTTCTGTAGCAGTTAATTCTCACAGGATTCATTTGAACTATTGTTTGTTCTTCTCTATTTCAAGAATATTTGGTATGTATAATGTGTTGCTGATTCTGAGGTATCAAAACCAGCAAGGGGGAAGGAGACATACATCTAAATACACAACGAATACACGTGATGAACCTAATACTTCTTCTCTATTAAAGTAATCCCGGGAAAGACAAATGTCATAACGATAGAGAAACTCAGTGTTTACTCATAGCCTTTGGTGTATTATTCCAACTATTTGGGGGAAGGATATATTATTCCAACTATTTGGGGGAAGGATGTATTATTCCAACCATTTGGGGGGAAGTGGTCTCTGGATACTTATGGTATGTGTTATCTCAGCCTTCAGTAGGAAGAAATATGAGAAGAATACTTGGTGAGTAAGATGATATTGCTTGTCGACATCTTCGATATGGCTTATGATAAAGTGCTTCTGGTTATTGCTTCATGTACACAATGTTATGATGATTTTGATGAGATCGCAACCATCAGGGGAGAGATTTGTGTACATCAGAGACGCACAACATGTTCACATGATCGAGCTTATTCAGTTATTCCGGAGTTGATATCCGCAGAGATGATCAGTGATTCAACATGTTACTTGGATGTCATCGTCTCTACTCTTGTTGGGTACATGTGTACATTATGGGCTGATTGATTATATGTTAGATAACTGGAATGCATTTGGTGAAATGAAGATGTTGATATATTGTTCTCCCGAATAGACAACTGCTCAAACTCGAAGAGTAATGTGTACATCGAGGACGCACAACAGGATCATGTGATCGGGCTTAATCATTTATTTAGGGTTTGATAACAGCAGAAATGATCCGTGTTAACTTGTTACTTCGTTGTTATCATCTTCTTCAGGTTCTTGAACTTCATTCAATTAGACTGTTTGCTTCATTTCTTCTTCTTGGGGGAAATGGTATTTTTACAAGGATTGTCGGTTTGGGGGGAAGCTTCCAAAGATTCACTTTTTGAAGATTCAAGTTCTTGAAACGATTCAAGAGCCTCGAATGCTTTGGTGGTGAAAGTTTAAGAGATGATGACTTCTATCTTCTGCAAAGTGCTGAACGATTTCCTTATCTCAGTACTCGTATCATCATCTTCTTAAACTATTTCTCTATCTTTGTAAATATTTATCAAAAACAAAACACAAAAATATAAAACCAACAAAAAGAAAATAGAAAAATATAAAACCTACAAAAATCCATAAAAATCAGAAAATTTGAAAAAGTCAAAAAATATTGTTTTTCTCATGACATGTCTTCTGGTATCCATAACATCTACGGTCTTAGAAATGTCATTCAATAATGGCACGGGACTTTAGATGAACTTCGAGCAGAAGGTGTAAATATTTTTTTCAAAACATGTCTATAACTATGGCTTGCAGTTACTTCAGACTATAACCCGTGCTTAAACCATGGCTTGCTATTATTTCTAATAGCAACCCTTTTTTCAAAGAAGGAAAGTGCTACGCTTAAACAATTTTCAAATATTTTCGTGCACTTATCCTAAAACAATATGAGGAAAGTATGTCGAAAGACTGCTGTTCCTACTCAAATATTTTTCCTTCTAAAATTCTTCAGAAAAATATTTGTTTTAACAAAATGGTGGAAAATAAGTTGCTTTAAAATCAATCAGATTTGGTATTCTCTTAAATTTGCAAAACCCAATCAATGACTTCAGCGCTTTTAAAACTTTTCAAAGAGAGAGTCATTGATTGAGGGGGAGAATGTTTTCAAATCTATATCATCTAACGAGCTTATCTAATTATCCTATATACTTAAATGTAAAACATGTTAAACTACGTTGAAGGACTAGGTGCCTAGGATATGATTGTTAGGATTAGATGATTAGAGTTTGAGGAACACATTATTCCCATGCCTTTACATGATCTTATTGATATGTTGAATTGACTTTTACTAGTCGATTGATGTTTGGGTGTTGTCGACCACCATATATCTGTTTGTGTTGAATAACGTATGCAGATAAGATGGTTATAATAATGTTCCCGATCCGGATCCCACAATAGAAGATGATTGGATGCCGAAAGGAAAGGGTAACTATATCTTGGGTTGACAAATGAAGAAACGAAGCTTAATTTGACCTCTATGGAGAGTTGGCATGAAAAAATGCAACGTAAAAGGTCTCACTGCATCAGCAGATGGTTTTCTTCCAAACCTCCAGCAACAACAACAAAAGCAGCTCAGGAACCTAACGTATCTTTGTACATGAAATAGTAGTGGATGATACCATTTTTCTTAAAAACAATCTTGAAATTGATTTTTTGGATAATGGAAAATTATCGTGTTGAAAATAAATTGAACTTAATTTTGAAAATCACCGGACTTCATTTTATCAAAACCTAAGTCACTCAATCAACGACTACGGTCATCGATTAAGGGGGAGAGTGATTTAAAATAAAATATTTTCAAACGATATTTCATCAAAAGTCCGGTTTGTACAACATAATAAGTGGTGATCTAAAGATTTAATGTTATGTCATGGTATGATTTTCTTTAAAACTCAAAGATCTTTCAAAATGAAATTGTTTATGTTCTTGTTTGATTGTGAAATTATTTTATTTTTACTTAAAGATCTCTTAAAACTATCATACCTGATACTAACAATCTTTAACGTCTTAAATTGATCCTCTTCAGTCATTTTTCAAAAGTAAATCATGCCACGTCTTTCCCCTAAAATTTTCTAAATAATTTAAATCAATTGGGATCACAAATCTCAAGAGGTTTGAAATTTTTGATCGGGGGAGAGATAGTGATTTAAATCTCAAATATGTTTTAGTCCTTTAAAGGCACTCCTGCCTCCATGTGCCAAACGATTACAAATATACAATGCACATGTTGAGGAGGAGCATTTATCCAAAAACAAGACGAGAATTTAAACCAGGCCATATTTTCTCCCATGTTTTCTAAACCTTATTAAATCACTTGGGATCCAAAATCTCAAAGGATTTGATATTTTTGATCGGGGGAGAAGTTGTGATTTAATTATGAAATCTGATAAATGATGATCGATCTGATTCAAATGTGCAGGCTGCTCTCCCATATGTGCTAAACGCTTTCGAATCTCGAAGCACATATTGAGGGGGAGCATTTCAAAAGAAAATAAACTATCAAGGTACAAAGATTTCTATGTTTCAACATAATGTACCTTGATTGATTTTCTAATGGTTTTCTGTATGGCAATATGATTGTGAAAGTACTTCAAAGAACTCTTTCCTCTATGTGATAAAATAATTTCAAATATCCTACGCACATATTGAGGGGGAGTATTTACCAAAGAAATTCAAATGGCTTTTTCTAAGGAAATTGTGATCAAGAAATCATTTCAATGAACTCTTTCCTTCATGTGCTAAACAATTTCAAAATCATATGCACATGTTGAGGGGGAGCATTTCTAAAAGATCAAAAAACAATTAAGGTAAAAAATGCTTTGATATTATATCACAAGTACCTTGATTGATTTTCCAAATGATTTTTCAATTGGTTTCGAGAAGGAATGAACAATACCAAAAGACCGACCAATTTACTTTATGCATGGTGTTATAAGGATGGTTAGGTTAGGTATTAGTTCCCACGATCCCGCCAGAGCCGGAGGGATCTACCCAGTGACAATCCACTAGATAGTGTAGAAGTTCTTAGGTATGATGAAAAAAGGAGAAAAGTGAGAATAAGGGAAGAGTGCCGACTGAGATAGAGCTAGAACTGGAATAAACCCAACAAGGTTCTAGTAATGAAGTCTCGGTAAGCACTGAAAGGGTTGAAGAATGAAAAAGAAATTAATGTGAAAAGGGTGAAAATAAATAGCCCTCCAATAATTCAACCTTAGGGCAGAAACCAAGTTCAATACATATGCTACTGGTGTTTACTAAGGTAACACTGGTATTGAAGACAAGACGTCATGGACCCAGTGACGCACTGCACTAAACTTCCCATGCTACTCAAGTTCCTCCTAAAAGGACTTGTTTCATTCTCACGGGGAACCTTCATTATCTATCGACTTTCTCTTAGAGATTGTTGATATTGAAGAAGGAGACCCTCTCCCTAGTCTCCCGCATAGGAAACCAAATGTGCACAATTGAGTCTAGAGCCAAGAGATCATCCACAATATCTCATTAGGACACAAAAATAATGAAAACTTGCTGTTTCACACAATGTGGAAAGTAAGTATATATTGAGAGTCCTACGCATTATCCTTGTGGTATTGCCAGAACATCCGAGTGATATGTAAAAATATTCACGATGAAGATGGAAATCCTTCTAGAGCCAACATCAAACAAGCTCTTGGTGGGTGACATGTGAGATCTTTCCAAAAGATCAAACTTGTGACAACTGGATAGAAACGATGGGGCGATTCATTCTTGAATCAACCTTGGTCCAGGAAATGAATTGACGAATGCTTTTGGAAAAATCCGTTCGATGTGCAAATCTTCTTTTCTTTAGCATATCGAATGTGTATTCATATTTCAAACTCAAAAAGTATCTCTGATTGAGAAAATACTTTTAGAAAAACCGTTCGATGTGCAAATCTTCTTTTCTCTAAAACATCGAATGTGTATTCTTTTTCAAATACAAAAGGTATTTTTGATTGAAAATTGATCTTTCTCATAAAACCTTCGTCGTATTGCAAAATTCTTTCTTCTAAGCAATACGCGATTGTTTTTCAAATCAATTCTTCTTCAATCAGTGAATCTCAATTCGCTGGTTCACTCACTCCGTGTTGTCTTCTTTGAGACGTTCCGGTTTGAGAACAGCTAGAACAGCTGGGAAACCCTGTCAAGGAGATTCTTCGGAATTATACCTGATCACAGGCAGTACTTGTACTGATCAACGGGGAACCATGGTCCGTGCACCTCAATTCAACGCAAAGTGATCAAAGACACTTTCGTGCGCTTTTATTGCTAACTGTTGTCTGCAGGAACACCAGACGGTTGCAACTGATCATAATTGAGGAGTCAATCCATAGCCGCATGCTCACACAACAATTTTGTAAAAACGAAATCATGATATGTGCATATCTTCATCAAGTGACTCTGATATTTTCACTCCATGCTTCTGCTACGCTGCTGTAAATGTCATGAATGAACAAAAGCTTCCGCAACTCTGATGAGAAGATATCATGATCCAGAATGTGAGCATGTCGGTCCATAAGTCACAACTTCACATAATGGTGATACAACAAAGGATGAGTCAGAGATTTGCTGTGGCTGATGATCTCAAAGCTGGCTCAAAGAATCACCAAACGTGGATCAGCAAAAGACCTCCACCAAAAGTACAAAGCAATCGGACTTTGAAGAAATCACTGCTAAAGCACAAAGAATGCAAAATTTGAAGAGTTGAAGTCTACGAGCTCAAGAACGAAGTCAAGAATAGAATGCTAGGAATCAAAATGTAAATCATGGGGTGACCTCCCTTAGGGGGAGATTGTTAGGAATTAAAAGTTCCATATTGAAGTGTCGGTCACCCCAACTATAGTCTAGCATATGTTAGCTCGTAGACATATCGTTATTTAGTAGTTTATTAGTTAGTTATTAGCTTAGTTTAGTGCAACACCGTGGAGGACGGATGGGTCTTTACCCACTGTATGCCTGATCCACAGTCCGAAGGAGGACGTTTAGTATGTAACTATAAATACCCTCTACCTCCCAAGGTAGAGGGTTGGACCTTTCACTCAATCTAACCTTCTTTCTTTTGTTTAATTTCTCTCTCTAAACTCTTGTATAATTCGAACCATATTGTGATTTGTAATGTGTTTATGAAAACCAATATCTAACACTAATCTTATATGCCGATGACATATTATTCATGGGAAAAGATATTCCAAAACTCTAAGATGTAAAATTCTTGTTTGAAAAGTGTTTTTCTATGAAAGATTTAAGATATGCACCGTATATCCTTAGAATCAAGATCTATGAAGATAGATCACAACACTTAATAGGTCTAAGTCAAAGTGTATATATTGATAAAATCCTAAAACGATTTAGGATGGAAGGTTTCAAACGAGGAAGTCTTCCAATGCTACATAATGTAGAATTAAGAAAGTCTCAAGGACCTACAACACTTGAAGAGTTGAGGCGGATGAGTGAAATACCTTATGCTTCGGTTGTAGAATTTATCATGTATGTAATAAGATGCACCAGACCTGATGTGTCATTCGCACAGAATTTGACAAGTAGATACCAACAGAATCCAAGTGAAAGTCATTGGACAGCTGTGAAAGACATATTAAAGTATTTTAAAATTACTAAAGATATGTTTCTTGTTATGGTGATTCTGGCGAAGAGCTAAGTGTTAAATGCTACACAAATGCAGGATTCGAAGAGATGACACTAAGTCACAATCAGGCTACGTTTTCATACTGAATGGAGGCGTATTTGGGGGGAGAAGTGTTAAGCAAAGTAAAATCGCAATGTCTTCTATAGAAGCTAAATATATAGCTTCTTCAGAAACTGCAATGAAAGCTATTTGGATAAGGAGATTCATTTCTAAGCTTGGCGTAGCTCTTTGTATTGAAAGATCGATGGAAATGTTTTGCGAAAATTCTGGAGCTATTATTATAGCAAATGAACGTTGAGCTCAAAGAGGTGTCCAACATATTCTTTGCAACTTTAATTACATTCGTGAGGTAGTTGAAAGAGGCAAAGTTAGTATTCTTAAAGTTCATAAGATAATAATCTAGTTGGTCCGTTACAATGCCAATGTCAGTAACCAAACATGTAGAACATGTAAGGGGTATTGGGCTTCGAACTGCTAGTAGTATTATGAAATTTATTGTTTTAGTATTTAAAAAATTATGTGATCATTAATCTTACGTATTAAAATTAAAGTACTTGACTCTACGATTATATTTCTTTTATATTAATCATTTATATATTTGCATGTTTATATCTATGAATAATTATGTTAATATAAATAAACAATAAAAATGTGTATTTATATTTTACGATCCTCTAATGTTTTGTCGATAACAAACGTAAAATTATTTTAACGAAACAAATAAAATATGTAAAATTTTTGAGCCAATAGTTTACTAACACACTTACATTTTCATATAAAACACAACAAGTAATATTGTTTACATCTTATAGAAATGCATATGTATAACAACTAGTGTTTACATAATATGGAAATGTACATATATACTTTGTATACATTGAAATGGGTAATGTAATGGGTAAAAACCTAAGTCCATGACCCATGACCCATGACCCATAACCCATGATCCATTGACTAGGTACAATGAATGTTGTTGGGTAAAACCCAAAGTCCATGACCCATACTCATGGAGCTTGATCCATAACCCATGACCCATTGCATGACATCATGCATGAAGTCATGTTGGGTATTATCCATGATCCATGACCCAAGACCCATGACCAAATGTCTAGATACATTGCATCTTGTTGGGTATCCATAATTCATTACCCATAACCCATGGTTCATAATCCATAACCCATAACCCGGTTTGCAACCCGAAATCCAGACTTAGCTGACCTAGCAGCCGGATCCCTAGGATTGCACTAGCCGGATCCCTCTGGGGAGGGATCCATGGGAACCGTGGAACAATAGACATTTTTGTCTATAAATAGTGAGCCATTTTTCTCTTGCTAACTACCACTTTTACACATACTCTCTATCAGTATTGTAACATCTCTAACCTCAGATCTAAAGGATCATTCTATGTAGTTTTATATTTGTGTGATTCTCTAGATTCCTCTTAAAGGCGAGATCACCACCTCTTGAAGACGTGCAAACTCAAGGTCATGAGTTGCTAAGCTTCGTCATCATCAAGACCATTGAAGTGTATCTTGTTGATAGTTCTTTTCTTCCTCCATAGAAGTGTTGTCTTGAAGGCATTAGTGAAAGGTGCCGAAAGGTCGTGTCAAGGAATTAGTGAAAGGGGCCAAAGGGTCGTGTTAAAGGCATTAGTGAAAGGTGCCAAGGGTGTACATTCGATATAGTACATCGATGTACAAGATAGTTAGTTTGGGTTAAAGGATATTGATATCCTTATGATGTTGTAATAAGGAGTGTGTCTTCTTTGGGGTAGTGGTGTAGTGGTGTAGTGTTGGGTAGTAGTTCCTCCTTTGTAATGGAACTCGGTATCTAGCCTTGTGCCAGATAAAGTGCAGGCGACGTTGTGATAGGTGTGGTTTTACTTCGTGGAAGAACTCGGTGTCTAGCCTAGTACCGGATAAAAAGTAGGCGACGTTGTGAAGGTTTTTTTGCCACATTAAGGAGCTTGTGTTGTGTAGTGCTTACGAACTCTCGAGTGGGGAACTCGGGGAGTGGAGTAGGGCAAGTAAGGTGTCCTTATAGCCGAAACACTATAAATACTAGTGTCGTGGTTTTGTGTTCCTTTACTCTTTATCTTTGCATTACTTATTTATATGCTTATCTATCATCATCCAACACACACATTAAATAGATTGACATAAGTCGATCTAAATAGTTTAAAACCAAGTTTTAACCAGTAAAACTATTCACCCCCTTCTAGTTTTCCACAATTGGTACCATAGCTTCGTTACCAAGTTTTTTAGAGTATATCGTACTTTAAGAACTTGATACGATCCGTGTATCTTTGAAAACTACAAAGAAGGAAACTTTCTAAAAAAAATACTATGTTTTAAGAATACTCTTGTTGGATGTTGATTGGATGACAACATCAATTTTTCTACATCTTATTTTGTCAAACAAAATGCACTAACCTTTCTTGTCATTTTGTTTAGTTAACCTCATAATAAACAAGCCATCAGGATTCCTTGGTAATAAGACAACCTTTTCAAAAAAAGGTGTCTAAACATACTACCAACTAGATCTCGAAGAAACCAGAGTTGTCCATTGATACATTTTGTCAAAAGAAGGGGACACTCAAAATTGCAATAGAGGTATGATTTTCATAAAACGTATCTCTAAGTAACATTAGCTAAGTATGAGTATGCTTGCACATCACTAAATGGAAACTTATATGGTTATATTTATTTTTCATTTATTTAACTATCCAATATTTTTTTTTGTGTTATACGTGGCTTCATTAGAAAACCTTTGTGCATACGTGTTTTCATCCGTCTAAACCTAGGTATTTCATTATGTGTTGTCTTAACCTAATTCCTAAAAATGAAATCTTTCTAATTACTAATAAAACAAAACACAAATCTCAAAAATTCCTCCTTCCCCATAAAACCCCCTCCGATCGTCCAATATCACCAACAAACCTCATTTTTCAGATCTTGCACTTTCAAAATACCTCATATTCAAACTTCATCTTCTTCTTCATCTCACTTTGAGAAATCAAAACCAAGAAAGATTCTCCATCATCATGGTTTACATCGCCCTTGTGCTCATCATCATATCACTCATCGCTCTCGTGTATCCCATGATCAAGTTTTCTCATGGAGACATGTACATTGTCTTGTTGATCTACATTTGTATCATATATCCGATCCTTTGTATTGCTCTAAGCGTTGAAATGAAATATAATTAATTGTCGTAGTTATCTCGTTTATTTCTCACATAATGTGTTCTTGTAATTTTTCTTTCTTTCGCACGTTTCAATTCTTGACATATTTAATGCATGCTTAAGAACTTACATTGGCTAAAACACATTCCACTTTATAATATAAAAGTTGCAAAAATCAATTCTACATCAAAACCATTTTTCTGTCAAACCTGCAGATCCCAGGATCCACGATCTTTAACTAGCCGGATCCCTTTTAAAAGGGAACTGGCAGAACCATGGATCTGGTGACAAATACTCATGCAACATAAAACCACTTCATAAAACTTACCATAAAAGGGAAAACCCTACTAGAATATTAGAATAAAGTAAGTTAATTGCCATTGTTAATAAAAAAAGAATAGTCCATAAAAACATTAGGAGATCATATCATTTCAACAATAAAGAAGGATTGAATTAAGATGTCACTAATAAAAAACGTTCTCACTCTTGAAGTGTTACTTTGTCCTAACATACTCATGTAAATTATTCATTTCATGTGTATAGGTCTCATCATGACTCATGAGTATGAAATCGATCATCAACTCACTTGTCTTTACATTCCTAATATATCTCTTGAGCCCAACACACCTGGCAATCATGTTCATGGGTTCAATAATCTCGAAACTCATTGCTTTCATGAAGGACGTGTTGTTGACACACCTCTATAATACCAAGAAGGTATCAATACCTCATTCTGCACCATAGGACTAGAAGGTCTTCTCGGGATTAACGAGAAAATTTGTCCGCGGTTTGTTTTGGAATTCTTCCGCCAAGTTGAACTCGTTCGTAACGAGGATCGTTTTCTATCACTATGGTTTTGGATCAAAAACTAAAAGTTTGTCTTGACTCTTGAGCAATTTGCTCACATTCTCCGAATTCCAAATCATGGACAATGTGCCTTCACTGAAGATTGGTCTCTTGATTCTCTCTTTAACTACCGTGAAGAAAATAGTCCATATTGTTCATACATACCTTCTCCTCAGGAAATAACTCGCATTTTATGCACTCCTCAATCCAATTACTCAAATCCAAACATAATCGATACACGTGATATTCGAGATGATCTTAAACCTCTCGCAGTCATTCTACGTGAAAATGTTTGGAGTCTTAGAGGAAACCGTGAGATACTTCCTGCATGTTGTGCTCACATGATTTACTGTCTCCTAACTCAACAACATACAATCTTGCCTACTTCTTCGCAATGCGAATTGTAAACATCCAAGGTAACAAGAACAAACTAATTCCATATGGAATGTTCTTAACACGCCTTTATCATCATGTCATGTACTATCATCCTCAATTTCAAAGTCCTTTATATATACTTGTGAACAAAATGATGGAACCTTTGAACACATCTCTCATCACTTCATTCTTTGCTCCTGAATCATCAACTACTCACAACCCACTCGACGATCCATCAAATGAAAACGCATGAGAAATTTAGTCTTTCCTTTAATAAAATCAATCCTTAGGATTTGTCTTTTATCTACCTTTGTAACTAGATCATACCAATGAATTATTGATCATTTGATGAAAACGCATGAGAAATTTAGTCTTTCCTTTAATAAAATCAATCCTTAGGATTTGTCTTTTATCTACCTTTGTAACTAGATCATACCAATGAATTGAATCTGTTAGGATCGTATTTATGGAAGATTTGGTGAATCGAGAGGTCGGGGAAGATGAAAGAACATCATCTTCATGTTAGAGAGAGAAAGTAGAGAGAGAAGGGAAACTAGTATGTGTTTATTGATAAGGAAAGGTGAATTACACAAATAAGTCTCACCCCTCCATGGAAGTATGGAGGGATATTTATACCCAAACACTTACATCTATCACTAAATGACATAACAAGCCCTTGTGTTTGAGGTAACAACGATAGAAATGTAATCCCGTCAATGTTGTTCCATTTAAAAGTTAGGAGCGATTCCAACAATCTTCCCCCAATGGGACGACATAAGGGATTACTTACAACATTTCCTACAAGTAATAAAACAAATAAAGAAAAGTCTTCATAAGCTCTTCAAATGCTGAGGATGATGACAGTTTACGCTCTTTGTCTTCTTCTTGTACCTCGACTTGAGAACTGTCTCTTCACTTGTGCGAATGATGTAATATGCAAGAATTGGATTAACTTCCCCAATTCATGCCGCATGTCTTTAGCGCTTCTCCGTACACTCCTTTTTGGCGAAGTTTCGAATCAGCTTCCCCCAACCTGATAACCGTCTTCGCAGATTCGAAACTTTGATGTAGTGAACATTTCCTCTAACTTTTGACGTTTTCAGTACGCAGCGGAATTTGTAGATGAGCAGTAAACCACACAAGGTAAATCTGACTTGTTGCGGAAAATCCGTTCGGGGGTAACATGCAAGTAATCAACAAAATCTTCTCACGAATGTAGATGCTTCACACCAAACAAACCACGAAAGACAAAATGAAACGACTTCCCCCTGAATGTTGCGGTCTATCGGAATAATAGTTACCTGTAAATCTGCAATTACTCGAAAAAAATGACCGTGTGCGAGGCATCACAACATCATATTTAGGTAACTTCACGCATGATAACTCTGTGAAAGTGAGACGATAACGCCAACTTGAGAAATTTTAACCACTGATCGTCTCATTTCTTCCCCCTGATTGAAGAAATTCATGAAAGGAGAGGGTTTTCGAAAAAATCCAAAATATCAAAGGAAGCAAACACCACCTATACTCTCTTCCCCCTGATGTTTTCAATGAATCAGAATCATACACCACGTATGTTGATGATGAATTGGAGACATCGAAACCATGTATGTCCAACTAATCGAACAATTGTGAAGTACCATAAATATCTTGTGAGAATCAATTGCTGATAAGACTTCTCTACTCGTGTATACTCTTCTCAGCTAACTCTTTACCGACCCCATTATCATTCTGACGGATTTTTGTAGTGACTACTGATGGAGAAAACCCAATATGACGAACTTGAGACTGAAGTAGTATGACCCGAACTTGTGACTTAAACTTGCACTATTGTCAGACGAAGAACCCTTTTTCTTAACTCCATCGAAAAAAGGTAATCTTAAAGTTTCTCAAATTATCCACACCTTAGTGTGACACTTGAGCACAACAACGTAACTCCTTAAAAGTGATAGTTATAAGCTGTGAGCACAACAACGTAACTCCTTACATCAGGTTCAACTAGATAACTCAAGTCTTTGTCATTCGAAACGGTTAAAGCTCGAACAAGGATCTCGAAGAATCATGCATCCAACCAACCTCGATATCTTCAAGATACTAAGTACACGCACCCGTGATATCCCACTTCAATCTCAAATAAATAATAGAGAATTAACGCCGTAGTCACATCTTGCGGTTAAACGCTCAAAACTAGCATTCATTAACGGTTAGATGAACTTTGATAATGGTTTTTTCCCAATCTTGCCAAAAATGTATCCCCGTGAAAATTTATCATTACCAAAATACCACTCGTATACCAAATGCACTCAATGTATTAAAATACATTAGATATTAATCTTTCAGCCCAACGCTTTCTGATCCAATAAATTAGCCTAGTCCACGTATTGCATTTCAGTCCAATATGAATAAGCTAGTTCAGATCCATTAAGCAGCCCATATCCACGATTTTGTATCTGTCGGCCCGTTTAAACCAATCGGGTAACAATACTCGGATCCAATCCATTTGACAGCCGGTATAAGTACACACACACAATACTAGTATTTTGTTACCCTAAGTATACTCAACACAACCCTAAATCACCTACTAAAACAATATCCGCCTCCAACTTCTCATATACTCCTCAAACGCAGACATCTCACAAACACATCTCAATATCAAATCTAGTCACACTCACACCAAATGACTCACATCTCCATCATTATCATCAATTAATATACAAGCTCAACCAAATAAATTGAATGCCCCAAAAACAAGCAAACAACCGTTCCATTACCTTAGTGACATTTGTAGTTCAATCTGAGTCAAGAGAGCACGAGAATGGCTTCAAGACCCTTTGGAGGGTCACGGTAAGTATGACATCAGAGTTGTATTGTTATCGAATCATATTTAAACGAATCAAAGAAGAGTAGCAACACTTATTGTTGTAATACTCTCTTTATATTCGGATAGAATTAAAGATCTATGATGAATCGTTTTTCGTGTGAATGATCTTTTAAAGGTTTAGTTCCATGGAAAAGGAAAGCTGAGATCATGTTGTTTAATTTTTTTTGAGTCGGGGATTGATTAGTTGTAAGTGTAAGTGTTGAGGAGAGATGTGATTGGTAATGAGATGGTGGTATAGGATTGATTGGGATATGATTGAGTTTGATGTTGGCAGTGGTGACATCTCTTAATTCACAGCCGTGACTAATGATTTTAGAACTGAAGTCACGGAGTTTTGGTATTACGGTTTTATGTTTAGGTCAAGGTCTTATAGTCATTTTCTTCTTTTACCTTTTTCTGTCCTCATGAGTAAGATAAGAAATGGTTTAGGCGTAAACCAACCCTTATGCGTAACCCATACGCGTAAGTCTTAACCTTATGCGTAAAACACATTACGCGTAAAGCTTGTGCTTATGCGTAACATGTGCTTACGCGTAAACCAATGTTTTACTCGTAAGTTACTCGTAAGGTTACACCTACGAGTAAACAATTCCTACGAATAACTTCACAGCTATGCGTAATATTTCTGAAGATGAGTGTAAACGTAAAAGTTTATCCGTAGCCTTGTTTTTACGCGTATACATACGCGTAAAAAATCCTTATGCGCAAGTTTAGGGTTTTGACCCTTTGACTTTTTTTTTCCGGCGAGTTTTCCGACCAAGGATTCCGACCAGCTTCATAACCCATAAAATAGACATAAGAAACTCTGCTTTATGACCCATTATGACCACAAAAAAAAAATCTGACCAGTTGACCACTAAAAACATTTCACGAGATGGTACAATAAATGTCAAGAAATGCTTATCAATAAACTGTTATTGGACTATTAGGAGACAAAGAACAGTTTGTGACAACAAATGTTAAAAGGACATGACAGTTTGACCATATGGATACAAAATCTCTTTAAAAAACCATAACCAAGGATGAATAAGAAACTATATGTTCAGATTCATAAACATGGTAAAAAAAAGATTCGACCCCATAAAAAATACCATTTTTGACAAGATAAAAGACACCAAAAATCAACCAATGATACAAAACCGACCTTGCTTTTGATACCAATGTTAGGATCATATTTATGGAAGATTTGGTGAATCGGGAGGTCGGGGAAGATGAAAGAACATCATCTTCATGTTAGAGAGAGAAAGTAGAGAGAGAAGGGAAACTAGTATGTGTTTATTGATAAGGAAAGGTGAATTACAAAAATGAGTCTCACCCCTCCATGGAAGTATGGAGGGGTATTTATACCCAAACACTTACATCTATCACTAAATGACATAACAAGCCCTTGTGTTTGAGGTAACAAAGATAGAAATGTAATCCCGTCAATGTCGTTACATTTACGAGTTAGGAGTGATTCCAACAGAATTGTTTGTTGATCATTTGATGTTCTTACATGCCACTCTTACCATGTTTTACTTGTATTGATTCATGTTTCCAATAGAAATCATTAGTTTCAGTATGCAACACCTAGAACAAAATTTTACATGTATTCTATGGAGTAACCTGTCCCAGAAGCCGGATCCCTGGCTTATAACTAGCCGGATCCCTCAAATAAGGGATCAGTGGGATCCGGACAGATAGAAATAGATTTTTAAACATCTTCACATCAATCCAATCTTACAGACCTTATTTGTCACACCCTCGCCGGAGGCGGAAATACGAGGTGTAACGGAAGGGAACATAAGCACAAGATAATAGAACATACCAACGTTAAGATTAAAAAGAAATACTACTCCATTACAATACCGCTTTAGCCCGTCATCGGCAAATATATTACAAAGTTTAGTTCCCAAAATATTGCGTTCTATTACATAATGATTTGTAGTGACAATTGAAAACTTCATTATGCAAGACTTGGTAGAAAAGCTTACTAACGATCACCCGAAATGCATGAGAGAAAAACGGGTCAACTATGAAAATAGTTGGTGAGTAAACACGCTTAGCAAAATAAGAAAACTCGTAAGAAATATTTAAAGCTTTCGGTCAACGAAAATAGTCCACAAAGCAAAAGCATTGTGTATCCACTCAGCCAAGTTCCCCATACAAAACTTGCAACCTGTGTGTACACAACCCATTGCACAAAATATAGTGCGTCAAGTAGTCAAGTATAAGCGGTCATAATAGTTCACAATATAGTACCACGTATATAATAATTCGTGGATGCTCCAACATGGGAGACTTTGCACTGCTCCAACAAGGGAGACTCCTTTGTCACTCGACCACCTAGGCGAGAATTATTGAGAACACTCCACCATTTAGGCGAGAATTATTGAGAACACTCCACGACAAGGCTGAGAATTATTGTGAACACTCCACCGACAAGGCGAGAATTATTGTGAACACTCCAACGACAAGGCGAGAATTATAGTGATGCTCCGAACAAGGGAGACTTCATAGTGATGCTCCGAACATAGGAGACTTTAGGACAAGGTCATAACACGTACGATTCAATAAGTTCAAATAAGTCATAATTTCGTAATTAAGTTCAAGGATTTGATTCGAGTTCACAAGTTCTAGTCAAAAGAGTTCACAATTGTAAGGATCAATTTAATTCAAGTATGGTTCATGCACTCAGCCCCAAAATATAGTAAAACGGTAAAAAGGGGATTGTGAATACTCACTTGATGAACAGATGTGACGACAAAAGTGGTTACACCGAAATGTAGCGTGAGTCTCGAAACTGACCTATTATGAATGATATGATATGAAATAAGTCATGATGTAATGTTATGCACGCAATTCGGATGATATTTATACCATTTGTGAGTTTTGAAAATAATACTTATCGTCGAAAAATACTCGTTTGACGTCTTGACCATTCTTAAATTACTTTACAAGTATTTACGTCAAAATGTCATCCTACAATGGTTTTATAATGATTCATAGTGAAATTATCACTTTTCGTCGTAAAACAATGTCGTCGGAAATTTCATGAAATTGACAAAAATAGCTTTGAAAAACTAGACGTAAAATGGTGTACGTCGATCGTTAGAGAACGAACTCGACGGTTTTGGAAAGTTTGTATCGAAATCTAGAAGTTTCAGTTCAGGAGTTTTCGACATAAAGGTCTCGAACATAAAGATAATAAGGTTTAAAGATAGTGATTTCGGTTAATTGTTGTGCGTAAAATGAGTTTCGCCAAGTTTGAACATCCGTAAATAATTTACTACAACTCCGCTATACAAACGGTTGATTGTTTTGAAAAATATGCTCGGTGATCTTGATTTTATTAGAAGACAATTCGTTTCAAAAAGTTTCACAACATAGTTAAAACACCCTCAACATGGACGTGCTACGCTACCGTAACACTTGTATCGTAGAAATAATATAGTTTTTCAGAAAATAATAGTTACGGCAAGTTTATGAAAACGTGCATATATTTGTCGTCTTCAAATCCGTTTTCTACGTATAATACGTCCTTAGCTTCGTATCAAAGTATACTAATATATTTTTGACAAGTCGAAATAATATGTGAAGCTTAAGGCTGCTTTTGACCAACAATGTAAAAATAGTGTGCTGAATTTTCTGAAAAGTATATTTTTCGTCGCCAAACTTTAAAAATTCACCACGACTTCGTTATAACTCCGTTTTAATCCGTTCAAGCGGCCAATGGATTCGTTTTTAAGTATATTTTCTAATTATCAAGGCCAAAATGTCGTGGCTATAGTCGGATTTTCCAGAAAATCGAAACAAGGACAGAACATAATTTATACGATCGAAAATAGTTTTTCTCGGACAAAACCTATTCTAATCCCTTCAAATCAACTCCAAAGCTAATCTAATCCTACCATACACCTTCTTAGGGTGTCATGGGTTCCTAGACATCATCAAGACCAAAGAATACCAAGGGGATATTTATAGGATGACCAAATATATATATATACTCTAAAATCAAGTAAAAATGGTATAAATCACATATGTCTTGCATGTTGCTCCAAAAATGAAAAGATACATATGAGATGATAAAGAAACATGAAAAATGAAAGAAACAAGCTTACAAGTTAATATGATGAGGTGCAAAGAACAAGGTTTAGCCTAAACACTCTTGGTTTTTATTTCAAAACCTAATAAAGAGTGAAATTCTAGATTGTTTAAACACTTGAGCTTGAAAAATTGATGATCCCTTATGAAAACCTTGCATAGGCCGGTTATGGAGGAAGAGCAAAGAGAGAAGAAAAGATTTTTATGAACTTGTGAATTATTTGAGTCAAGAAGTGAATGAATGAGATTGAAATATTTGGAGTATATATCTAACTTTCAAAGAAAAAGGAGACCAAACCATTTAATGCATACACTCCCCCCCTAGGGCCGGATTCTAGGGGAGATGTTTCTTTCAATATATATATATATTTTTTTTTTAAATGTATAAGTATGTATAATTTGTTAAAAAATGGATATGTAAGTAAATGTGTAGATAAGTGGTAGCTTTTAGGTACAAGTAAATTTTAATAGATCAAAATAGAGTATAATGATATTATAAAAATTGTAAAATACATTCCTTGTAAAATTTGAGTGATAATATAATTATCGTATAGTTTTTAAGAAACACGTCGTAATAATTTAACTTTAACAATTTATGTACCAAATAAATTTAAAACACTAGGTAAACTCAAAATATAGTTTTATAAACTAAATGTAAGTATAAAAATATGTCGGGATCATTTTTGAAAGTAACGGATTAATTATTCAAAATAATAACTCACGCGATAACGTTTATTTAATATAAAATTTACGCGTTTATCGTGAAATGTAAAATCATGAATGAACCGTTATAAAATGATGAATATGGAGTATGAGAAATGACCGGAAAATGAGAATTGTGACATTCTTCCCATGTCAGCGGAATCACGTCCTCGTGATTCGATTAATGATACTATGGTCCGAACCTCGACAAGAGTTCTAAAAGTTCATGCTCGTAACAACAGCCTAAATGATCATATCAATGCCCATGCGTACAGGTTCCCCATTCAACTAAGTAATGCGTGCCGTGATTAGATTTGATGGGGTAAACTTACCCAATATCGAACGTAGCTCTCAAAAGACCTTTATGTAGTCAATTCTAATTTAATCTCACAACTCATCAAACAAGAACTGTCATGAGATTAAACTAAACCGACTTGAGTAAACTTGTCTCTTAGCTTGATTTTCGCAACTCATCAAACAAGAACTGTCACTAGATCAAGCTAGGAAACAAGTTGTTAGAAAGGTAGGAATCAACATCCTTGAATGAAGTCTTTTGAAAGATTCGCTCGATATTCGATTTGCTTACACAATCAAATCCAATCAACAAAATATATATAACAACTAAGGTCGATATCAATAGGTCTCAAATTAATCAATGCCGTGAACGTGGTAAGGATTGGAAGGAAGTTATGCACTCAAAATCATGTCGCACAGAAATAAAGTGGTTGTTCGAAAGAATGTACCCGTTAAGCGTTGCGGGTTTCCTCGGTACCCAGATAGAATGCTCGACCACGTGCGGGAGGAATTTCAATGTTCGGTTCTGGTGGTCCTTCTATTGCCAATGCCGTGTTTGGACGATTACCTCCTTGATTGGGAGTTCTTTTCAGCTTTGGACAGGTATTGCGAAGGTGATCTAAACTTCCACACTCGTAACATGCTTTTCTCTGTCCTTGATTCCCAGTCCTGTTTGAGCAATTTCGCGTGAAGTGGCCCGTCTGTCCACATTTGTTGCACCTTCTCGCAGCCTCCTAAGTGATGATAATTACATCGAGTGCACAAAGGATGTGGACCTCAGATATCCTTTGCGCTCCCGGTGGTCGCCCCATAGTTCTGGGTTATTCGCTGCCTCTTGTTTTGCTGATTCTGGTCTCGGTTTCCCTGGTGATCCTCCTGTCGCTTTCGTCCATTGTCGTTTGATTTTGTTAGTTCTCCGCACTGATCACATCATTTGTTAAGCGTACGCCATACTCACAGCGGCTTGCGAGTGGTTGGGTTTGATGAGGTGACGTCCCTCCCAATTTCCGTATCAATCCCCATATATATCGGTCAATCAACTTCTCCACAGTGGAAACCATGTGAGGAACCATCCTAGTTAACTCGTGGAACCGGATCGTGTACTTGTCGATCTCTACTCCTACCATCAAGTGGTTCCAAAATTCTTCTTCCGTTTCAGCACTTCATCTTTTCTGCAGTACTCATCAGTTAGTAGTTTCTAAATGCTTCCCAAGATAACGATTTGTCGCCTCTTCCTCTAATCTGCAGTTGGTTGTTCCACCGTGTCAAAGCTCGTCCCTGTAGTAGACCGCAGAGAACTCAACCTTATTTTCTTCAAAGACATTTCGTGATACTAAGCTTCGACTCAACATTCTCGAACCAGGTTAGCAGTCCAATGGCACCCTCAATACCATGAAATTCCATTGGCTTGCATGTCATGAAAGTTTTGTAGCTGCATCCTTGACCAGCGTTTGAAGTACCTTCTCCGCTGTTGGTTCGCTTCTAGCATCGAGATGTGTTATAATTTGGGTGAGTAGATCCGCTATTCCAGCAAAGCATTGTTTTCTGATTGTCATTGTTGTTTGGGTTGCCGTTGTTGTTACCTCCGAGCTGTGTTTCTTGCAGCCATGATCCTACAGAGGACCAAAACATCGGGTTGAGTAAACGACATATTCGAACGAAGTCGATGAGGTGTGAACGATGGTAATGTGTGTTATAGTGATCGAAATATGACAAGATCAGGGACATGCTATGTCTAACAAGTCGAAAGATGGAAAAGAGAAGATATGAACAAGGTACGGTAATGTAGACGTGAACGTAAAACATGCTATGCATACCCACCCGACCAATGCAACTTCAGTGACCGTGACTCAAAAGACTCGACTAAACATGATTTAAAACTACCACTCTTATCATTGCATGGTTCTTCATAAATTAGACATAGTTGATCATGCTATGTATAATTTATGATTAACGATGCAACGATAGGACTAGATGACTCGGATGATGTTCAATGTTTAATAAAATAAAATAAAAGAAATTTTTCCGGTTATAGCTGTGATTTTTATTTTTGAAAATCGGCATTCTCTATAACCTTTGGCTCTGGTACCAATCTGTCACACCCTCACGGAGGCGGAAATACAGGTGTAACGAAGGGAACATAAGCACAAGATAATAGAACATACCAACGTTAAGATTAAAAGAAATAATACTCCATTACAATACCAGTTTAGCCGTCATCGGCAAATATATTACAAAGTTTAGTTCCCAAAATATTGCGTTCTATTACATAATGATTTGTAGTGACAATTGAAAACTTCATTATGCAAGACTTGGTAGAAAAAGCTTACTAACGATCACCCGAAATGCATGAGAGAAAAACGGGTCAACTATGAAAATAGTTGGTGAGTAAACACGCTTAGCAAAATAAGAAAACTCGTAAGAAATATATAAAGCTTTCGGTCAACTAAAATAGTCCACAAGCAAAGGCATTGTGTATCCACTCCGTTCCAAGTTCCGCCCATACAAAACTTGCAACCTGTGTGTACACAACCCATTGCACAAAAATATAGTGCGCCAAGTAGTCAAGTATAAGCGGTCATAATAGTTCACAATATAGCACAACGTATATAATAATTCGTGGATGCTCCAACATGGGAGACTTTGTAACGCTCCAACAAGTGGAGACTCCTTTGTCACCCGACCACCTAGGCGAGAATTATTGAGAACACTCCACCATTTAGGCGAGAATTATTGAGAACACTCCACCATTTAGGCGAGAATTATTGTGAACACTCCACCGACAACGTAGAATTATTGTGAACACTCCACCGACAAGGCGAGAATTATTGTGAACACTCCACCGACAAGGCGAGAATTATAGTGATGCTTCGAACAAGGGAGACTTTATAGTGATGTTCAACATAGGAGACTTTAGGACAAGGTCATAACACGTACGATTCAATAAGTTCAAATAAGTCATAATTTCGTAATTAAGTTCAAGGATTTGATTTGAGTTCACAAGTTCTAGTCAAAAGAGTTCACAATTGTAAGGATCAATTTAATTCAAGTATGGTTCATGCACTCAGCCCCAAAATATAGTAAAACGGTAAAAAGGGGATTGTGAATACTCACTTGATGAACAGATGTGACGACAAAAGTGGTTACACCGAAATGTAGCGTGAGTCTCGAACTGAACCTATTATGAATGATATGATATGAAATAAGTCATGATGTAATGTTATGCACGCAATTGGGATGATATTTATACCATTTGTGAGTTTTGAAAATAATACTTATCGTCGAAAAATACTCTGTTGACGTCTTGACCATTCTTAAATTACTTTACAAGTATTTACGTCAAAATGTCATCCTACAATGGTTTTATAATGATTCATAGTGAAATTATCACTTTTCGTCAGAAACAATGTCGCCGGAAATTTCATGAAATTGACAAAAATAGCTTTGAAAAACTAGACGTAAAATGGTGTACGTCGATCGTTAGAGAACGAACTCGACGGTTTTGGAAAGTTTGTATCGAAATCTAGAAGTTTCAGTTCAGGAGTTTTCGACATAAAGGTCTCGAACATAAAGATAATAAGGTTTAAAGATAGTGATTTCGGTTAATTGTTGTGCAGAAAATGAGTTTCGGCCAAGTTTGAACATCCGTAAATAATTTACTACAACTCCGCTATACAAACGGTTGATTGTTTTGAAAAATATGCTCGGTGATCTAGATTTTATTAGAAGACAATTGCTCCAAAAGTTTCACAACATAGTTAAAAACAGCCCTCAACATGGACGTTACAGCTACCGTAACACTTGTATCGTAGAAATAATATAGTTTTTCAGAAAATAATAGTTACGGCAATTTTATGAAAAAGTGCATATATTTGTCGTTTCAAATCCGCTTTCTACGTATAATACGTCCTTAGCTTCGTATCAAAGTATACTAATATATTTTGACAAGTCGAAATAATTTGTGAAGCTTAAGGCTCGTTTTGACCAACAATGTAAAAATAGTGTGCTGAATTTTCTGAAAAGTATATTTTTCGTCGCCAAACTTTAAAAATTCACCACGACTTCGTTATAACTCCGTTTTTACCCGTTCAAGCTGCCACGGATTCGTTTTAAGTATATTTTCTAATTATCAAGGCCAAAATGTCGTGGCTATAGTCGGATTTTCCAGAAAATCGAAACAAGGACAGAACATAATTTATACGTATCGAAAATAGTTTTTCTCGGACAAAACCTATTCTAATCCCTTCAAATCAACTCCAAAGCTAATCTAATCCTACCATACACCTTCTTAGGGTGTCATGGGTTCCTAGACATCATCAAGACCAAAGAATACCAAGGGGATATTTATAGGATGACCAAATATATATATATACTCTAAAATCATGTAAAATGGTATAAATCACATATGTCTTGCATGTTGCTCCAAAATGAAAAGATACATATGAGATGATAAAGAAACATGAAAAATGAAAGAAACAAGCTTACAAGTTAATATGATGAGGTGCAAAGAACAAGGTTTAGCCTAAACACTCTTGGTTTTTATTTCAAAACCTAATAAAGAGTGAAATTCTAGATTGTTTAAACACTTGAGCTTGAAAAATTGATGATCCCTTATGAAAACCTTGCATAGGCCGGTTATGGAGGAAGAGCAAAGAGAGAAGAAAAGATTTTTATGAACTTGTGAATTATTTGAGTCAAGAAGTGAATGAATGAGATTGAAATATTTGGAGTATATATCTAACTTTCAAAGAAAAAGGAGACCAAACCATTTAATGCATACACTCCCCTAGGGCCGATTCTAGGGAGATGTTTCTTTCAATATATATATATTTTTTTTTTTTTTTTTTAATGTATAAGTATGTATAATTTGTTAAAAAAATGGATATGTAAGTAAATGTGTAGATAAGTGGTAGCTTTTAGGTACAAGTAAATTTTTAATAGATCAAAATAGAGTATAATGATATTATAAAAATTGTAAAAATACATTCCTTGTAAAATTTGAGTGATAATATAATTATCGTATAGTTTTTAAGAAACACGTCGTAATAATTTAACTTTAACAATTTATGTACCAAATAAATTTAAAACACTAGGTAAACTCAAAATATAGTTTTATAAACTAAATGTAAGTATAAAAATATGTCGGGATCATTTTTGAAAGTAACGGATTAATTATTCAAAATAATAACTCACGCGATAACGTTTATTTAATATAAAATTTACGCGTTTATCGTGAAATGTAAAATCATGAATGAACCGTTATAAAATGATGAATATGGAGTATGAGAAATGACCGGAAAATGAGAATTGTGACATTATTAGACTAGTTAAACATGATACTTTAGGATCAATTAAGTCTTCCTCAAGCTCAGTTGATCTCACATTCACTCATAGATTACTTAGGATGACATTCAAGGTTTTTTTGATTTATCACTTCATCAAAACTCACCATATTTCCGCTCCAATGTTCACACATTGTTTTTCACATCTTAAAACATATAGCTTGATATTTCTCTCAATTTTAGCAAATTGATTTTAATCATTCTTATCTCAAAATAGGCTAAAAACTAGTTTTTCATTTCTTATAATTTTTAAGGAATTTTCTAAACTTTCTTTAGATCATCATCTGATCTCTAGGATCATTTTACTCCACTTGACACTCTCAAAATTCTTAGTGTTGTCTTTGATAACCCATTGGTTTTCATAAAAACCCATTTCTTTCCATAAAAGACATCATTAGCTATCCTCACTCATTACACTTGATCATTTAAGTCTCATATCATTTAAGATACCTGAGGAGACTAAAACACTCAAGTTATGTAGGTACTAGACCTTACAAAAACATCATTCTTCTTTTCCTTGGCTGCTGAGAGCCGGATCCCTAGGTTTAGCCTAGACGGATCTCTTATTTGAGAGAACCTTGGGAACCGGCTGCACAAACTAAGCTATTCCCACTTAAGACAATCATTTCAAACCTCCTTTGTTAATTTGAACACTCCATATTGTCTTAAATAAACTTCCTAGATCACTACAACTCCGTAGTTGAATCTTATGCATGCAATTCATTGCAATTTTAAGGATTTTAGTGGTTTAAACCTTGATTCACTCACCAATCCTTTCCCCTTATAAACCTCCTTGTTAGAATATCGAAATCACCATTCAAACACTCATTCAGTAGCTAAAACTCTCTTTTTACATATTCCTTTTCTACCATTTTACCATGAGGAAATCCCCTAGTGTTAACTCATCCACTACAGGACCTCCCAAGAAACTTGCTCTGGTTGTTCACGAAATCTCTTCAACCGAATTATCACTCGTTAAAGCCTCAAACACTAGAATTCCCTCACAACCAACTCTACAAATCAAACCAATTCCCAAAAGGATTGTTTCCACAAGACAACCCTTGCCAAATACTACTATACCTCCTAAACCAAACACTCCTAAACCATCACCTCTAGTACCTAGAGTTATATCTTTCACCACTCCACTTTCATCTCCACACCTCTACAACTTAGAGGACTTGCCTTCTAGGCCATCTCATCCACCACCATTGCCAACATTTTCCTCAATCGAGAAAATGGCGTAACAACCAAACTTTGGTGTTGAAACAACACTAGCACCCGTATCCTTTTCTCCATCACCCTAAAATGGTCCATTTTGGATTATGAGGAATCAACAAAATCAACAACCGGATCACATGGAAGTAGATACCTCTCTACCACCATCATCAACACGTATTCCACCACCTTCATCCTTAGTTGAACCACCTCCAAGCTCATCAAACGTGCCTCCACAAATCGCTCCATCTTTTGTGGAACCTCCACCTTCTTCATCCAACCTTCCACCTCAAACCACTCCATTCCTACCACCACCATTCCCTAGCCATGACAAAGATTGTTATCATTGTCAATATGTTGAAGGCTTAGTATATGAAGTACGTGACGAGCTACGTTTCATGTTCTATCACCTCCTCAAATGTTTTGATGAGGTCAACAAATCTAATCATCCTTAATCATAGGAATTCAAGTGGTGTTCTCATCTTAGGCGTAACTTAGACTTGCTAGGAATCATACTTCATGTCTTGATCATTTTCTTAGTTCATTTTATTGAATGATACTACATGTTGTATGTTATATGGTTATGAGAATATGTTTGTTGCCATAATACATAACTTGTTTTGATGATAACATCACATTTTACATCCACATTGCTGTCATAAGAATGCAGGTACACGGATCCCTCATTTTTGCCTAGATGGATCCCTCAAAGGAAGGAACCGTGGGATCCATGCAATATAGGCCCATTTTATCACTAATATGAATCTCATTTGCAGGTAATTATGCACCATATACTTTCTTTCTAACCTTTGTTTTAAAGATTTTTAAAATACACATGAAGGCTTTAACACCCTCTACAAGGGGGAGCTTTTTCGTCAAAGAAAAGCAACTACAAAAATGCTTGCAATACTTTCACTTAGGATTTCTTTACTACTTGACATCCTCCTCAAAAGGGAGCACTAGTCAAGGGGGAGCATTTCGGCAAAGACGAAACCATTTGCAAACATAATTGCCACACACTCGCTTAGTCTTCCTAATTACATGACGCCCTCAACAAAGGGATGCATCCGTCAAGGGGGAGCTAAGACGATAATCCTTCTCTCCTCTTACTCTTTATTTTTCATATTATTATTTTTCACACATTTTTATCAAAACAATGTGTTAGTTTCTTTTCGACGCTCTTTTTGTTTCGACCAAAAGGGTGAGAAGAGAGTAAAAACTCCAATTCAAATTTTTACGAATTTTAATTTTTCCATAAAATAATCTTATGTTTTGTCATCAACAAAAAGGGGGAGATTGTTAATGCAAATAAAAAATAAAAACGTTTATTTATATTTTACGATCCTCTAATGTTTTGTCAATAACAAACGTAAAATCATTTTAACGAAACAAATAAAATACGTAAAAGGTTTGAGCCAATAGTTTACTAACACACTTACATTTTCATATAAAACACTAAACAAGTAATATTGTTTACATATTATAGAAATACATATGTATAACAACTAGTGTTTACATAATATTGAAATGTACATATATACTTTGTATATATTGAAATGGGTAATGTAATGGGTAAAAACCTAAGTCCATGACCCATGACCCATAACCCATGATCCATTGACTAGGTACAATGAATGTTTTTGGATAAAACCCAAAGTCCCTGACCCATACCCATGGAGCTTAATCCATAACCCATGACCCATTGCATGACATCATGCATGAAGTCATGTTGGGTATTATCCATGATCCATGACCCAAGAACCATGAACCAATGTCTAGATACATTGCATCTTTTTGGGTATCCATAATTCATTACCCATAACCCATGGTTCATAATCCATAACCCATAACACGGTTTGCAACCCGAAATCTGGACTTAGCTGACCCAGCAGCCGGATCCCTAGGATTGCACTAGCCGGATCCCTCGTGGGAACAGTGGAACAGTAGACATTTTTATCTATAAATAGTGAGCCATTTCTCTCTTGCTAACTACCACTTTTACATATACTCTCTCTTAGTATTGTAACATCTCTAACCTCAGATCCAAAGGATCATTCTATGTAGTTTTATGTTTGTGTGATTCTCTAGGTTCCTCTTAAAGGCGATATCACCACCTCTTGAAGATGTGCAAGCTCAAGGTCATGAGTTGCTAAGCTTCGTCATCATCAAGACCACTGAAGTGTATCTTGTTGATAATTCTTTTCTTCCTCCATAGAAGTCTTGTGTTGAAAGCATTAGTGAAAGGTGTCGAAGGGTCGTGTCGAAGGAATTAGTGAAAGGTGCCAAAGGTTCGTGTCAAGGCATTAGTGAAAGGTGCCAAAGGTTCGTGTTAAAGGCATTAGTGAAAGGTGCCAAGGGTGTACATTCGATATGGTTCATCGATGTACAAGATAGTTTGTTTGGGTTAAAGGATATTGATATCCTTCTGATGTTGTAATAAGGAGTGTGTCTCCTTTGGGGTAGTCGTGTAGTGGTGTAGTGTTGGGTAGTAGTTGCTCCTTTGTAATGAAACTCGGTATCTAGCCTTGTACCGGATAAAGTGTAGGCGGCATTGTGATAGGTGTGGTTTTACCTCGTGGAAGAACTTGGTGTCTAGCCTAGTACCGGATAAAGAGTAGGCGACGTTGTGAAGGCTTCTCCGCCACATTAAGGAGCTTGTTTTGCGTAGTGCCTGCGAACTCTCGAGTGGGGAACTCGGGGAGTGGAGTAGGACAAGGAAGGCGTCCTTGCAGCCGAACCACTATAAATACTAGAGTCGTGGTTTTGTGTTCCTTTACACTATTAAACATTAACCTGACTAAGGCTAATATGAAAATAATTATTGCGAATAATGCAAAACACATGCCTAACACGTGTTGTCAAGATAAAATTTGTTCCTTCTGGAATCATGGAGTTAGATACTTCTTGGCCACTTGACGATTTGAACAAGATGAGTAGATGGCCATGTCCAAATTTAATTAAAATGAATCTTGAATTAATTTGGTAATCCAGTTAATATCCAAAGTCAAGAAACATAATTGCTAAATAAATAAAAATGATTTAAATCCGTGTCTTATATTTCAGAAAGTATCTAAAACAAAATGAAAATAATAATTATAAATCATTATCCTAGAAAGTTTAAAGAAACTAAACCTCACATGCTTTAAGGGCATTGGCGTGTTGCTAGACGCTAAACTTTGATTGCAAAATTATAAGGTAAGTGTGATATTCGAAAGTGGGAGTTGTTGGAATATGCTCAAGGCACATTACGTAATTATATGGCTAAGTATATGTGAGCCTTTGTGGTCGCACAAATACACTTAGACAGCTATGTTTATAATGTTAATAATGTATTTATATTATATTAACACCAAAATGATTTTAGAAGTAAAGTAATTAGTGTATTTATTATATAGTATATTGATAAATAATAATGTTAAATACTTATTAGTTATTTATTAATATTGTATTAATAAATTAACTAGCAAAATCAATATATGGAATCCCATATATGATGTGGGATTTTCAGCCAAAGAGAAAAAAGTAGGAAAGAGAAAGAAACTTTCTTGCCGTGTTATATGATTCTAAGAGGTTCTATTTAGTATAAATACAATACCCTTAATCCTAAGTCATTAACATATAAATCACTTTTCTCCTCCTCCTTTTCTAGGTGGATGACGAACATAAACCACCCCACAAAGGTTTTCAGTTTTTGTTATAGTCTTGCGTAGATTCAAGGACGTTAAAAAGATCGATCGTGTTAGTGTTGGACTAGGAATCCATTGGTGTTGAGGATGTTTAGTGTGGATCAACCTTAGCATATAATCACCTCTAGATTATACTAGTTTCTAGATCATTAGATTAATCATAACAAGGTACATGTCTTCTTGTTATATTTAAAATGAATCATACGGACATAAGGATACTTTATTGGTGTTTTTCTTATGCTTCCACTATGTGGAAAACTAGAAGGGGGGTTCAATAGTTTTGCTGATTAAAACTTCGTTTTAAAGTATTTAGATCGACTTATGTTAATCCGTTTAGATCACGTGTTGGATATTGATAGATGGACACATATATAAGTAATGCAAAGAGATAAAGAGTAAAGGAACACAAAACCATAACAAGAGTATTTATAGCTGTTCGGCTACAAGGATACCTTCCTTGCCCTACTCCACTCTCCAAGTGCCCAACTCGAGAGTTTCTAAGCACTACACAACACAAGCTCCTTAATGTGGCGGAGAAGCCTTCACAATGTCGCCTACACTTTATTTGGTACAAGGCTAAAAACCAAGTTCTTCCACGAGGTAGAACCTAACCTATCACAACGTCGCCTATACTTTATCTAGTACAAGGCTAAATATCGAGTCCCATCACAAAGGAGGAACTACTACCCAACACTACTACCCAAAGGAGACAAGCTCATTTTACATTACTAGAAAGGATATAAATATTCTTTAACCCAAACTACACAAATTATACATCGACGCCCATATCGAATGTACACCTTCGGCACTATACACCAATGCCTTCAACACGACACACTATTGGAGGGAGAGAAGAATTATCAACAAGATACACTTTAGTGGTCTTGATGATGACGAAGCTTAGCAACTCATGACCTTGCGCTTGCACGTCTTCAAGGGGTCGTGATCTCGCCTTTAAGAGGAACCTAGAGAATCACACAAAAAGAAAACTACTTAGAATGATCCTTTGGATATGTGGTTAGAGAGATTAGGACATAGAGAGAAAATATGTCTAAAAGGGTTAGTGAGTAAGAGAGAAATGGCTCACTATTTATAGGCAAAACTGCCTACTGTTCCACAGTTTCGGTGGATCTCTTACCCAAGGGATCCGGCCAGTACAAAACCAGGGATCCGGCTACTGGGTCAGCTTAGTCCTGATTTTAGTTTGCAAACCAGGTTATGGGTTATGGACCCTGGGTCATGGACTTTGGATCATTGATACCAAACAAGATACAATGTATCTAGTCAATGGGTTATGGATCTTGGATCATGGGTCATGGACTTTGGGTCTTGGATCATGGATAATATCAAACATGACTTTATGCATGATTTCATGCAATGGGTCATGGGTTATGGATCATGCTTCATGGGTATGGGTTATAGACTTTGGTTTTTACCCAACAAGATTCATTATACCTAGTCAATGGATCATGGGTCTTGGGTCATGGGTTATGGACTTTGGTTTTTACCCATTATTTACCCATTACAAGTTATACAAAGTACATATACATTTTTAAAAAATATAAATAAAGAATATTACCTGTAAGTGTTTTATAAAAATGGTTTTGGTTTTATATAACTTATTTAACTAAACATGTTTTGATAGTTTTATATGTTTTATAAAAACTGTATTTAACTAAATAGAGTGTACAGGGTCTTGTTTCTTTGACGACTTTTGTCTTCAATACCGGTGTCATCTTGTGACATCCAGTAGCATATGAATTGAACCCAGTGTCTGCCCTAAGTTGAATAATTTGGAGGGCTATTTCTTTTCAGCTTTTTCTTTAACTTTTCTTTTTAATTCTTCAACTCTTTCTTTCTCCGATTCTCATTTTCTCCTTTTTCAATCATACCTAAGGACTTCTAAATACTAACTATTTGTGGTGTCCTTGGGTAGATCCCTTCGGCTCTGGCGGATCATAGGAAGTTTAATCCTAAACTTAGTCACCTTATAACTCCATGAATATCTTATGTTGCCATAAAACCATTTTCTTGAAAATCTCTCAAAGTGTTTATGAATGAAAACATGTTTGTAACAATTCGAGAGTTTTTTTGCATTTTCAGAAATACTCCGCCTCCACATGTGCTTAAGAGTTTTGACTGAAATCTGCACAGTGAGGGTAGAGCGCGCACTTTTGAATTGATCAACTCAAGATAGACAATTCCTCGCGAGACACGGTTACATTGTATAGTTAAAGAGGTATATTGTCAGCTTTTAGGTGACAACTATCTCTAATAACTACCTTGAAGATGTGAACAAACCTTGAAAAAGCATGTCAAACCCGTCTAAGTTCATGTCTATCAAGAGTTCTCGAATTGGTACAATCTACTTGGATAAGTCTTGGAGGACAAATCTTTTTGATTTGTGACATTTTAGAGCTCTTCAATTCAAGAGTTAAGTCTTAGCACACTTAGATTCAATCATAATCCAACATATTTATATCATACAATTTTTCTCCCCCTTAAAAATGGCATATTAATGTTATTTTTGATGAAATTTTGATATTGAATATGACCATTTCGAGTTTTGTGGGAAGATTTCCACAAAGAACGTTGTTTGAACAAATTAGTTTGCAAATAATCCCCCTCAACAAGTGATATTAACTTTTGAGGTTTTGAAAAAACTCGAGAGGGAATACTTATTCTTTTGAGCAAAATTTTGAAAATATTGAAAAGATTTGATTAATTTAACTCAAAAGTAAGAAGCTTTCACTCCTTTTATAAGGATTGTGGCACTGAAGCGTATCACATAATCCTTTCTGTACAAGATCGGGTTGTACATTGCTATTTATGCAGAAACCATAATGAATAAATAAATCCAATGTCAAAAATACAATCAAGAGTGTTTTAAAGAGTACCCAAGCGATTACATACGACCAGGAACTTTATATTGACATTGGAATGTCAAGATAGAGAAGCTTTGTCTTCCGCCAACATAGCTTTCCAAACGTCTTATCTGATCCCTGTGGAACAACCTTTCATCCAGCCTGGTGATAAACCTGCGAACTTCCTTACGATCATTGGAGTTCTATCTCGTCTTCGGACCAATACCAGCTTCAATATCCTTTAACCGATATGCCAACCCATCGTGAACCATCTTTAACGTTGTTTCACGTAACTTAGGAATCCTGCCAAATGCCATGAAGCAAGTGATGATGCCTACACGTAGATCGATTCCAAACTTCGGTTTGTGTAGAATGGTGTACCGGGTTGTTGGTGCAGCTCGCTAAAGTGTAGTGTCGGTTTGGCGAGATTAATCCACGGTATGATTCAACCCCGAAGTTACGTGTCTTCAACACGCTCTTGAATAACTTTGTGCGGATGAAGACTAGCATGCGATGAACCGGAGTTGAATTTTGTTGAGAATTGTCGCATCCTTCCTTGTACTTTGCGAGATACATGTCTTCGATGTCGCTCAAAGGACATTTCGAGAAATCGCCTTCATTGAAATCATACTCTTGTTCATCTTGTCTTTTGACCTTGATCTTGGACAAGAATGAGTATCCCCACTTTGTTTCTGTTACCCCATCACAATAACTATTCACTTTTCATTCTGCACCTTCTTGTTTGACTTTCATACTTGGCGTCCTATAGTATAGTCTCCTCCTCGCTGGCCAATGATGAATACCATATTTGGCATCAATGTCATATTCCACCACCTTGTCAACATACAAGTTGCTCTTCTATGGCAATGTTGCCTGAGAATACTACAACCTGATGTGAAGGTGAGCTAGGTAGCATACTTTGCTTACACTCACTCGTGTTGAAGAAACTCAAGATCGTTATTGAATAAGAAACCGTAGTGATCTTCGCCGTCGCCAATTGTTGGTAGAGGCTTGGTCCAACTGCGGTAGTAGGGTGTATTATCCTTCCCTCAGAAAGTCGATGTTTGATTCCTGTGAGCCAATCGATGTTTTTGGACAGTGCACGGGCAATGTTGTCCAAGTGGTATTCGAGCTCGACTACGCTGTAGACTCTATTCTTCAACAAGTTGAATGTATCGTTCTTGATTTTGCTTCGCCCTGCTTCATCATCTTCTTAAATTTAAACTCATCCTGGATAATCTTGACCTGTTCCATGGTTTGACCGTCTATCAGTTCTTGGCCTTCAGGCTGTCTGGGTGTTGCATCCACCATATTGCTGAACCATTCATATTCTTCAGTGTTGTCTTCATCCAACCATGAGACGACATAAAATTTCTTCTTCTTAGTTCTTGAGGATGATTCTGGTTGAGTTGATGGTCGAGGTTATGGTTGTTGTTGGGGCTCGGGAATGTCATGATCCTCACCACCAGTATACGTGAAGTGATCACCGGTCTTCTCCTGTGGTGATGGAGAATCTGCATCCCTAGGTTTATCAGATGAAGGTGGTTGTTGAGTAGCTTGTTTTACGGGTGTCGTGGGGGTTCTAGCAGATGGTGGTGGCATGGATGACGATGACCTGGCCTTCTTCGGACGTTTTGCATTGGATCTTGATCCTTGTTCATCATCTCTTGGTCTTTGTCTTGACCGTAAGCTTCCTTGCATGATGTCTTCTGATGTGCTAGAACCATCTCATAAAGTTTTTCTTCATCCGGAGTGAAAGATGGAGCTCGAATATCATTTGAGTACCAACTCGCGAATCAAGTCATCTTCGTGACCACCGAGGTTGGACTGGTCTGGTTTGCATGACCACCGGAGTAGTCATAATCACCTGCCGGACCAATGTTTTAATCGTTAGGAAGAACTGATTCTTGAACATTTTTCTTGTGACTTCAGGAACAGTATTTAGAATAAAGTGATGAGTATAGTTCCTGAGTTGTTGATTGACTTCACCTTGCACGTCCCTAGCGAGAAATTCTTGAATCTGTCCTCTTTCGCCTTCGAACTCGTCTATCTGCTTTGAAAGATCAATAACCTTGTCGGCCAGCATGTTCAATCTTGTTTCATGAAGACTTTGTTTGCGTTTTCGTGATTGAATTAATGCTTTCTGGATCTTAGCCTTAGTACGAGATGCCCAAGTGTCGGATTTCTTCTTGATTGATCCTGACGATGATTTCTTTGTTTCCTTTGATGGTGGTGGTGATGAGTGTGAAGATGATTCGGCTTTGGAGGTGTCAAGGGGTGGTTTCGATGATTGCTGAGGATTATGATCAGGGTTGTCAGGAATGTAGTCATCGACTTTCAGTAGCGCTCCTCTTCACCTTTAGCAGCTTCTTTCAGACTTTCCTTTCCGCTTGAATATCTTTTTCAGTGATTCTCTCATCTGTATCTTGATCGTCATATCCATGTTTAACCATTTCCACATCCTTGTCATGTTCATCTGCGGTGTTCTGGTGGTGGCATATGTTCCTTTACCAGGTTGATTAACCGGATCAGGAACAGGTGTAGAGAGAACACCACCGCCGGAACCTCCTAGTCATTTAGTTTGTTGAAGTGTGAATTCAGCAGCAGCTTTCTCAAATCTTTTATTGCTTTAGAGTTTTCTGGAGTTGTTTCTCTTCAGCCTTACGATCATACTCCCATTCGTCTTCTTCTTCTTACTCGAGAGGTTTCTTCCCTTTTTCAAATGTGTTTTCTTCATCAGAAGGTACGAATGAGTCAATATCTTCATCAAATTTGTCATATGAAGGACTAGCAGGTTTGTCCTCTGTCTTCTTCTTGATAGATGAGTCATCTGTACATTCCTCGGTCTACACAGTAAGCTCATCTGACTCGGTTTCATAATCGTCATCATGTAATGATGTCTGGACCTGTTCAGGTTCTGTTTTAGGAGGGACGATTCTGGTTAGAAGTTTCCTCCTGATTTTGCTGCTGGTTTTGTTCTTCTTCGACTTGGTAGAACTAGCAGTGCTTCCAGCTTTCTTGGCTCTGGTAGAAACTCATGGAGCAGTTTTCTCATCTAGAAATCCAACTTTTCCCCGCAAGCAATGCCTTCCTTTGTAACGCCGTAGGATCAAGATCCTTGATTGTATTATCAAGCAAGCAGGGAGTTCTCTCCTTGTTTTCGAAGTTGTTGAGTCTTTGAACCTACGAGCTTAAAGTAGGCTCATTCATGGAGTGCATGCGGGTCATTCGGCCTTAGGAATATCCTTGTGCTTCCCGAGAAGGTTATGAATTAGTAACTTGGTGTATCTGATGAAGGGAATCTTAGAACCGGGTTTCCTGTAGTGTTGCATCATGTCCTCCCAGATAAGACTTGCATAATCAATGTGGTTCATATGAACCATTCCCCAGAAGGTTTGAAGATGCATGACCTTCGGGTGTTCATGACCACTATCTTCCCTCAGATCGATGGCAATCATAAGATAGATGGTCCTCCAGGGTTGTGGGATATTCTTGACATCAACTCTGGAGTGCTTAGAAATGATGCTAGAAGCCTCGTCGTATCCGATATTAACTAAGAAGTCCAACACCTCCATTTTATTTGGAATTCTAACATATTCTGTTGAAGGTATGACCGGAAGAAGAAGAATGATGCGAAGATCCGCCACAGTGATAATGACCTCCTTAGTGCCAAGGGTCACTTTAACCGCATCTTGTACATCAATTTTATCCATAGTGTGCCAAAACTGATGAATATAGATTTCAGGTACATAGGCTGTGTTAGTGAGCATGAGGTTGAATGGATGATGTTTGAGAACGTCAACAACAACTTTGCATGAAGACTCAGAGCACGTGAAGTTGTTGAAGTTGACATGGAGATTGTTCTTGTCGTAACCGGCTGGGAAGATGTCAGTCATTGTAAGCTTACTAGGGGCATTGACGTTTTCTTGATTGACAGCCATCTTGTGATCTGAAAGTTATTAGACAAAAGAACAAACATATGGAAACACATTGTGTTAGTTTTGGTTTGATTTATTGTCAAATTACTTGTTTGACGTTATCATGTTTATGATTGTTACAAGTCCTAAGTCACTTTTGTCAAATTGTTTGAAGTTGATGTGATAAGTTACATGAATATGTTAATTTTGAATTTTTAAAGTCCAAATTGTCACTTAAACACACAACATATTAACTTTTGTAATCTTAAGTGTAACATTTGGTTTTATGACTTAAGCATAAAATTCAATGGTTTGCTTATGCGTAACAATTTCATTACAAAGAGAATTGTTGGCTTAAGTGTAAACATGAGGCCTTATGCGTAAAGAAGGTGCTTAGACGTAGGCGTAAGCTAAAGTGTAAGACCATGTCTTATGCGTAAGAATTTCTTACGCCGAAACACGTTCAAAAGCCTTTAAGCTTACGCATAAGATTAGCAAAATGTTACGCAAGGTTTACTGCGAAGAGTAACGCTTAGGCGTAACAATTCTTGTTTACGATATCTTTCCAAGATGATGAATCCCAATTGTAGACCCCTTATGCGTAAGAGTTAAGTGTAAGATTTCTCTTATGCGTAACCTTTACACATAAAGGTATTCCTTATGCGTAACATCATAGAACACCTTTGTTTGAAAATTACGAGTAAGCAGCCTGAAAATCATGAACATGGAAACTTGATTTCAGATTATTCCAAACACCAACAGAATCACAAAACAAGTGGAAATGGTTACGCTTAACAAATTTAACCATAGGATTCAATAAAGAATTGTTTCTGGGCTATCCTAGATGACATGTGAGTGAGTTAGAACAAGTTTAAACACAAAATCACCACAGAATCAAAAGATTCAATAGTGACGAACCTAAAAACCCTAAAACTTTAATTCTTACAATTATGATGTTTCTGGGTTTAATTAAAGGCTCAATTCATGTTTCTAAACCAATTCTAACACTATCCTAGCCATCCAATCATAGCAGAACACTCAAACAAGAAAATCCCCAAATATGAACATGAACCCTAATTTTCGAAATAGGTCAATTGGTGTTTCTGGGTTAAAATTGATGGTTGAAATAGGTTTAAAACAAGCTTAGAAAGGGTTTAACACACCCAATTACAACACAAACTCACTTTGGCGTAATCCCCATCCATACGCATACACGTAACATTCAAAATCAAATTTTACAAGATTTAACCGTTGGATTGAAATAATTTTCAAAACCTTTGTTTAAAATCATGATCAAAACATAATACCACTTATAGATTTTGGATATGTTGAATGGATTTGAAGATTAAACGTGGGTCGTTGGATTTGGTTCATGTAAGAGTAAATGCAAGTAAGAAGTGCATTGAATGAGGTTGTTGGGAGTTTTGTTTAAAATTAATTTTAAAAGTTTACACATTCAGTTCCTCAACCTCAAATATTTTCAACCAAGACCCATTAAATCCCATTTTGGTTAGACAAAACATTTTTTAGGAAAGAAACTTAACGATACTCCCCCTCGACAAAACATTATTGGTGACCTAACATTGGTATCAAGAGCAAGGTCGGTTTTATCATTGGTTGTTTTTTTTGGTGATGTTATCTTGTCAAAATCTTGTTTTAAAATCTGTTTTAACAAAGTTTTAATCTTTCTCATATGATTTTGTGTTTATCAGATTTTTTTACATGTTTTATTGTATCATGTTTGGTCAATAACAGTTTTGTAACTTTTTACAGTTTATAAAAGTTTGTTATTAACTTTTCTAACTTGTTGAGGGTACCAATACTCGTGAAAATTTTTGGTCATCTGTTTATATTCTCATAGTCAAAGTGGGTCAAAAGAGAGGTTGTCATGTCATTTTTCTGGGTTTCATGAATCTGGTCGGAATCTTTGGTCGGAAAACATCGCCGGAAAAAGTCAACAAGGGTCAAAACCCCTTTTTTACGCCTAAGGATCTTCAGACTTGTTACGAGTAACTTGGAAAGTTACTCGTAAGAACCCATTTTACGCGTAACCTTACGAGTAAGAATCGTTTTACACATAAGGGTACTCTTTTACGCATAAGCCTTTTGGTTAACGCGTATGACCAAACTTTACGCATAAGGGTACACTTTTACGGATAAGCCTTTTGATTTACGCCAGAAGATCTTTACGCCTAAAGCTTTGTTGTTTACGCATAAGATCAGAAAAAGAGAAGATGACCTTGACCAAACAAACCAAATACCAAACCTTGTTTAGACCTCAGAATCTTGGTCTTCCTTGGTCCTAAACTGTCTACTAAAACAAAACAATTGAAAGACACAACGAGATGAAGATGGACTGACCAAGCACACAATCACTACATATATTCAAAACCCACATCGACCTCAAGATTTCATTATCATCAGTCGATTCATGGTCAACATATTTTATCAACAAATCTTATATTACCTATCTCTTAAGACCTCGTTGCTACAATCCTTCACCATTCATCACCAAAGAATACACGAAAGAAATTAAAAGTTCATAATGAATATCATACTAGTGTTGTTACAAATTAATTTTTGTTGTAAACACTAGCACATCATTAATCCAATCCAAGACTCAAATATGAAAAGTATAATTGATCTCAGTATTGTCGTGTTCTTACAAAATCTTTCGATTTTGAACACGAGATCATCACAGATCCTTTCAGAAGATTACTTCTTTTTTATTGCTCGAACTTCTAAAGATAAGATAATAACAAAGTTGTTACATCTTCCTTTTAGTTCGTATAATACAAAAACGTAAATTATACACCCTTACCCGAAACACTTAATAAGGATCTTGATGAGACAAATCTTTTGCTCTTGATGTTCAAATTGAAGAAGTGGTATTTGATGATGTTGTTTGATTATTTACAGTTGGGATAAGATGAATTGGTGATGGAGACATCTGGGTTAATGAGAGAAATGATTTTAGGGTTTGCTGTTTGATGAAGACTTGATGAGATATGAGTTGTGGTATAAAGCTGCGTCTGAATTGGGTGTGCGTAGATTAGGGTTAACAATTGTTTTAACACTAGGGTTGGTGGTTATTTATATCCTCAATTCTTAAGGGCTTGTGTGTGGATTAATACATGGTTCGGTTATACCAATTGGTTATGGGACCAAGTTTAATTGTGGGCCATACATGGATCAGTGATTATTTTGAATGTAACTAATTATGTGCTTTTCGACCAAAAGGGGAATGACAAATCTTGTATCCAAATTTTTTTTGATCTAATATTCATATTTAGCAAAAAAAAAAATTTTTTTTTGATACATATTTGTAAAAGGAGTGGTATTTTGGTATGATTAATTTTCACGAGGATACAATTTTTTGACAAGATAGGGAAACCATTATCAAAGTTTATTTTAACCGTTAATGAAGGCTAGTTTTTGAGCGTTTAACCACAAGATGTGACTACGGCGTGAATTCACTATTATTTATTTGAGGTTGAAGTGGGATATCACGTGTGCGTGTACTTAGTATCTGAAGATATCGGGGTTGGTTGGATGCATGATTCTTCGAGATACTTATTCGAGCTTTAACCGTTATGAATGACAAAGATTTGAGTTGTCTAGTTATACCTGATGTAAGGAGTTACGTTGTTGTGCTTACAACATATAACTATCACTTTAAAGGAGTTACGTTGTTGTGCCCAAGTGTCACAAAAAGCTGTGGATAATTCGAGAAATCCGCCATTCCTTTTCGATCCGGTTAATCAACCCGGTAAGGAAAAGGGTTCTTCGTATGACAATAGTGCAAGTTTAAGTCACAACTTCGGGTTATTTTACTTACCGTAAGTTTTTCATATTGGGTTTTCTCCATCAGTAGTCACTACAAAAGCCGCGAATGATAATGGGGTCGGTAAAAGAGTTAGCTGAGAAGAGTATACACGAGTAGAGAAGTTTTATCGAGTTGATTCTCATGAGATATTTATGGTACTTCATAATTGTTCGATTAATTAGACATAAATGGTTTCGTTGCTCAATTCATCATCAACATACGGTGTGTGATTCTGATTCATTGAAAACATCTGAGGGAGGGGAGAGTACGTGGTCTTGTTTCTTTGACGACTTTTTTAAAAACCCTCTCCTTTCATGAATTTCATCATCAGGGGAAGAAGAACGATATGTGGCTCAAATTTCTCACTTTGGTGTTATCGTCTCACTTTCATAGAGTTATCGTGTGTGAAGTTACCTAAATATGATGTTATGATGCCTCACACACGGTCATTTTATCGAGTAATTTCATATTCACAAGTAACTATTATTCCGATAGACCGCAAACATCTGTGGGGAAGTTTCATCTCGCTCTTTTGCGGTTTGTTTGTGTGAAGCATCTAAATATGCGAAGATTTGCGATTTCTTGCATGTTACCCCCCGAACGGATTTTCCGCAATAAGATAGATTTACCTTGTGTGGTTTACTGCTCATCTACAAATTCCACCGCATAATCGAAAATTTCAAAAGTTAGAGGAAATGTTCACTACATCAAAGTTTTGAATCTTCAAGACGGTTGTCGGGTTGGGGAAGGATCTCTAAACTTCACAAAAAATAAGTGTTCGGAGAAGCTGCTAAAGACATGCAACATGATTTGGGGGGAAGTTAATCCAATTCATGCATATTACATCATTTGCCTACAAGTGAAGAAAAAGATTCTCAATTCGAGGTACAAGAAGAAGACAAAGAGTGTAAACTTTCATCATCCTCAGCATTTGAAGAGTTTATGAAGACCATTCTTTATTTGTTTTTTATACTTGTAGGAAATGTTGTAAGTAATCCCTTATGTCATCCCATTAGGGGAAGATTGTTGGATTCGCTCCTAACACGTAAATGGAACGACATTGACGGGATTACATTATCTATCTTTGTTAGCCAAAACACATGGACTAGATATGTCATATTGTAATAGATGTATGTGCTAGGCTATAAATACCCTCCTAGACTTTCCTAGGAGGGTGAGACTCTTTTGTGTAACTTTCATCTTTCATTAATAAAACACACACTAGTTTTCCCTTCTCTCTCTAACTTGAAGATGATGTTCTTTCATCTTCCTAGACCTCCCGACTTACCATATCAACCATAGAATCGATCCTAACAAAAAGTGTGTTAGTAAACTATTGGCTCAAAACTTTTACATATTTTATTTATTTCGTTAAAATGATTTTACGTTTGTTATCGATAAAACATTAGAAGATCGTAAAATATAAATAAACGTTTTTATGGTTTTTTTGTATTAACACGCTACTTTGATTTATTTATATTTGAATGTCTTATATTTATAATTCAAAAATAATAATAATAATAATTCTAAAACCTTTAAACACAAACATGTTGGTGCTATAATGACTAGTCATTATTTAGATGGTTATTTAGGTGATCTCTAATTTGGTGTTGGGGTGTTGGGAGGAGGTGAGGCTATACTTCATGTCGTGAGTCTTTGATTAAGGATCGTAGACGTGATGCTAGTCTTTTGATGTTGTTAGTAGATTATAAAACAACATTCAATATCATTGATCGAAATGTTATGTTACAGGAAGTTCGTTTACACTATCCTACTATCTAGCGTTTGGTAGATCTCTGATGATGTACCCTCCGAGCAGCTCGAAGGACACTCCTCCGAGATGTGTCGAAGCCCTTCTAGTCGAAGGCCCAAGTTAGGTCTCCAGAATATTCATAGGTGTCAAACCATTCGTAAGCACGAAGGTTACCTACGGGGAATTCGCCATTAGAAGTCCCTAGCCCTTGGGTATGGTTGACGAAGAGTAACGGATAGAGAACCTCCCGACTTGGTCAAACCCACCATCTCCCTCTTTCCCCGCTTCCCGCCAATTTTGAGAACGTGGGTCACTAAGCTCTAGCGTTACCCACAAACATGGGACGCCCCCATGTTCTCCGACATTCACACAGAGGTGCCCCTAACCCTATTTCTTCCACTATAAATAGGTGGACGGCAATGGATTATGGTAAGCTCATTTCACACTCTTTCTTTATACACACACTTATACAACCATAACTCATACTACTCACAGGTGGTTCTGCAGGTCCAACCCGCGTAATCACTTAACGTAGTGTCTTCGTATTTCTCATTCTCAGGTGAAAGACAATCTTGGCTGGAACATACACCCCTCATACCTTTGATCATCATCGAAGCCTCGTAGTGCAATTTATTGTACAATCAATCTCTATTACTCCAACCCAGCTAGATTGTAATATAGGGAACAGACCTTATGGTCATTCCAAAGGGTGCAGTAGGGTGATCCCCTTGTCCATCCCTTAGTGTTACATCCTTTTATATATATATGATTCAAGACTCTTTTAGCCTTCCTCTATAGGCTTGATAATTAAATGATGGCACTATTGTTGGAGATACCTTGGTTGTGGGGAAGGTTTTAGAGTTAATTATAAAGGATGGTCATCGTCGTGGCTTGCTTCTCAATGTTAATAAAACTAAGTTTTTTTGGCTAAGGAGGACCATAAAAGCAGGCTTGCAGGTGTTTTCTTGCCTAATAATGCTCAGCCCTTGCATGGTGTTAAATTACTTTGTGGGCCTGCTAGTGTGAATTACGATTTCATAGTGAGAGCTTGTGATGAAGAAATTGGCCAAACCCATTGTCCTTATGGATTCGGTTGCTAAGATTAATGATCCCCAATGTGAGTTGTTGCTTCTTTGTGCTAATATTGGTATTTCAAAACTATACTTTGTTATGCGCACATGTCGTCCCCATATATTCGAGTCGGCCCAACTTTGTTTTGACGTGGCTCTTTATTCTTTCTCCCGTGCGCATTCTCACCGCCGCCCGTGGTTGGCGACCGAAATGGAGACTTGCTACCCTACCTTTTGCAGGGCATGGTATCTACTCTACATGTGATTTTTTGATTTACGCCATTCTTGCGTCTTAATTGTAGTCTGCTGGCTTGGAGATTAAGCTACTAAGTATTCTGGTATAGCTTCTGAGCCTACATTTGATGATGCTTTGTGTGTATTTAAAACAACTATCGAGACTGACCTTTTGAGTAATCCAAGTGAGATCGGTGCCTCCAAACACATGAAGAAACTGGTAGATATATATTTCACATGGGTTACTAAAACTGCAAAGTCCACTTTTTCATTATCTCCTCAGTAGATGGTTTTGTGGAAATCTCAAATGGAGGATCACACTTCTGAATGGCTAAGGGCGGTTTCAAATTCTGGCTTGCGACACACTAGAAACGGTAAAACTTATAGTTGTGTGTTATGTTATCGGTTTAGGTGTTCCCCTTGTTTTTGTTTTGAAGTTGGGCTCAGATTGTTCTAGGGTCTTTGGAGGGGATGTTTTTGGAGACAATGTTGTATCGTCTATTGGTATATTGGTACTAAATATCGACATAATGTTGCACGTGCTACCCTTTTCGACATATGCTTTCTGTTTGGGAATTTCAGTTGGTAAGGAAGTTAATATTAGGCTAGGTGGTGGGTGTGACAAGCCAATACATCCAGCAGACATGTTACTCTACTCATGTGATGGAGGGCTTGGTGTGTGTGTTGATTTGATTGGGTCTTTGACTTTGGTGCAAACTGGGATAGCTGATTTCTTTCCTGGTCATGCAATGATTGATGTGAAACAAAGTAAATGTGCCAAGTATGATGCTAAGTGTGCGGCTATTGGATACAATTTCCTACCATTTTATTCTCTTTATTAGGGGAATTAGATAATAATGTAGTTGTCTTATTGAAGCGGATACGAAAGTTTTGCTATAGCTAAAAAATGAGGGCCCAAATAGTCTCTTTACTACAAACTAAATTTTTTTACTCCTTTGAGTTTTTGATGAAGTGATATTACGATAATGATGATGATGATTGTAACATATTGGATTTCACATACACATGAAACCATGATTCTATGGGGCGTATACTTTAAGTATTTTAGAGAGAGAAAGAAAAATCTTATTATGAGCTCCAACCCTCTACCTTGGGAGGTAGAGGGTATTTATGGTACCATACATAAAACGCCACCTACGGGCTGTGGATCAGGCATACAGTGGGTAAGTCCACCATGGTGTTACTTAACTAAATACTAACTAACATTAAATAACTACGACTACGAGCTTTTTAATGATTACATATACTTGAGGTGACCGACACTTTAACGACTGGATTTTATAAATCCTAACAATCTCCCCCTAAGGGAGGTTACCTCAAATTACAATGAATACAAACAAATATTACATTAGGATTGTTCTTGGATTCCTTTTTAAGCTCTTTGCTCTGTAGCCCGTAGTCCTTGATTCTTAATGTTTTGCATGTTTGATTAACCGAAGTGGAGGTCTTTAACTGATCCACGTGATGATGAGTTTTGAGCCCAGCTTTGAGATCATCAAAGATACATAAATCTCTGACTCTTCCTTTGTAGTGTTGACATTATGTGATGTTGTGACATTGGACCGACATGCTCACATTCTGGATCATGATTTATTCTCATCAGAGTAGCGGAAGCTTTAGTTGATTCATGATATATGCAAAGCAAAGAGCAGAGCATGGAATGAAAATATCAGTCGTGATGCACTTATCATGATTTCTTTAGAAGTGAATGTGTTGTGTGAGCATGCGGCTATGGATTGACGTCTCCATTCTGATCATCTGCAAACGTTAGGTGTACCTGCATACAACAGTTAGCAATAAAGCGTATGAAAGTGTCTTTAATCACTTTTGTTGAATTGAGGTACCACGACCCACGGCTCCTCGCTGATCAGCACAAGTACCGCCTGTGATCGTATAATTCAAGAATCTCCTTGACAGGTTTCCCAAATGTTTCTAGTCGTTCTCAAACCGGAATGTCTCAAAGAAACAACCGAGTGAAAGAACCAAATAATTGAGATTCACCATTAATGAAAAGAGATTTAAAAACAATCGTGGTATCGCTCAATATAAAGTGTTTTGCAAAACAACGAAGGTTTTAGGAAAATCAATTATCAATCATAAACACCTTTTATTTTGAAATATTAATACACGTCGATGCTAGAGAAAAGAATTTTAAGCACAACGACCCGCTTTTTCAAAGGTATCCGTCAATCCATTTCTCGACCAAGGTTGATTCAATAATGAATCACCCCATTGTTTCAATCCAGTTGTCACAAGTTTGATCTATTAGATAGATCTCACATGCCACCTACCAAGAGCTTGTTTGATGTTAGCTCTAGAAGGCTTTCCATCGTCATTGTGAATATGTTTGCATATCACTCGGATGTTCTGGCAATGCCACAAGGATAATGCGTAGGACTCTTAGAATATATTCTCTCTTTCCACATTGTGTGAAATAGAGAGTCTTCATTGACAGTGTCCTAATGAGATTTATTGATGATCTTGTGGCTCTAGACTCAATTATGCTCATTTGGTTGCTATGCCGGAGACTAGGGAGAGGGTCTCCTTCTTCAATATCAACAATCTCTAAGAGAAAGTCGATAGATAATGTAGGTTCCCGTGAGAATGAAACAAGTCCTTTTAAGAGGAACTTGAGTGGTTTGGGAAGTTGTAGGCAAGGTCATCAGTCCATGACGCCTTGTCTTCAATACCTGTTACCTTGATAAACACCAAGAGCATATGTATTGAACCCGCTTTTCGCCTTAAGGTTGAATTATTGGAGGGCTATTTCTTTTCACCCTTTTCACATTCAATTCTTTTTAATTCTTCAACCCCTTCGCAAGCTACCGAGACTTCATAACTAGAACCTTGTTGGGTTTATTCTAGTTCTAGCTCTTTCTCAGTCGGCACTCTTCCCATATCTCACTTTTCTCGCTTTTCATCATACCTAAGGACTCTACACTATCTAGTGGATTGTTCTCGGTAGATCCCTCAAGCAAGGGATCGGGAACTAATAGCTAACCTAACCATCCTTATATCTCCATACATAAAGTAAATTTGGTCGGTCTTTTTGGTATTGTTCTTCTGCCATTGGAACTAATTGAAAACCATTTAAAAATCAATCCAGGTACTTGTGATATATTATCAAAGAATTTTTACCGAATTGTTTTTGATATTTCGTAAAAGCTCCCCTCAACATGTGAGATCGTGATATTTGAAATTTTTGGCACATGGAGGCAAGAGGAAGGATTCACTTCATTGATTAACATTTTCTAAAAATATCTACATCACCTTCCCGATCAAAATTAGTGTTTCAAATACTTGTTAAAGATATTTTTGGGAAAGGATGTGGTTTTCAAAAAGTTACTCCCTCTCAATATGTGCATCGAGATTTGAAAGAGTTTTGCACATATTAGGGAAAACTTGCACTTAGAGACAAATCAATCACGTTTCAATCCTTTTTGGTTTGATATAGATTCCCCCAACATGTGCATGGAAAATTGGAAATCGTTTGGCACATGTAAGGAGAAGAGCTTGCTAATCACTTTCAAACCAGTTGTCGAATTATCAGTTTAAATCCAATTTAAATCATAAATTCTCCCCCGATCACAATTTTCAAAAAATTTGAGATTTGTGATCTCTATAGATTTAAATTGTTTTTGAAAGCTTTTGAGGAGAATTGTGACTTGCTTATGAAAAACATTTAACCGATAAGGATCAAATCTGAGACTTTAACTCCAAAGATTAAACATGCTTGAGTATCTTTTGAAAACATGACATAAGCCTTGGTCTGAACCTATTGTATGACAAATAACCTTTTGGATTAATTGAAATCATTCTCCCCCTCAATCAATGACATATATTGTTGATTGAGAGATAGAGATTTTGGACAAAATGTCAAGTCCAGATGATTTTCAAAAATTGAGTCCGAGTTATTTTTCAAAGCTATTAGTTTTTATTAGATAATAAATATTTTTCAGAAGAATTTATAGAAGGAAAAATATTTGTGAAGGAAACATTTGTCTTATTGGTGACAAACATTTGTTTTTAGAATCAGAGTATGAGATTTGAAAAATAAGATAGAGCATGGCTCTGTTCTTTCTTTTAAAAATGGGGTATAGTCTGGAATGACTATAAACCTTTGTTTTTCATTCTCTCAAAATGTTTGTTTTTTTTTAAATAATTTGTGTACATTCGAACTTCATCTAAAGACCCGTGTGAAAAATATTTTTAGCTTTTTCAAAGATTTTCTGATTTTTATGGATTTTTGTTGGTTTTATATTTTTCTATTTTCTTTTGTGGGTTTTATAATTTTGTATTTTGTTTTTTTTTGAATAAATATTTACAAGAGATGGATGAAGAAAACTTTTACCTGCCTTACTCTTGAAGACGCTTGAGTGTTTTCGTTGTTGACTCTTTAGACCAAGTCGAAGGATAAACTCAAAACGTTCTCTAGAAAGAGCTTTGTGAAGATGTTCGCTAACCGGTATTCAGTCCTCACAAAATAAAGTTCCACCACACCGTTCTCCACTTGCTCCCTGATGAAATGATGTCGAATGTTGATATGCTTTGCTCTTGAATGTTGAACGTTGTTGCATGAGAGAGCAATGGCACTTTGTTATCACAATACATAGGGATTTTGTTGAATTCAAAGCCATAGTCAGATAATTGGGATCTCATCCATAGGATTTGAGCACAACAAGATGACATGTATATGTATTCTCCTCAGAGGATATAGAAGTACTCATTTCTTTCTTTGAAGACAAGCTCACAAGCTTATCACCTAAAATCGAAAGCACCTCCCACGTTTCGATGTGTATCTTGACATCCCGCATGGTCGCAAGATCCATGATAGGTCGTTAGTGACATACCGGTGTCCTTTCGGTACCAAAGTCCCATGTTGATGGTTCCTTGGAGTTACCAAAGACCCGCTTAACCACTTCAAGGTGCTTTTTGCAGGCTTAGCCTGGTATCTAGCACACATGCATAAATCCAATGTAATGTATGGTCTCCATCGTGAAGGTACATCGTGGGACCCAATCATACTACGATATTCGGCCTGGTCAACCATGATCCTCGGTGAGGTCCTCATCCGTTTAGTACGCCCACCATGGGAGTGTCAACAGGGTCACAAGAATGAAATCCAAATTTCTTTAAAATCTCATTAGCATATTTAGATTGATTGATAAAATGTCTCCGACCTTTTTGAAATTTGTAATCCTAAGAAAAATGACATTTGTCCCATCATTGACATTTGAAATTTGGAGCCCATCTCCTTAGAAAATAGGTCACATTCATTGGGGTCACCGAGGCAAAAAATAATATTATCAACATAGATTTGAACGTGAATTAAGTGTTTGCCCGACTTCTGTGAACAATGTCGGATCAACGCTTCCTTGTCAATCCATTAGATAGAAGTAACCTTGATAGTGATCGTACATGCCCTTGAGCTTGCTTCAAACCGTAAAGGGCCTTCTTCAAGCGATAGACATGAGTAGGATGCTCTAGATTCACAAAACCTTCAGTTTGCCACGATACAACTTCCTTAAGATCTCCGTTAAGAAAAGCCGATACATCCATCCGATACACTACCATGCTCTTACTAGCAAAGATTGGCCGAATATTCTGATTGCCTCAATACGTGCAACCGAGCAAATGATTCTTCAAAGTCAATACCCCTCACGCAGATCCTTTTGCAACCAATCGAGCCTTGTTCTTTAACACATCACCATGCTCATCATGTTTTACTTTGAAGATCCACTTTAGAGCAAATGATCATAGACAGCCAAGAGGTACTAATTCCCATACATCAAGTCGATCAAACTCATGAATTTCTTCTTGCATGGCATTGCACCGTACCGCCTTCATTCATGGCAGCTTTAACATCTTTTGGTTCGACCTAGATAGTACCTGGAGTTGAAGAAGCACCATAAGGTATCGCTGCAAGTTGTTTACGAGTGGATACCGGACGGAAGGGTTTCCAATGATGTTGTCCAATGGATGGTCATGTGTCCATTTTCTAAGGTGTTCGTGTGGTTGTTGTTGTGGAACCGGCGCAGAGTTGGATCTCCTGATGAAGATGGTTCAAGTTGGTTCAGAGCAAATATGTTCTCAAATGGAGCATCTTCGAGTAGCAAAGGGTTATTCCATCATAGGTGCCGAAAAATTTTCCATGATGTGCACTTGATGATTGAGGATTTATGATGAGGACGAAGTGATCGCAAGAGATTATTCGACTCAATGACATAGAAATCAAGAGTTATCTACGCGACCGTTAGGGGCAGCCTCTGCGATGGATTTGGCCGATCATTAGCAATAGGCTCATAGTGTTCATCAAACATTGGATCAAACAATTTCTTCAAATCATCATCCGAAGCGGGTACATATGGAGTTGCAGGTGAGGGATTTTGTACAAGAGAAGAACTGATGAGACTACTTAATGAAGGTTGTGATGCGAGTCCGAACTTGATTGTCCCGGAGCCATTTGCCCGCATGTGCCTACTCGAATGACGTGAATAGTTTCCATGATATCTCGATTTCTTTTGTTGTAGATTCGGTAACCCTTCTTGTTTGATGCATAACCCACAAAAACTCCAATGTCCGCTTTAGCTCTTAACTTACCTAAATCTTGACCGGTCGTTGGATAACACAAAGCACCAAATACACTGGCAGGAGAGATCGTGTTTCGCTTATGGACAAGTTCAGTATGGAGTTTTTCCATGAGTGGTGTGGTATGAGGGAACGATTTGGGTGTAGCAAGGCAAGTAAATGGCTTCCCCCAAAGAAACATTGGAACCTTTGAATAGATTAGCATAGTTCTTGCAGCTTCAACAAGGGTCCGATTTCGTCTTTCAACTTGTAGGATCGTGAATATTATGTTATTTGATGATTCGGGTGGTCTAGGATGATGATAATATAAGAAAGCCATTAGGGAGATGAAGAGAGTAGAGAGGTTATTTCTTGAAAGAGAGTTGTTTAACAAAAAGTGATAGGTTAGATTCAAGAAGCAACACCCCTTCCATTGATGGAAGGGGTATTTATAATTACAAAGCATACGCTCCTATCTGATCGTGATCGGCATACAGATGGGTAAAGACTGTCCTTCCTCCTACCTGCAGTTACACTAAACTAAACTACGCTACAAACTAACTAATTAACTACTAAATAACATAAATAAAGACACGCCTACGAAGCAACATATGCTAGACCATAATTGGGGTGACCGACACTTTAACATGGAATTTCCAATTCCTAACAATCTCCCTTATGGAGGTCAATGATCCGCCAAAACCGCCAAGTTTTATCACTCAACCGCCACTAGGAATGGCGAATCGAACAAACTTAAAATGGCTCAAGCACCTAACTCAATGAAGATCCGAGGAGTGTAGGGTTTCCCCTGTCGTTATGTCCCAGGAGCTATGCAATGGATTATCAAACCTAAAGTGATCGAGAAATTTGAAACTGGGATAAAATGATTATGATTATTATAACTAAAGAAAAAGCAAACGAATTACAAAGGCTTAAATGCAAATTAAAGAAAATTAAAAAGATAAAAAATATTAAATAAACGCTATCACTATTTGCAAAATGATGTTTTTGATTTTATGTTTTTATAAAACTTAATTAAAAACTACGTAACGTACAAATAAAAATGTGAAACTTAGACAATATTAACCCTAAAAATATGAAAATGATATTATTACAAACCTAATGATAAAAGAAAATTATTAGAAAAAGAAAATTATTTTTATCACTAATTAATTAATTAATATTAATTAAAAACTAGTTTTAACTATTTAATATTAGCCTAAAATACAAGAAAATATGAAATGAAGCTAGAAAAATAAAATTATGACTTAAAAAAATCTAAAATATCAAAAGAGAATTTTTAAAACTATTTTTGTTTTTTCGATTATTTTGGATTTTCTAGAATTAAAAACTATTTAAAACTACTTAAATTACTTAAAAATACAAATTTAACTAAGAAAAATCTGGAAAATATTTTTGGCTTTTATATTTATCTTAACCTAAGAAAAATGAAAAATTATTTTTGAACCTTTTCTCAATTATTTGTATTTAATGCTAATTAAAAATGCTTTAAACTAATTAAATCAAGAAAAAACTAAACAAAGATCGAAAAATCAAAAATCAAGTTAAGCTTAAAATAATGCAAGGAATCAAGGAAAATGGAAAACAGTGGTTGTGTGTGAGATTATGGAACTGCTATGGAATGTGCTTATGAATAAGCACTTTAATAAGCCAAATGAACACAAACAAGCACCATTAATCGGAACGAAGCTACAATATGCTAAAGTTACTCTAAATGAACTAAAACAACAACACTTATCTTGAATAGCAATCTACATGTGATTTGGATGATTTGGCTAATTGCTTAAAACAGCTTTCAAGTGGCAATTTGCGGCTAAAGATAAGCACTCAAATAAGCTAGACAACAAAAACCAAATATAGAAACTTAAACTAGACCTGGGTGAGACCTAACAAACCAAAAAATCGTGCCTTGGGAAGCTCTTATGAGCCCTGCGCGCTTGCACAACTGAGAAAAACTCGCTTAAGCCGAAGTTTGAATGTGGCAATTTGGCCCTGCTTGACAAGCTTTAAATGGAGCTTATAAAAATTTGATAAAATTCTTCAAAAATGCTAATAAGAAATGATACCCGCTGAAGTTTATGAAGCAACAAATTTCACTTGATAAGACCCAGAGATAAGTTCATGAAAAATCATCCTAACTGAGCTCAAAATGGATTTTGGCCAATTTGACTTTTGATATGAATTTGAAAGTTTGACCTTGGTGAGATTTGGACTCAATTTAAGAACTGATTATGAAGTGTTATGACCAAATAAAGCTAATGTAATCTATCTCTATGATATTTAAACACAAATCAAGATTTTGATAATCAAAATCACAACAGATCAGACATTGAGACAAATTAAGATACAATTTTGACTCTTTTGTGTTTTGCGTGCACAAACTAAGACAGATAAGAACTCAAATGAACTAACCAAACATAAACCAACAGACCTAGATCACTGAATAAGCCTTAATCTTAGTTTTGGATAAGAATCCAAAACACCCTATTAACTATCGATAAGCAAATTAAAATGAGACAAACACTTAACTAACCAATGATACTGACCCAAATGAGTTTACTTACTCTAAATACATCTACTTAAACATGTTTTAACCACTTAAAACTACAATAAATGATTATGCTTATGAAACTTGGAAAATCACTTACAACCGGCCCCACCCACTATGGCTTGCCAACAATGAAACCGTAACATCTACCTATCCAAATCAACCCATCAAGCTTCTAAATTAACCCAAACACATTTCCAACCAACCCATATCCATTTATCATTGTGTTGCCCCATGTTGACTTTGTTGACCAATATCCAAAATGCTAGAAACTTAAAGACAAGCTTGCGTAAAGCTATAATAAGCTAGTACAAGCTTGTTTCGAGCTATAAATAAGTCGATCGAGCTGGACCTTAGAGTTTGAAAATAAAAAATGTAAATGGGCTTGAAATTTGAAACATGAACATAAACTTGGAATTGATATTTGGAATAAGTCTGCAATACACCAAAGTACTTTTGATTGATACAAATAAGCTTGAAAATACAACCCAAACTATCTAAGACATGATAATATAAAACGACATACATTGTTAAAAAATAAAATAACTACTCTCTACTTCTTCCCTTCCTTTATTTATGCTCCAAACTGCTGCTTTCTCACTACTCGATCATTTCCCATCATTAATCCCCGCCTTTGATTAGCTGTTGATCTTGGCCGCTGATTGGCTTTTAAGGCCAAAATCGGTACAAGCCAGGACAGGGAGGGATGCATTTAATGCCTTTGGGCTGTGAGTGAGGGGGGAGACAAAGATGGAGTGGGGACAAAGAGAGGTGGTGTTTGGTTGCGGTCGGCCGGGCATGGAGTGTCAGGAAGACAGGAAAAGGGGCGTGGTAATATTATTTTAAACGCAGGGTATGGGTCAGTTGGACGGTTGGTTTGTTGGACCGGTCGGGAGTTGTTGGGTATTTATTTGGGCTAAAGGTTATATTGGACTTAGGATAGGATATGGATCCAAGGTATATTAGGGACCAAAGAGTAAACTCAAATTCCGTGGACCAAACTGTAATTTATGAAGATGTAGTCCAAGGGTTGGTCTTGCCAATCTTTAATAGACCAAGGCTAATTTTGACACTTTTGAAATTCCAAGGATTAAATATGACCATTTTAAAACCGTGGACCAAAACCGAAATTTCTCAAACTTTTGGAACTTTTCACCAAAGGACTAAATTTGATAAACTTATGATTTAAAAAAGGACCTTTGGTGATTTTTCTTATAAAATAAGTGCCAGGATGCCATTTTGCCATTTTCTCGAAAGCCTGCAACCTAAACCGCCAATTGGCAAAAACGAATGCACTTTTCTATCCGATTTAAACATTTTGCAGACCAAAACATATAAAATGCACCTTTGAGATATTTTCAAGATTTT
>OU343225.1:252434036-252472014 GCA_910596185.1 Chrysanthemum makinoi | reverse complement strand
TATAAAAGGAACACGTTAGTATGAATGAGGTACGGAGTTAAAAAACAAGTTTTAGTATTACTCAAAGATCCATAGAGGATCAAAGTATTCTTAGTTATTTGTGTTTGTACTTGTGTTTGATTTCTGCTTTAGAATACAAGTAATAGAGACTGTCTGTTAGTGTGTTTGTGATTACATAAGCATTACTAACGATCCACGAGCGCTCAAAGATCTATCAAGGTCTAAGGTTCAACAAGTGGTATCAAAGCAAATATTATTGGTGATCCTCAAGCACCTGTTCGAACTAGAAGTGCTGTGATAAGTTCCAAGTATGGTCAAGTTGCTTTTCTTTCCTATATCTCAAACCAGCAAAGGGACAATCACACAGACTTTAAGCATTGTCTATTTGCTTGCTTCCTTTCTCAAGTGGAACCAACCAGTGTTACTCAAGCTCTTGAAGATTCAAGTTGGCTTGAAGCAATGCGGGATGAGATGCAACAATTCAAGAATCGCGAGGTTTGGATATTGGTACCACTACCACATGGGAAGATTGCTATTGGGACAAAATGGATCTTGAAGAATAAAAGAGATGCAAGGGGTATTGTGGTTAAAAACAAAGCACGATTAGTGGCTCGGGGGTTCAGGCAAGAGGAAGGAATTGACTATGATGAAGTTTTTGCACCTATAGCTAGAGTTGAGGCCATTCGAATCTTCTTGGCCTATGCATCTTATATGGGGTTCATGGTTTATCAAATGGATGTGAAAGGTGCTTTTTTGTATGGTGAGATAGAAGAAGAGGTATATGTCACTCAACCCAAAGGCTTTGAAGACCCAGATCAACCACAGCATGTTTACAAGGTTGTGATAGCTCTCTATGGACTCCATCAGGCACCAAGAGCATGGTATGCTAGGCTATCTGCATTTCTACTGAAGCATGGTTACATAAGAGGTGCCATTGACAAAAACTCTTTCTAAAAAGAACAAAGAGATATCATTCTTGTGCAAGTTTATGTGGATGACATTATCTTTAGCTCCACTAAAGAAGCTTGGTGCAGGGAGTTTGAGGAGTTAATGAAGGGAGAGTTTCAGATGAGTGCAATGGGGGAGCTTACTTTCTTTTTGGGTCTCCAAGTTCGTGAAACCCGATGGTATTTTTATCATCGGGATAAATATGTGAGAGCCATTTTGAAGAAGTTTGATATGAAAATGTCGAACTGCCACTACACCTTATGAAGCTCCAAAACCAAAGAACAATTTTGAACCGGATCCAGGCGTGAATGTTCACTTATACGATCTATGATTGGTTCATTAATGTATTTAATGCTTCTAGGCGACATTACCTTTGCTGTGAGTGCTTGTTCTAGACACATCGTCACTCCACTTACTTCCAACTTGAATGCATCAAAAGATCTTCAAGTATCTAAAAGGCCAACCCAAGTTAGGTCTTTGGTACCCAAAAAAGTCTCTTTTTGTTTTGGAAGCTTATAGTGATAGTGATTATGCTGGTTCGAATCTGGATAGGAGATCCACAACTGGCGGTTGCCAATTTCTTGGTAGAAGATTGATTTTTTGGCAATGCAAGAAACAAACTATTGTTGCTACCTCATCTACTGAAGTAAAGTATGTTGCTTCTACCAATTGTTGTGGTCAAGTACTATGGATCCAAAATCAATTGCTGGATTATGGGTTTAATTTCATTAACACCACAATCTTTATTGATAATCAAAGTACCATATGCATAGTTAAAAATCCAGTTTTCCATAATAGAACTAAGCATATTGAGATCATGCACCATTTTATAAGAGATGCATATGAAAAACATTTGATAAAGGTGCAAGATTCACAATGATGATAATGTAGATGCATTGACTAAAGCTTTTGATGGACCTAGGTTTCAAAGTTATCCATATTGGGATGGTTAACCCTAATGCAAAGTTTGAGGGGAGGCATATGCCTCGTGGGAGGATTGTAGTTGTATATTTTGTAAACTTTGTAGATATTTGGTTATCTTTTTGTTTGCTAACACTAACCTGCTAATGTTCTTTCAGTTTTGTTTGTTATGGTTTGGTGTGTTTGCTACTCGCGGTTCTGCTTTTATGAAGGCATTTAGGAGCAGTTGCCAATAATTTCATTGGAGTTCACCAAGTTTGATTAAATGGGAATATGGTCATGCAAGCTTAAAGATTGTTTCATCAAGAAAAGCACAAGTAATGGTACAAGTTATCTCATTGAGTCTACTAAAAGAAAGTATTGAAGTATAGATTAAGTGCTAATCATTTAGAGAAAGTCATGTTGATCATTCATTCAAGAAACAATTTACAACTTACAATCAACTTCAAATGAAATACAAGACCATTCCTATACAAGATCTACCAAACATACACTAGTTCCTATCATCTATTACAAAAGCTGGTGGATATACTTGACAAGTAATGATGAAGAAGTGAATATGAAAATGGATGGACTGATGAAAACGACAATGAAGATGCTCAAGAACCTAGTTTTATATCTTTGGTCCTTGGCATGATGGATGCATTTGTGATATGAGAAATCTTCAGTTGTTCCATCTACTCGTTCCACCATTGAGCATCACTTCATCTTCCCTTTTCCCTTTCCTTCACCTCCCTCTTCTGCTTCCCTGCTTCCATGGGATGAAGCACCGTTCTGGAGTAGGAAGTGCAATCACCACCTCTCTTATCTTTGGGAGTGGTGGATCTCTGGTACTTGGCTCTAGATGATCTGTGGAGTCATCAGAACCCCTAGATGAATCACTTGGATCTACTACATGCATCTTGAAGAAGGGAAAAAGGGGGACTTTGAAGGTCGAGGCTCATCTTGATAGGGATATCAAAATAATGGGCGTGAATCATCACTGGATGCTGATGATGATGACGATGAGGAGGAGGAGGAAGTTAGATTGATTACTTCTGGTTTGGTAGACATAGTTATTGTTGATGATTGTGGGTTTTTGGAGAAATTAGGGTTTTTGAAGTTAATTGGGGGTAATTGGTATGTGTTAATTGTGCATTGGGATTATCTTATAAGCGGAGTCAAGGCTTGATAACAATTAATGCGAGTTGGGTGTCACAGTAAAACTCAAGATATTTACTGAAGCATACTTAGCCACTTGAGTTGTTTCTGTTGATTGACCTCTTTCAGCAGATTGACCATCCTTTCTAATGAAGTGTTAATTTTGAATTTGGTTGAAGTTACTTTACACGTCAGATATGGTCAACAACTCGTTCTGATATTTTTGACCATAAATTGGGTAATTTCTATTAATAACCTTCTTCGCATATCTTCGCCCAAAATTAACAGATTCCCCTCTTCACTGATTAAACACACACTACAGTTGTGTGTATCATAACCCATTCTCACAATTTCTCACATGGCGCTTCAATTTAAGAAAGATCATAACAAGGTTGCTTTTTGGGAGCAGGGACATGAACTCTATGAACCAATGGTGGATTTCTTAAAACGGTCCAAGATTCATTATGCTCTAACGCACTCTCCAAATGTGATATATGAATCGTTGGTTGAACAATTTTGGGCATCTGCTACAAAACAAATTGACACAGAGATTGCTATACGATTGGTGAAACAGAGTATATGGTGGTGAGGGTTTGATAAGGAGACAACTTCGTTTGGAGGATGAAGATGGGGTTTATCACTCTAATATTGTGGAGATACTTGTTAGCTAAGAGTGGGTTATCATAGTACTAGAACAGATATGTGGCACAAAAACAAGCTTTGCCCCATGTGGAGGTTTTGGTACACACTTTACTCTGCATAAGTAATAAGTCAGCGGATGGGACCAATTCTAATTGGGTTGTGGTATTGTATGTCTTTCACAGGGTTTAACTTATAATTTTTCTAAGTATATTTTTGATAATATGGTTGAAAATGTTCAAAAGAAAAAGCATAAGTTTCTTATGTATCCCATTTTTACAAAAATGATTTTAGACATAACAACCCAAGATAGAGTATTTTGTCCTATAGGAGCTCTAAGTGCTAAATTATTTGCTTCAATGAAGACTAATTATGTTGGGGCACATCATCCTTTCTTGAAGCTATGTATTTACCACGAGCGAATGAAACTGCGATGAGGGTAATGTTGTTGGTGCTCCACCCTCTACCAATGTTGTTTAGCTGATGGTAATCCATCGTTGCCATTAATGAGGGCCCTTCTACAACTGCTTAAGCATCACATGTTTTTCTCGACCCAACCTCCTATACCTTTACCCACACCTAGTTCTAGTCTACCACCTTTTTACTATGTTACCATGAGTTTGAGCCCGAGTTTAATAGGCTGATCACGTTACAACATTTTTGTGCCATTTAAAGGTGACTAACATGGCAATCTGCTCTGAGAACCCTAAAGTAGCTCTACTGAACAGGTATGTGAAGAGGTTCTTGTCTCAAAAAGGAGCTTGTCGAGACCAAATCTTCACTCTTGGTGAAGTAGATTGTGGGGTTGAAGAGAAGGTTCAGGATTTAGAGGAACAACTTAGGCAAAATAGCAAAAGGAGGTTTGTGGTTTCTTCTGATGAGGAGCAAGAGGATACTTATTTGGATTCACTTGAAATCTTGGCTGATGTGGCTCAAGACTCATTCTTCTCCAATGTTGCTTGAATCTTCAAAGGAAAAGGAACCTATTCGTTTTTCTAGTAAGGAGAAGACAATTTGAGCAAGGATTCCTCTAAATCTTCAAAAGTGCCAAGTGTAGCCAATGTTGCAACTCTGAATGATCATGTTATTGCGATGCTCAAATGGTGGATGTTGCTTCGAACATGGTCAAGCTTCATCTGGAAGACCAATCATGTCCTCCACCTTGTGAGATCCTTATGAAGTATTTATTGTGGAAGAAGTTTTAATCTGGATCCTAATGCTGTCTCTACTCTGTCTTGAAGACACCCTCAACATTTTACCTCTGATGCTACCATGGGTGTTTCTTAAGTTCCCATTGTTGATACTCCCTCATGCCGATTACGCTCATGAGTGCACCTGATAAAGGGAAAGGAGTTATGATTAATGAAGAGCTTGGTTCAGATCTTGTGAGTGAACAGAAAGGCTACAAGAAGCAAGAATGCTAGCAGTATGCAGATATGATGAAGAGTAAAGCTTTGGTACAAACAGCTTAAGCTCGGTTATTACTAATTTGCCTCCTGAAAGACAAAAGAATTTGAGCACAATCTATTCATTTTATGTGAGCAATGGGATTCTATACTCTTCACGCTTCTAATCCTACCTCGCTCGAGCATTTTAGGAGCTAATTTTGATAGTGAAAACTTTGCTGCATAAATGATGGCTCTTGGACAACAAAGAAGCTAGCAGTGCCAAAAAAGAAAGGCCACTGTTGAACCTCTTGTTGTTTCTCCCGAAGCTTCATAATACTGCTGAACTGAAGGGAGATATGGTTAAGAGAGCGACAGTGCAGTTATAGAGCTAAACAGAGGCTGAGAAAGCTTAATAAGTTATATGCAATGGGTGGTCCTATTCTAATTCCTCTGTTTCTCTTGAAGATGTCCCGATACATATGAGAAGGTACCATCTTCTATTTCTATGGGCATTTATATACTTGGGAGGAGAGGAAAAAGGGTGTCTAGAAGAAGACATTGCAATCAGAGATCTATGGTGAGTGACGGGAAGAGCCTCTCTGAGTATCTAAATCTAAAAGGAGTGGTTCTTCTAAGTATGTGGATCTAAAGGCTGCTGAGTCAACATTTATTAAAGAGGATCTTGACACTTTTCTTGAGGGGCTCATGGTGTGTTGACTACATGGACATTGATGACCACACGCACACCATCTATAGGTTGGATAACTATTCTATGCAGTTTACCTTCTTGAAAGATATCCTTCATATGGTGGATAGGCAAGATTTGAGTACTCTTCATGGTCTAGTCACATAGTATTATGCTACACATCTACCACAGGGTTCAGGTTTGTACCTATTGGGAGATCTTCAAGTTCTTTTTGACTCTCAATCTCCAAATGGTAAAGGGTATTCAATTTGGAAGGATTCACATAAGTGGAAGGTTGAGACTTGGAGATTTTATCCTATACCTAGTGTGCATGTTGTGGAGACCAAGTGTGGGATGTCTGTGTGTATGTTTTCTGATAAGCTATATCCTTTGTCTGTGAAATTGATGCAACGAATGCTTAGAAGGAAATTGGAAGTACCTCCTGATCCAATGGGGAATGATATGCTTCATGCTGAACAATTGATTGGATTGATTAAGACTCAACTTCGCAACATCAAGCATCTTCATGATTCGGTATCTTGTATTTCTTTCTTTCTTTGTTTCATTGTTTCCTTAGTTAAAAAAAATAAATAAAAAATAATTATCTTGTATATTTTGTTTGTCTAACATTTTCTTTCATGTTTTGTATGGCTCGTTGATGGTTATCAACTCACCTATGATGCCTTGTGTACATCAAAAGTTGGCTAGTCCAAAGGGTACAGCTTTGGTAAAGAACACATCAAATCTATTGATAGCGTAATGGTTTGCTTAAAATCATAGGATATGACTGTCACCTTAATTGCTGAGGGTTGTATGGTCATTTCACCATGGCACTTACCGTATCCAAGAATTGGCTAGACCACAAGTATATGGCTTGTGGTAAAGGCAGTGGAATACCATATTGGGTTCTCAATTCACCAAAGGTGATTCTATCTAAGATTGACTAGTCTGAGCAAACGGCTACGGTAAAGACATCACAAATCCGTTTATAGGTACGATTTGCTAAAATCGATGGTTATCATCATACAATAGTTTTCGAAACTTAAACATTTGGCTACTCCAGGAGTAATGGCTATTGGTAAAGAGACATCAAATCCATTATTTTCAATGATTCACCTCTCACATGAGTTAACACACATGGATGTGATGAGAATAGTATGAAACTAATATGTTTTGATGTACATTTTGTCATTTGTTCTTTAAAAGATCGGAGTTTCAAAGTTTTGTCATCAAAGATGTGATTGTTTTGGTTCTTTGTTGACGTGTTCGAATACAATCTTCTTGTTCTGCTGTGTTAAAGATCTATCAAGAATCTTGAACTTAACCATGTCAAATTCAAGATTAGGGGAGGATTGTTGGGAATTATACTAAGTAAGAATTATGTGGATTCTTTAGCTGATGATTCTGCGAAGTGTTGTGGAATCTGAAGAAGTAATTCTACTGAAGTAATAAAACCATGTAGTTGGTTTCTGCGGAGATAGATATTCCGCATATTTTATAGTTAGTTAGGATATGCATGAGCTTTATTAGGAAGTGATAATGTATATCTTATTTAGTTTTATGTATTTCGTTTCTTTTTTTCTTTTCTTTTTCAACCTTTCAAATCCAAGGTTTTGGGCAACTAATGCATGAGGGTTGAGCCCACCACCATAGACTCAAACTGTGTAAACCCCTCTCTTTGTATGGAAAATTAGCGTGACCACTTTCGATATGTGTGCACCTAGAATAAATTGAAATTGAGATCTCTTGCATATTACTTCTGATAGTTGCAATTTTATTTTTTTATTTTATGTATTTATTATTTTTTTTTATCACTAGACCGGTCTAAGTAGTTGCATTACAATGCAAGCAAGGATTTGACCCGAGATCAAAATAATCCAGTTGGATTTTTACTATTCTTATTCCTATGGAGAACGATGAATATCATAGGATTTTAATTTCCTTAGCAAGCATATCTTTAACTTTAAGAGAGGATTTCAAGTCCAACCACACTCTCTTCCTATAATGTTACCCTAAAATGAAAAGTGAATTAGAGTGCAATGCTTATCTTACGATATTTTCCATTGACATTATTTTTTTTTCGAAATAATTCCGGTGGGACATGCAATATGGATGCTAACTTCTGCTGCCATAATAGATAATAATTTAACAACTTTTCACGACAATATAATGTCGACCTGTTTGACTATATTTGTTCCTGTTTTCACCGTTTGTAACAGAAATACGTACTACGTTATGCTAAAAAAATGTTTGTTACAGCGACACAAAATTAGAAAGTCGCTAAAACAGCAACGCTAGATATACAGTCCTTGAAGAGAATGTTTGGAAAACAGCCACCAATACAGCCAAAAAAATAGAGATGTCTCTCATGTATAACAACGATTATATAGCGATACATACAGATATCTTACAAAGTAAAGACAAAAATAGCAATGTATTTTCTTGCAGTCACAAATAGAGGCATGATGAGACGTCCGTTAAGTGTCACTGTACATATCACATGATACGTACACCATACTATCAACAACAATTAACTATCACCTGAATCATTTCATTACAAAAGTTACAGGTAATGCTTTTTAATTTTCTTTGTGGATATTTACATTTAAAATGATTAGATGTCAAGAATTAAAATCATACCAAACCGTATTAATTGGCTTAACGGCATGTAACTAGCCTATCAACCAGGTCTAGGGTTCAAGTTTCAATTGAGACATATGTGAGGTATATGTTATGTAGATAACTAACAGCGCAAATGTTTGTTTCTAAAACAAATAAATCAGCCTTATATAATCAGTCACAATATAATGGTTGGTTGTAGGAGTTTTTATTTTCCTTCTTTTATTTGAAGTTGTAATGATTAGGTTATTAGATTTGTATACTTTAATTAGCACATCATTTGATTTGTATAGATATGTGAATTGTTTTGTGATCTGAGAATACAAGACTGTCGAACAATGTTAAATTAGGTGATATTATTTTTTCAGTCAGGGTTGAAACTGCTATGAAACGAACTGAATATTGTTCTAGTCAAAAGAGATATTTGCAAGTTACCTATAAGTCTATAACAATCCTTACTGAAGTCCCATTTCTTTAGGCGATCAAGTTGGTTGTGATAACTCATATAATGATTGTATATCAGTGAATAATGTATTACAATGTTTTGGTATAATGAGCTAAATGGGCTAATAATGATCCACACATACAATATACCATACAATATACGGATATATCCTCACACTGCTACCGTGATGGCGGGAGTAGGACAAAACGCTCGGGAGACGAAACTCATCAGTCGTATAGCCGCAGTTCGTGAAGATATCCGCATACCGATAGCGAGAAGGGAACATGAAGCACAGCATACGTCAGTAGTAACCAAATGTCAACAAAGTGAATGTCAATCTCAATATGCTTAGTGGTTGCGCCGCGGGGATTAGAGGGACGACCATTATCAAGAAACAAGGGTAGCGTTAGTAACCCACGTAAAGCTCGTAGTAAATTACGAACCCGGCAAGTCTCAGCAACGCACGCGAACACCCTATAACTGACACTAGACCGAGATAGTGTAGCAGCTAGAGGACCATGATAGAAGGTTATTGCCAGAAAACACATACTGAGGTAGACCGTAGTCGTGGACAACCCGCCCACCGACATCGAATAGGCAACCAGAGATGAGGATGACGAATAAAGCCGTAACCATATAGCCAAAAGTACCGACATAAGCGTAGGGACTCGCGAGGAAAATAATGGTTCTCGGGGTCATGCATAAAGACACACTGTGAGAACATAGGAAATATCCCGTCTAGTAAAGTAAGATCACTCGAATGCAATAAAGATATGCAGATAAAGTAACCGGAACCATCACCATCACCAAAGCTTGGAACGCGGAGTGCGACCACGATACAAGTAGTCATACTGCAGCTCAAGGACCTCGGTAGAGTATACGCTCACGAGAAAACAGAAGGAATACGTGTCGCGAAATGCCTAAAAAATAATTAAGTTGGCCAAGATCACCATGGAGAACTCGCATGTAGAGCCATAATAACTCGGAAGAAAATCGTAGAGGATGGTTCAAGACATCATCATCAACATATAAAAGAAATAGCCGTAATGCGTCCCCACGCTCAGTAAATGAATAGCTAAGAATCACAACGACGATGCGCCAAAACCAACTGGCAGGTAGCATAGGTCAAACCTCAAACCAAGCTCGGGAGCTTGTTGGCCATAAAGCCGCATCGTTAAGAACACACATGGGGACGTCGGGATCTCCGAAAACGTGAGGTTGATACATATATAGCTCCGCATCTGCAATATCCATGTAAAGGCATTCTTGACATCCGGTGATGAATAGGCGGTCGAAATGAGCGAAGACTCTGTCGCATCGAATAGTGGCATTTAACAACCGGACTAAAAGTCTCATCAACATCATACCCCAGTTGAGTATTGCTCGCACAAGGCGCCTTGTAGCGATTAGACACTACCATTCGAATTTATGTTTGCTTAAACAACCACATAGAACCAACAATGTTAGCGTCAGTTGGTGTGAGGCACAAGAATCCAAGTATTATTTTAATTAAGGCATTTATATTCACACACATAGCAACTAAACCAATTAGGGTCATTAAATGCATGGTTGTAAGATTTTGGAATGGAAATGGTGGACCATTTGGTTAAAGCGTTAGTGGGCTTATTAGAACCAACACGAAACGTGACCATGGGAAGAAGTTGACACCGGGATTAGGGTTGATACTGGTCCAGTGAATTGAAGCGGAGCAGTGACAATGGAGGGTATTGTTATTTTGTAACGGCTGGCTTGGTGTTTGTGGTGTTGTTGGGCGGTGCGAGTGGTGGAGAGGGGGTTCGATTGTTTGAGTTGCGGGTGGTGATTCCGGGCAGTGTTGTAGGCGTAGATGTCGGGTTAGTGGTAAGTGTTGTTGTATGAGGTTGGAGAGGTCATCAAGGCGTCTAAGGTGATGAGGTAGAGTCATTGGGTAGGGGAAAAAGTATTCTCGTGTAATATGGCGAAGGTATTTTGTTGGTGTTAAGATCAAGGCAACGATATATCTCTGATTAAAGGTTGACCCAAGGAAATGGATGGGGTGGCACGTGGTTCAAGTTTTGGTGTGAAGCTGAGGGTAACATAGGCAACCAAAACACTTGAGATCCGATGTAGTTCGGTACGGTTTTATAGAGGCGTGTGTGGAATCTCATTTTTATGGCAAGGAAGGTAGGATGTTTAAAAGGTAGGCCATATGGAGAGCTTCACCCAAAGGTTGGTGGTAAATGTGCTTGAAATAAAAGGGTTCGAATGAGGTTATTAAAGTACGATCATCCGCTCGGACTTGCCATTTTGTTGTGAGGTTTTCGGACAAGAGCGGATGGTAATACCATGGTGGCAAATAATTGGTGTATGCGTTGTTGTCAAACTCGCCCCCATTATCACATTGTAAAGACTTAATGTCACATTTAAATTGGTTCTTAACAAAGGCACGAAAATGAAGAAATTTTGACAAGGATGTTTATTATTAGGATACACCCATAGATAGTCTGAAAATGGTCTAAGAACAAGACATAATATTTAATTCCTGTAACACTAGAAAGTGGAGATGTCCAAATGAGAGGAACAATATCAAAGGGACCGAGACAATGTCGTTTAGAAATAGAAAGGAAATCCTTGCTTGCCAAGCCGACAAGCATGACAAAGCGGAGACTTAGTCTATTACAAGAAATGAAATTATGAGACTAAATTACGAGACACATCACTTCGGATGACCAGACACGGTGCCGCGCAGGTTGATTGACAAGAAACGCTTGTGGTGTTGTAGGGCTTGTAACGGGATAGAGATCACCCGTACTGTCACATCTGAGTAGAATTTGACGGGTCCAAATCCTTCACGTAAAACCAAACTCATCAAATTCAACAGACATTTATTTTCACTGCACAAATTGTGTAACTAAATTAGGTTTTGACAATAATGGGGTAACGAGAACATTATTTAAGTGAAGAGGACGGTATGGTGTGGTTATAGTGCATGGTCCGTATTAAATGACGGAATAGATTTTCCGCACCAACAAGACGCACGGTATAAGCGAGAATTAAAAATAGTACTTAAATTAGTAGCAGAGGAGTTAAGATGAGAAGACGCACCGGTGTCCATGTTCCAATTAGCATTGGCGGGCTCTTGAAGAGTCATGGCATTGAAAGCTTGTGGAAGCAACGTCTCCTGACCATGTGGCGCACCTGGGACAGTAGGTGTAACAAGAGCCTGCTGTTGAGGTATTACCCCATAGGTAGCCTGTTGGGCCTGTGAGAAACCAGGAGGGGCAGTGGGCCTCAAGCCCATGACATTGGACTGCATAGCGGGCTGCAAATGAGCAGTGGTAGAAGCTAGTCCATATCTAGCCAACAAAGCATTTTGTGCTTGAAGTAAAAACAATAGCTGTTGTTGGCCCGCTAAATCAAGGCCTTTTGTGACCAATCCAGTTTGCATGTTATGAGAGGGATTACCAGTGCGTTGAGTAACTTGAGAAGTAGAGGTACGTGAGGAGCCAGTAACACGAGCGGTATCATGTATGTATCTGCAATCGGCGCCCCAACGACAGAATCCGCGTCCAAAGTTCCTACACACCTCGGTTCGATTGTTGGCCCTAGTATCCCGATTACGGTTATTACGTGAATCCGAAGAACGAGACGTGTTTGTCTCGGTCAACAGAACCTGGGGAGCAGAAGATGTGGTATTAGATGTGGATATCGGAGACTTGGAGCGAAGCCGCATTTCTTCAGTTGTCACCATGGACCTCATGGTTGCGAGGTTCGGAAAGGGGTCTTTGTGAGCGATTAGTGTGGCCAGGTTAGCATACTTGTCACTCAAGCCATTGATGGCATAGTAACCCAACGCCATCGCCACTCATGGAGGACCCAAGATCGTTAAGTAAGGTGATGATGGACTCGATCTTGGAAAAGTACGCATCAGCACTTTGTTCCCCCATTTGTATTACACGTAGTTCGCCCTTTAGAGCAACTGTCCGTGTACATTTGTTGTCTTGGAAGATCGCTTCAACTTGATCCCAAGCGTCTTTAGCCGTCTTTGGGTTTGCTTTGATTAACCTACGTTGAAGGGTAGGTGAAAGAGTAAGGAAAATCCATGATTTGACAATGGAATCCGCGGTGAGCCACTCATCTGTTGGTGGTGGTGGTGTGGAGGAGCTTTCTTTGTTACTTTGAATGTGTGTTAGGACACCAAAGTTGTTGCAGTGAATGGTGAAAAAGTAGCACCAAGACGAGTAGTTTAACTCGTCAATGTCTAGTTTGACGGGCACAAGATTGTTGATGTTATGCACCGCGTATAGTTTCTCGACTAGGGTTAGGGCTGTGGGTGGTGGAGGAGTGTTATCGAGAGTCATTATAGCCGAATGGAGGGAATGAATTAGTGGTGATTAGGGTTTTGGGTGGTGAGCAGGTGCAGCAGTAGGGTTTGGAAAAGAGATAGAGGCGATGATGCTGCTAGGGTTTTGGAGGACCGGTTATAGGCCTGATACCATGATAACTCGTATAATGATTGTATTCAGTGAATAATGTATTACAATGTTTTGGTATAAATAATGAGCTAAATGGGCCTAATAATGATCCACATATACAATATACTACATATACAATATACCAGATATGGTCCGCTAACAGGTTGTCCCAAACTCCCAACGATATTGAGCCAGCAAAACCTTTGAAAATATTTCGTGTGAATAAAAACATCATGAATTGAAATAAAGCGGTAGCTTGCCATTATGTTCTTCTTAATCCATCCATGGATGGAAACACTTTTCTTCCTTTTGCTTTATGTGAAGGACTCTTTACTCAAATTCAACTTTAATAAGACCAACCAAAATGATACCTTTATTCATCATAAAGAAGATATGAGTACACATCAAGAGCTTTTGTATCCAATGAAATCTCTTTCACAGATTCATGTTTCCTCCATGAGATGTTAGGAAAATATGTTTCATATAATTAACAATCTTATTCAGTAATAACAGTCACTCAAATTCTTATGTCAACAATATGAAGAACGAAACAATACGTGGTTTCTACTAAGACCGGAAATTTTGATTTAGTATTTGAAGCACATATGAGGATCGAGGTTCAGATGTATGATCCAATCTTGTCCTGCTTATTGTCCAGCTAACCCGTAACTTTACACATTAATAACTCAAAACAGATTAGCTTTCTATGGATGTTAACATAGCATATATTGATATATAATGCCAGATCAATGGCCAAGCACAAATACATAGATGAACGAATTGACAAAAAGATAGAACTGGATTTTAAAAGTGGGCAATTCATTATAAATCTTTTAATAAAATATCTGCCCAAAACCTAAAATAACCAGGGTATTTAAATGGTTTTAATTTTTAAAACGAGTCTTGGAGAAAATTCCGAGAATCCTTTACCAACAGATATTGAGAGAAAAAGATCATTAACTAAAAGATCATTAACTATTATTCATAAAACCAAACAGGGAAAATTATTGTAAATGCAATTTCTGGGTGGCCTAAAAACACCAGCCTTCATGGGAAGCATGAAATCACCTCGTTGGCTGTTTCTGGTCAACCATGTTAAGTTCCAATAAGAAGAATGAGTGACATCACATTTGGATTGATGACGTCATCAGCGTTATTGTCCCCCACGTGTATTGATACATGTATTGATATGTTGCAATGTTTGTTTCTTATAGCATCTTGCCAGGCCAGTTTGTTCAAATGAAAATGCTGCTAAAAAAAAGAATATAAAAAAATCTCAGCATGGACTGGATGTGTAAATCTTCGCTCTATTGTTGTCGTTATAAATTGTCATCTAGTTTAGCTGCACAATAATAGACCACACTATAAAAGTATTATATCAAGTATAAAGTACACATCCCACATCATAGTTAGGTGAAGGGGAATAAAGATATAGAATTGGACTAAGCTATGCATTCAAATGCAAATGTCTGCATTAGTATGCAAGTACGTTAAGTTTTGTTCTACACACTTACAATAATAACATAGTTATCTTTGAATAGAACGATTTAGAAGAGGTTGAAAAACATTTTTGAACTTTGATCTATTTAATTGCCATTTTAAATATGTGATTAATTAGCTTTGCAATTTTAATGCAACACACAAACAGTAAGCAATGAATTAAAAACATAACATTTTATATATTGGTCATTTTGAAAAAAAAAAAAAAAAAGGAGCCCATTGGGACCTATCGACATATTATGTAGCTCACCAATTCACACAACCTCGATTTTGCAACCTCTGCAAGTGGGGATTAAGTTAGACCAATTTTATATTACTAGGCACAAGGAAGAGGCATAGGGCCAGGCTCACAGCACAAAGCATTGTGTAACATAGTCTTAATCCATATGGTAATTAGATTTTATCAGCATAGAAGACCAGATACTGAAAAGCCTATGTACATGACGAAGCAAAGTGTAAACGTCATCTGAAAATCTACGAGTGCCTATATGGTAGAAACTCAAAATCAAGATCCTTATTAAAAGCAGTTGAAACAGCATTTATGATGGTGTAAGTTTTATGAGTAAAACTAAAACTACCAAACTGCATGTAATATCAGTTCACCCACTTTAAATATATGCATCTTCTATGCTTAACTAAGGGAAAACGTCACTGGAAGTAAATTAGGAACAGGGAGTAGTCTAGAAATCAAGACAGGCCATTAAAAAGCTATCTTGACCACAATTTATCACCGAATTTTTGTTTTGACACATTTTTCTGCATATACCATGGGATCTCATGATGTCAAAGTAGGAGGCTTATGCAATTAAGGGCGATATGTATAACAATTTTTCCTTTTTCTTACCATTGGTTGTCTTATAAATCATGCAAGCAAGCACTCTAGCAAGACATTAGAAGTGTAACAAACATTACATATATTGACAGCAAGCCGAGGTTGGCTTACAAACCCATTGAAGCAAGTTGCACTTATAATTTCTACTCCTTTTTCAATTCAGACCGAAATACAAAAAAGATATATTTGATATCATACAAAGGTCATTCCCCTTGGTTTTTATTGCTTGAAACTCATTATGCTTTTATGTTTCCATAAAACTGATAGGCTGTCTGAATCGCATTTTCTTAATCAGGCGAGGATTACGATAGACCAAGAGAAATCGAAGATTTACGGCCGCAGGAATATGGTATAAATACTTGACACGTCTAATACTTTGACATTTCAAATGAAATCAAATAACAGGCAAATTTTCAATACTTTTGGAGGAAGAAAAGAATTTCCTATAAGGTTAGAGACTAGAGAGTAACATATTAAATTTTTTTTGGCCGGTGAAAATTTCTCAAACACTTTTAGGTGTAAATAAACTCTTTACCATATGTGAACAATTAAATAATCCCTAGATTCAAATAGTAAACGAGAATACTGATAGACGCTTTGGGTCAATCCATATATATCTTCTAACCCTAACGATCATTACAAGTTAAGTTGCACGGGGACGGAAACGGGTATAGGTAGAGGTACCGGAAAACGACAACATCTTAAAATTCACGAAATAGATACGGCGGAGAAACATTTATGTGTTCTATAATATTTTAGATGTTCTTTTATATTTAAATATATTGTAAGTTGATATCTTGAAAGTTGAACTAAATTTATGTTGAAAATTGAATTAAAAAAAGAGCAATTTCATATCTCCATTTCTTAAATTTAAAAAATTTATATATACTCAAACATGCTTTAAAATCGTTGTACATTATGCATTTAATGATTATACTTTAGGTAAATATGAAATTAATCATGAATATAAGGTGATATTTAAAATTAATCATTAAAAAAAAAATCTCTATTAATATGAAACAACCCCACAAAAGTAATAAAAAACAAGTCCAACTTCAGATAAACCAAATGATGCATGAGCCCATATGATCAGTTCATATACCAGCCCAATAACAAACCCTAAATACTTCCTATATATTACTATCCCTAATATTCCTCAAAGCCTAATCCCTTTTCATTCTAAATTCACGCGGCCAAAAAAATCTCCTCACTTTTCATTACTTCTTTAGCACACATCAACCACACTTATAATTCGTCCTTTTCTTGATAACACACAACTACCATTATTTCTTTCTTATTCAGCCACAAATCTTATTTCTTATCTCTTTCTACTTTAATCCTAACTCTCAAATAAACACGATTACACGACCTCCTTCGGTATCCATAAGAAACGTGATTTTTGGGGCCAGAAACGTTTCTCAAACATTTCACAGATAAGGATCGGCATACCCTAATTAAAGAAATGTTTCCACTTTTCTCGAGGACGTTTCCCAGGCGTTTCTCGTTTCCGGGATGTTTTGGGTACGTAATACGGCATCCCAACGGCTACTAGGTTACAAGTTTAGCCCATAAGTAGTCATATTTATGCATTAGCAAAGTAACAACACCTCCACATAAGAGTTTCTTTTATTAAATCTTTTATTTAATAAGAGAAGATACAAACTGAAATTTCTATCGACCAATGATAGAGCTCAAATTAAAAATTTGAGTCTTCAGATTGACCAATAAAAATTAAAATTGGCATAAATTTAGTCAAAATCATATAAATTTCATCCAGAAAAGTAATTATATATAAAAGCACATGTGTTGATTTTATAAAAGAAAAACTTAAAAATAATTATATAATTAACTAAAATTTAGTTGTTTAATTTTAAATAATTATAAAGACTTCAATAAGCTTATAATTTTTCATACTTTTTTCTAACTTCAAATATTTAATAAATACCCTCTAGATTAAAAAAATAATAATAAAAAAAAAATACTAGTTGTTGTTATTAATAAATATTATTATTATAATTACATATTTAATTAATACATGCACGTAATTATAAATATCAAAATGAAAGCACGAGTTATTGTGATACGTAAATGAATACACGAGGTGTACATATACAAACGACTAATGTTATTACTCTCTATAAGATTAAGTAAGGTGATCCGCCAAAGTGATATTTTTACTAATGGCGTTCAATAACGACTATGTTATATTTCTTTATAAGTTTAACCCACGCGTCACCGATTAAAAATTAAATACAGCTAAAAATATTATTAACATGAATATAAATATCAAAATGAAGGCAAGACCTCACGTGTTACTGTGAGATGAAAATAAATACACGAGATTGTACAAATAGCAACGACGCGTGTAATTCTTCTTTAGAATTTAAATAAAGATCCGAAAGAGCATTGATCATTACGTGCTATTAAACAAGCATAAAATTTAGAACATGATATCAATAGTTATACTTAAACAACATCATGTTAGTTAAACAAAATCAAATACTTCGTCCGACAAAAATATAATCAAAGTAAATCGATATTAATACGAAATGAAAATTTTTATGTAAAAACCCGCATGTGCACTTGTATTGTAACTATATAAGTATAAACGATTTTACATAAATTTATTTAACAATATTATTTAATAGTCTCATGTACACACAATGTAAATTAAACTCAGCGCGTGCACGTAACTATATAAGTATAACAAAAGTTATATAATTTTATAAAACAATTATTTAATAGAATTATATTTGCATGAGATTAAAAACTACTTATAATAAACACTAAATAAAGAAAAAACAAAGAAAAACCGCATATTCTAAGATTGCCGTTGCCGGGGATCAAACCCGGTCACACGGGTGACAGCAAAAATACTTACCACTAAACTACAACGACTTATTTGACAATGATTTCTAGCTTATTTAATTTGTTTGTATAGATGTTGGGAGCACATGAAATCAAATACTACCGTTTAGAAGCAAAAATTATGATCTATTATGTTTTTCTTGTTTCTAATGTGATGTTTTTTCACAATATGAGTGAGTCTAAAAAACGTTAAGGCCATGATTCTATGAACATGGAAAGAAACCTGTTGCATAAGATATATATATCCTCTCTGGTTGGTTTGGGCTTTTAGCCTCTAGGCCCAGTAACAAAAATTCCAGCGCCTATCAAACTTACAAATGGTTTTGAAAATCGGCAAGGATGCAAGTTGTCCGGTTTTTCCAACCAACACATTATCAGCAAGGATATAATTCTTATGAGTATTATTATTTAGAAAAACGATTGTTATGCCTACTAATCACTATTATTTAGGCATGATTAGTAGGTCTAAATAACACTACTCACTATTTTATTTTATTTTTTTTTTTTATAACAATTACATTCCTTAATCTTGTAGAACACGTCTTCGTTTTACGACTATTATTTAACTAAACACTTCAGACCTTGAACTTCATACACTGAATTTTATCCATCAAACTCGATCGTCTCTGCAACATCTCTAATGAACATATTTGATCGTCATGCCGATCACATACCTCCTACACACTTACTATACATCGATGATAGTACATCTATACGTGCGTATGGCTCTTTCACCCTTCATCCACATTATCTTCACACAAATCCTCACTTGGTCGCTCGATCATACAATTACTATTATCCCCTCCCACTTCGAAACGGATATAGATGGTACATACACCGTGACCAATTAAGTCGCTATTGTCAATGATAATGATCTTCTCAACTATGAAAATCGACCACAATCCCCAAATTCCTGGGAAGAACAAATTCAAGCTATGTGTCTAGGATATGAGTTTATCTCTGTGTCTAACGATGTAGCTGGTATGCAAGAACCAGCAGACAACGTGGATCAAGTTAATGAAAGTTTCGAAGAAACAGCACATTCGGTAAGGAATAGTGGCTTGACTTGTAAAGAAATATCTCAAAGTCTACGATATACTAAGTATATTATAGACGAAGAACATGAACTTTGTGCTGTTTGTCTAGAGGAATTTGAGACCAATGAGATTGTAGCGAAACTGCAATGTAAACATCAGTATCACCGTAATTGCATCAAGCAATGGCTTCTTCGACAAAATTTTTGCCCTCTTTGTAAACGTCGAGTGCTACATTAGGTAGATAACGGATTTATCTCTTTTAATGTAATTGTTGGTTGACTGGTGTTCTCAATAGTATCGCTATTCGTTTTTACTACTTACATAACCCATAACCCAAATTCCGTCAGGTAATGCGATAAACTGAGCTCGTGTATGTTTAATCACAACCTCTATTGTTTTTGAGTCATTGTGGTCGACAGGGGTTTATAAAAGACGATACTTGCGACATCGAATCTTTATAAAAGTATGATGTTAATGTTGGAAAAATAGTTTTGCAAAATGATTTTTTGCAAATTATGGACACTATTTAATATATGTATATGTTATATATATATTTATATTTCTTGATAGCTTTGTGTTTTTTCTACGAGAGCTTCGCAACGAGTTAAAATGCGTAAAAAATGAGGTTGATATTAATGAGATATCGTGTCTCAAAGTGATGCACTTGAAACATAAAAAATGGGAAAAATAGAGAGTATCCCACATCGCCTAAAACATGAAGTGTAAGCTTGTTTATAAGGAAATCTTAGTATTTACTATCAAAATTTTTTAGTTGTTTTTACTCCAAAACTTACGTGCGCGCGTGCAAAGGGGTGCAGATTTAAGGATTTCTAGGCCAAAATATGTTCGAAGCTTTTAAACTCATACGTGACCTGCGGACATGAATGTAGCGTCGAAAATTCGCTTGTGCATGTATCTTTTTGCTGCAGATTCGGGCTCTCCAAATTCTGTATCAATTTATTTTGGGAATAGATATAAACTTAGTGATTAAGGTAGTACAAAATATAGTTTGTGTTATAAAAGATATGCAAATCGGGTTAAACATATAACAAATTTGCAAATCGGTTTAATCTTTAGCGTATATTATGTCTTGGTGACCAAGATATGTTTATGCTATAAATTAAGCCATTGCATCATTCAGTTGACACATCCAGAAAACGCATCTCCAGTGCAAACGAATTCCAGCAGTCTTCTCGTTCAGAAACATACAAGTTGCTTCCGTGATCTTCCAGTCAAGTTTTATCTAGTCCGGCTGTACAACAGCTTTGGACGTTGTACCTTAGGAAACAGACGGCGAATCTGTTTTAAGGGAATCGTGTTAAACACGAGCCTCGACCAACCTTTACTACTTTTTCTTATTTAATCATTCTTAGAGTTTGTCTTTTGCTTCTACTCCATTATGTCTGTTATTTAATTTCCTGTCAATTATTTTCTGTTAATTTTATTTGTTATCTGATTTATTAATAAAAGTGTACAACGTTTCCCATATTTAATTAGTCTAAAAAACTGATAGAAACTCATGTTAATGATAGGTTTAGGCGGAAAGAGACTATCAACTAACAAAGTAGTTTGTTGTGTCAATACCTTAAATGAAACACATTCAGGGTTCGTTTTTTGGTAAGCCGGTTTGAAAGGGTTTAGACTCAAAAGACATGAAAAATCTGTTTTTTGGTATCCCTATATTGATGTGACGTGAGGGCATCATTCCCAAATAATCAACCTCGCCTAATTTGTAAGGTTTTGAGTATGGAAAATGCTATTTACTTTTACAAACTATTTCTATTTATCCTCTTACTTACATGATTATGACAAGTGTGAGAATTGACGGTTTAGATGCAAAAAAAAAAAATAAGTGAAAAAAATATATATATAATATTGTTGTGTGTATAGAATGATTAGTAAGAGGATATTATATGAGGCTTTAGTAATGCTCTTTGAGTATTCACACTACTACAAAACAGCAACATACTCACACTTATTAGAGTATGTTGTCACACTTTAAAGTCAGAAGAATCAAAAAGTTCACACTAGTATGTGTGTGAACCAATTGGGTGTAGCAAATATTTTCACACTTTTATGCGTGAAGTTTTATAAATATTTTTCACACTTTTAGGATTGAGGGTTTTGAAACGTTTCTTCACTTTTAAATGTAATCATTTTGATTTTGAAATATTTCTTCACTTTTAAGTGTAAGATTGAAATTTTTCACACTTTTTAAGTGTGAGGATTTTGAAACAATTATTCACACTTTTAAGGTGTAAATATCTTTTCAAAAAAAATCACGGTTCATAAAGTGGCAAAAAAAATTTAAAAATGACAAATTTGTTATAGTGTAGTACTTCTTTTTATATTTCTAAATCTTGCCAGCCACATGATCAACTCATCATGTCTTATTTCTATTTTTTATTTTAAAAATAATTTATTTTATGTTATAATTAACTTATAAAGTTTTTACTCTGTCTCAAAATAAGCGTTTATTTTTTTGAGTCTTTTTTTTCAACTTTAACCTTAAATATTTTTATTTATGTTATAAATACTTGATAAAAATTAAAGCAATAAAAATACATTTAAAACCCAATACATTCAGATATTTTGTATCAAATATGATATAACACACATAAAAGTACTTATGGTAAAAGTTGAAAGAAAAAAGACTAAAAAAATCAAACTGGACACTTATTTTAAAACAGTGATAATACAGATTTTTATCTCTACTTATCCTCTTTCATATCTATACCAGATCCAAATCATCTAAATCCAATCCCACCTACAAACCCACACCTACAAACCCGAAGCACTCTAAAAAAATCGCAAGTACATTATCTATTACTCCTAATTACATTACACAACTTTCAATGCAATTGCTAATTTAAAATCATTAAAAAAATGAGTCAATTGTTTCTTGCATACGTACCTGTATGTTTTTGCTAACATCTTAGGATCTGTTTGGTTTGTCAAAGGATTTGAATATGGATTTGGATTTAGATTAGGATTAAAATTTGGATTTGGATCTGCGGGTAGATTTGGCTAGGGTCTTAGAGGGTTTAGGTGGTTTTTGGTGGGAATAGGCTTTTAGGCTTTCCTTGGTTGCTTTGCCCCGGCGTTCTCGGTCTTTGGCCCCCCTTTTTTTGCTATGCCGTAGCTCTAGGCCCCGTGCGTTGCTTTGCTTTTGCTTTGTGTTTCTCAGGTTTTCCTGCTTTTCTTGCCCTGTTTTCGTTTTTAGTGCCTTGTTTTTGTTGCTCTGCCTACCTTTAGGTCCGTGCGTGTTGGCTTTTGCCTTACTCTATGTTGCTCCCTTTGGTATGCCTGCTCTCTCTTTGGGCTTTTGTTAGGATTTAGAAAATCTGGTAGTTAAAGAGTCGGTCACCTCAAGTATATGTATTCATTATAAAGCTCGTAGTCGTAGTTATTTAGAGTTAGTAAGTAATTTGTTAAGTAACACCGTGGAGGACGGACGGGTCTTTACCAACTGTATGCCTGATCCACAGCCCGTAGAAGGCGTGTCATGTATGAACCTATTAATTCCCTTTACCTAGCAATGCAAAGGGTTGGAGCTTCATAATATATCATTTACTTTCTCTCACTAGAAGTTCCCAACTCTCTTCATTTTCTCTCTCTAAAAACTCATCTCATTCGAATTTATATGTGCTAGATTATGTGTTTGTGAAAACCAATATGTTACAATTGGTATCAAGAGCCATGGTTTGATCATCTACTTTACATGTTCTTGGATTCTTAGTGGTTTTCATAAGGTTTTTGGGTTTGAATGAGTTTTGAGACATCTTCATATTTTTTATCTTTTTTAGTGTTAAAGTTTGGATTTTGATTGTACTTTTGTGTTTAGGATCATCATAAGTAGGGGTGTCATAAATCCCGACCCGACCAGGACCCGAATAAGGATAATCGGGTCGGGTTATTCGGGTCCAAAATCTAACTCGGGTCAACCCGATTAACCCGAGTACGAACTAGGGTCGGGTATCGGGTTCAAAATACTTTACCTATTCGGGTTCGGGTCAACCCGACTAACCCGAGTTTTTTTGTTTTTTACGTTTTTTTTTTAATGTGGTTTCATAACTTTACTCGATCTTTATTAGAGTATTTGTCTACTGATGTTGTTTAGCATTTTTGTCTTTGGTTTGTTACCATATACTGATTTGCTTTCGTAGTTTCTTTCACTTCGGTTAACAACAGAGGTAATGGCTATGTAATTAGATTATCAGTATTTAACAAACATTTTATTATGTGAAATCAAATGTGATATGTAACGTAAGCACTTCAATCCTCTATTTCTAGTAGTTAAAAATTATCATCAGCTTGTTATAAAATTGTTCTTAAAAGCATTCATGGTTTATTTTTGTGCAAATAAGATTGTCACTATACAACTGTAGTCTATGACTAAATGCAATAATGCAAATGACGTAGCAAACTCGCGCAACACAAAGAACTACAAAATTATATATGCAAAATTTAGACTACAAGTTTAAAAAATTATGTGATTTTAACTACTAAGTTAAAAAAATCAAATTATGTGATTTGGTAAATGGCACAGACCCGAACCCGTTTTGACCCGACCCGATTTGACCTGACCCGAGTTGACCCGAACCCGACTAACCCGACCTCAAGTAGGGTCGGGTTCGGGTATATTATTTTTAGTCTAGACCCGACTTGGACCCGACCCGTTTGACCCAAACCCGACCAACCCGACCCGAATAACACCCCTAATCATAAGTGTTTAGGTTTTGGTTTGGAAGGCTTAATTCATCTTGGTTGTAGTGTTTTTTATTAAAAAAGTTTGATTTTTGAAGAGTTTCATGGAAGCGGTTTGATCCTCGGAGTCATATTCCTGGATGCGGTTTGATGTAATTTGGATGTGATTTGAACTGATTTTGGAAGCGGTTTGACCTATTATTGAATCGATTTGATCTCTTGTGCGGTTTGAGTGATAAGACAAAGAGACAAAAGTACAAGTACTGGAAGTACTATTGTCTCCTAGAGGTTTGTCAAATTAAGCGGTTTGTCCTAAGCGGTTTGTCTTAAGCGATTTGTCCTAAGCGGTTTGTCTTTGTGCGTTTTGATTAAAGTGGTTTGTCAATTGTGCATTTTGAGTCAAGAGGTTTGTCTTTAGCGGTTTGATCTAAGCGGTTTGATAAGAAGTGGTTTGATAAGAAGCGGTTTGAGTTAAGCGGTTTGTATTCCAGCGGTTTGACAATCCTGCGACTTGTGTGCTGCGATTTGACCACTGTGATTTGACCACTGTGATTTGATCAAGAAAACTGAGTTTTGACTTTTACGGTTTGACTACTTGCGGTTTGACCACTTACGGCTTGACCAAAGTTGACTGTTTACATCAGAACCTCAAATGACCATAACTTTTGAACCGTAACTCCGTTTTTAGTAAAATACATGTCAAAACGACCAACGACAGCCTGAATATTGTGAGGTTTCACCACAAAGTTGTGAAACAAATTTTTCGAGGTACAAATCCCCTCCGAAAGGAAGTTATTGAGGTTTTAAGTTTTTAGACCTAAATTTTATCGTAAAAACGTGCATCAACCAATCCAAATCTCAACCAAACAACATCTCAGCTAATCCTACAAATAATCATAAGTCCTAACACACAATATTCTATCATTGTGTCAATCCATCAGTCATATTAACACGTTCTATTGGTCATTGCTTAACGGTTTCTTCTTGAGTTTGTAAAATCCCGCGAAAGATTCTATTTCTCGGTTTAAATCATAGATTTGTAAAATACCGTGCACGTCAATATCATGCCTAACGATTCAGAATCAGTTGTATCGAAGATACTCAGTTTATATGACGTGATCAATGAATAGAAGATACCCAACAATGTACAACAGAATATCATGTTTGAGTCAGATAATGCTAATATGGAAACTTCGTGCTCAAAGCCACAAGAGAGAGAGGAGCACCAGCCACAACTTGTGCATGTTAATGCAAAGGAAAGCTCCATTGAAGCTTCTGATGTACCCAAGAGAGAGATGCACTAGCCACAACATGTGCACGCCAATGCTGAGGAAAGTTGCTTGGAAGCTTCTGATGTACCTAGTTGTGCATCTTGTACTCAAAATGATGATTATGAGCTGCATGAGTACTCTTCATTTATCCCTGATGACACCCTTACCACTAAGCTTAACATATATAAGGATCAAGTTGCCATCTATGAACATCGTGCTAAATTTGAGCTGACCACACGTGAGCAGGAAATGGATTGCCAAATGCATACATTAATCAGAAAAAGTAACTTAAGGGAAGAAACATTAAAACAAGAGTTAAATTCCTTACAAGAGAAACTTAATAAAACTGTTAAGCAAAAGCAAGAACTTCAAGAAAATGTAAAAGTGCTTAATCAGAAGTTAAAACAAAAGGAGTTAAAACTTTTAAATGATTTTTCCAACCTTAAAACTTTGAAGAACAAACTTGAAAACAAGTTGTATGTACAAGGCAACACCATTTAGACTGCTCACATGATCACTAAGCATAGAGTATTAAGCGATAAGCATAGTATTGGCCTTGTAGAAGAACCCAATCCTGAGTATGGTAAGAAAGCAAAAGCTGCTCAAAAGGTGACCTATGATGGTAATGAGATCCTTAAGCCTAGACAAAAGCCTACTTGTTTAGAGTGCACTGAAGAGGATAGAGAATTAGAAGATGCCTCTAGAGAGAAAATGGAAAAGAAACTAAAAGATCCTTGGTGTGTAGAGCATAATATAACTTTCAAAACTCCCAATTACACTAAGGATAACTGGATTGCTTTAGCTAAGTTTAGACCTCAGACTCAATTAACCCCTGAACAAGTGTTTTGGAAGTTGGATATGGAACAGAAAAAAGCAAATGAACTTGTTGATAAGAATCCTCCCCTTACGAAATTGCCTTCAGCTACTGTGTATCCTCCAAATACACCAATGCATTTAGTTCCTAGAAATCTTCCCACTCAAAGTAAAACGTTAATCAGCTTATATGTAGTTTACCAACTATTTGTAGACTTTAAGAAAACGTGTAAGAAGAGAATCACACCAACAGAAATTACCAAAGGGGAAAGGAGTTTTGAGCAAACTAAAAAATGTTATCTAACTGAGGTCATTCCTTTCTTTAAACAACTAGAAGAACAATTCGAGGGTATTAAAAAGGCCATAGATACGGAACTTAACAAAATGAAAAAGATGTTTAATGAAATGGAAAACGAGGTTAAAGAATATGAATGTGAGCTTAAAAGTAATGAGATTGAGAGGAAAAATATTCGCATCCTTAATGAGAATTTGATTTCTAGATGTATTGCTCAAGATGTGTTTTACACTGTCACGAATTATTCTATTACTGCTTCTCAATTTCATGATTTATCGATTGCTTTGAAAGTGTCACAAGATCGTGTCAATGAGCTTGAAACCAAAAATTCAAAATTGCGTGACAAGGTCGAAAAGGATGATCATGATAACATGGTCAGGCATTTTTCTAAACTAGAAGTTGAATATCTTGATTTACAATTAAAATATCAACATCTTGAAGAAAGAATTAAAACTTCAAATGCCAAGACATCTTCGGATGCTCCTGAGTTTGATGCATATTTTGAAATAAGCTCTCGTAATGAACGGATTCAAGATCATTGCAACACGATCTGAAAGTTGAAAGCTCAAATTTCCCAATTGAAGGGAAATAGGAGTGAAGTGGTTGGCACTCAGATACCTCCGCCTTTAGATTCTCAGAATTTCCAACTTCAAAACATCATCAATAAATTGCAAAAAGAAAATGAATGTTTCAAGCTGAAATTTCAAATGTTAAATTGCAAAACAAAGAGTTATGTGATTCAGTCAAGGTTAATCATGATAAACACATTGTAAAGATAACTTCTTTGCTAAACGAAATTGAGAATCTGAAGCGTATGGTAAAAGGAAAAGTGCAGATTCCCACTTGCAAATATTCTGTTTCAAAGGTTTTCGCTTGTAATAATTATGCTATTGATGTGTTGTATATTCCTCCTCCTCTTAGGAATAATGAACTTGCATATCAAGCCTATCTCTCGTACCTTAAGGATAGTTTAGAGAGTCTCCGTGAGATCGTCGAAGATGATAGAATAGAAAAACCACTTTATAGTGTTGTTGCCTATGCCTGCATAAATGCCAAACGATCTCAGGAACTCTTAGAATATGTCATTGCCAAATGTCCTAAACTGGTACTAGGAGAGATAGAATAGTTTCACCCACTTCAATTCCTAAAGTCAAGCATGTTACCTTTGATGTGCCTCTGAAAGCCTCAGAACTCAACACGTCTAGACCAGAAAATCAAATGGCAGTAAAACAAACTAAGGTTCCCATCATCACTTCTACAGATGTTAAAATTGACACTAAAGTTAGCGGGTCAAAACCTAGAAGCAATACAAAGAAGGATAGGATTTCGCAAACTAAAAGTGATCATAAGAAGGAAGTGAAAGAACACCATAGGGACAATATGTTTGACTTGAACAAAAAGAATCGTGTTGGTTCTAGTATTAGCTCTAAGCTTACTGAAATTAATTCGAAGTCTTATGCTGTCTACAAAACATGTAAAGAATGTCCAATTTCTGGTAATCATGATAAGTGTGTTGTGTCATTTATGAGGTCTATGAATCAAACCCCAGTTAAGAAAATTTGGAAAGCGAAACAGATTAAGAAATCCCGGAAACCTACAGGGAATGTTTTTACCAATGTAGGATTTCAGTGGAAGCCCATAGGTCGAATATTCACGCATGGCAAACCTTGCCCATTAACTAGATCCACTATGCCTAGAGTAGTGCCTGTTAAGGTTTGGAAGCCAACTCGTAGAATAATCCCATTAGGCACACAGTGCCCTTTGACTAAGTCTGATGCTTCTAATAGTTTAGCTCCTAGTGATAATGCCATAGCACCTAGGGTTTCTGCTGATTCAAAGATTGTTTACGCTAACCAAAAGGAAGCCATTTTCACATGGGGATCCAATGTTTTCAAATTTCCACCTTTGTTTGTGTTGTAATGCAGGTCGTACAAATCGTCCGTTGGTACTTGGATTAAGGCTGCTCTAAACAGATGAGGGGAAATGACTATGACGTTTGAACACAACAGTTCAAGCCTCGTTCTCTAAAGAAAAGAAAAGTGTACGTTTCAGTGCGCTTTATCTTCGAAAGAAGAGAAATCTTCTTATGACGTCTGTTCACATCAGTTCAGGCCTCGTACTTCATCATTATGGCATCTGCAGATAACACTTCAGGCCCCATTCCTCAATAAAAAGAAAGGCGTACAATTCAGTGCGTTTTATCTTCAGTTTAAGAGAAATTCTCTCAAGAATGACCATTCTCATCTACATTCTCCATCAAAGAGCTTCATGTTTTTCCCAAGCTCATTCAGTCATTAAGTGGATCTACATTCATTGGAATATATTCTTATTCACTTGTTCAAATAAAAAATGGCAACTTCGGATGCAATTTTTGAGGGGGAGAAGTGTTAATAAAATTACAATTATCAAATGGACCTACTTACCGGTGATTGTATTCCTATTCACTTGCTCAAACCAAAATTGCATCTGATGTTGCCAATGCCATTTTTGAGGGGGAGAAGTGGATCTACATGTTGATGGATGTTTGTATAATGGCCATACGCCTAATATTCCACTTACTAAGGATAACTGGGAGTTATTGTTTGGGATTTAGTGTTTCAGCCTATGTTTGATGAATACTTCCAACCTTCAACGAATGTTGATCATCCAGTTCCTGAAGCTCCTGCTCCGGTTCCTGCTGACTCAACTGGTTCTCCATCTAAGAAGTACAACTCAGACTACTCGAGAAACCCAATATCCAGTTATTCCTCAAGGCGTTGATAATGACTATCCTAATATTGTAGTTGCACTATTGAATAATGATCCGCTCTTTGGTATTCCTTTGCCAAATCTTCACGGATTATTGTTCCTCTCAATGTGCACGCTATAAATCAACCACATGAACATTAAGGAAAATGACTACCTCATCCGTTTGAAGACATTATTCGTGAATCTTCTAGATCAGTCTCTACATGTATACCTTTAGGAAGTATGCATTGATGTTGAGGAATCATTTGTTACGGTTCATTCAGTGGGTCAATGTACATCCGATTGTATGTTTATTCACGTGTTGGGCATTTGACACAAGTTGATTACTTCGGAGTTAATCATTTATCACTTATTATTTGAGATTGAAGTTGACTTTTGTAACACCCCCAAAAATGTTTTGCAGCGGAAGATCATGTTACTGTTCGATCATATTTAAGGAATCCATGAACTGTTTTATTTTGTAAATAAGTTTCTACCCAGTAAGCATGCGTGTACATATTTTGTGTTTCAAAACAATTTGAAATTCCTCATTTTTGTGAAGACTTTAACCATTCTAGTTTTAGACAACTTATAAAATATATGGTCGATTTCTTTAGGTGTGTTAACGTGATAATATGTGATATCATACTTATAACGAAATTAATGGATTTCGAAGGACGAATGGAAAGACTTACAACACTCGAATGAGTGGTGACGAGATCGGAAGAATGAGTGATCCGTGATCAAGACCTCCAAGGTTACCCTTTCGGATCCTATACCCAAGCTACGATTATGAACCTTATGCATTTTCCTTTGCATGCCCCAAATCTCCACAGTGGGCGTTATGTTTTGAAAGTGAGAGTGAGAGATGTGTGTGAGCTTTGTTTGTGAGTTGGAGAGTTAGTTTGAGAGTGTTTTGAGTATGGTTGTGATGTCTTTCTTTTATAAACAAACCATGCATGGTTTCTAACATTAACTATTACTAGTTAGCATGGAATTTAAGCAAGAAAACAAGCATGGTGGATGAGCATGTTTCAAGGGTATGATGGAGCCATTGTCTTGTCAAATGTTGTTGGATAAATAGACACATTACACAATGGTTTTGCAAGTTAAAGGGAGGTCAAAAGGTTTAGGGTAATTTTTTATTCCTCTAGGGTGGCTTAAAAGTACTCTTGTCTCCTTTGTTTGGGTTGGTATTACACACAAGAAGAAGCAAAAGAAATTGGGTTGCTTGTGTGCTCGTGAGGGGTATCAGGCAAAAGGGGAAAGAAAACAAATTATAAAATGTTGGTTGTGTCCTGTGGATTGCGTCTAACAGAAGGAAACAAAAATGAATAAACAAAGTTGGTGCATGGTTTTGTGGAGTATCATACGCAAGAAGCAAAAATAAAATATATAAGTGGTATTTGTTGCATGTTGGTATTATATTAAGGTTTAGGGTGGCTAACTAGGTCATTTGTGTCTCCCTTCTACACACGTACGTAATACTAGGACCAAGGAATTGAAAGTGATGTTTGAGTTTGCTTTTGGTTGAGTCTCGTTGGGTAGTTCACAGAAGCAAGAAAAAGACCATGGGTAGCTTATAAAGAGAAACAAGTATTGGTGTCTCTAATATTCAATGCATGGACTTGTATGGTTTCAAGAAAAGTTGGGGTGATTTGCATGAGCATGCTCGGCTGTGGCAGCGGGATTTATGGCACGTTTTGGTGTTGTCGAATCAACATGAGACTAAGAAACATAATATCTAGTGGTTATAGAAGTCAAAAGCAAGTCAAACTATTAAAATAGGTACCTAGGGTGGCCTAGTTTTAGGTGTTGTCTCCTAGTCTCATACATACACGCATGAATTTAAAAGACCAAGGGAAAGGTTTGCTTTGTTTAGGTGTATGGAACATGTGACACAAAAGTTATAATGCAATTCTTGTTATCATTTTATGTCAAAAGAAAGTGTATGTGTACATTTGGTTTGTGTGTCGCAGGTACAAGATCAAAAGAAAAGATTGGAGTGGACTTGCTCATCATTAAGGCCCAAGGAAGAGTAATAGTGGGCTCGTGCATTGTCACAAAAATGAGGGAACTACATGCACATAAATACATTTGAATATTGCCAATTAGTAGAAATGAGGGTGTGTTGGGCTTTGAAAAATAAAAGGGCTAGGCCTAACAAAAAACAAAGGGGTGTTGGGTTGGGCTTGCGTTAAGACGGGAGCTCAAGAGACAAAGAATAGAGATCGGGTAGTGTTGGGCTTAGAGACCCGGTAAAAATATAAAAGTTTATTATATATTTATTTTACGTAATAAAACTATATATTCGTTTCTTTTCGGTTTTGAATTCTTCGTAAGTTATGCCACATGAGGACGTGTCGAAAGTTATTTCAAAAGAAAAAAATATCCCGTAGTTATCGTTGATCAAGATTTACCTTTGCTAATTGTGTGGTTAATTTCTCGGGGTCTCACAGTACCTACCCCTTATAGGAACCTCGTCCCCGAGGTTAAATTTGCGTTACTTGCTTAGGTGATAAAGTGAGGGTTTAAAGTTTAGTAGCTCGTTTAAAAACATACCGTTGATAAACTTATCTGAATACTTGTTTGTTTGAAAGACATAACTTTTCAAGAACTTTTATCTCCTTGAGATAGATAATTTGTGTAAGATGTTTGTGACTTCGAATTGTTTTAATAAAACAAGTTTTTACACTTGATGTAATTGAGACAACTTTTCAAAAGTCGACGTTTTGACACTCCTTCGCATAAAAATATTTATTCGATAGAGTTTGACCAGTGATTTCCATTTCGTAAGAATAAGTAATTTCAGGAAAGTGTTACCACGAGTTTTTATTGTTGTTACCGATGTGATTTAAGAAAAGTCCCCGATGGTGAAAACGTAAAACAAAAATGTAGTTGGTATGCATAATCTCATAAGTTCTAAATGTTTAAAAATAGCGAGTCTTTAAAATTTCAGAAGAGAGCTTGGCGTATGTAAAGAAAGTTGCCGAACTTCAGCCTTTGTGATGAAAACTGATTAAGTAAAGTTTTAAGCGACAACATGAAATCGGTTCCAAGTTGGAGATTTACATGTAAATTCAAAAGTTGTTTCACAATTTCAAATAATTCCAACACCTTAGTTTTTGTAAATGATGAATCAGTTTGCTCCTTAGCAATTCTCATTAAAATGTTTATCTTTTCAAAACGAAATGCTTGATTTTCTTCAAAGATTTGATTAAGAAAATATCGGTTATCCTTTAAAGCTTTCCAAGAGAGTGGGTGGTTTATAAGGTAATTGCAATATAGTTTACGAAAGAGGTTTGTAAAACCACTTTATTGCGTGATAAGTACAATATTTTATTACTTGCACTTTAATAATAGATCGTAGTTCGAGGTTTAGTATTGAAACAACAACTTGGTTTAATGAATAGCTCGTGAGGTGGCTTGTAGGGTAGCTCCTAAGGTAATAGAAGAACTTCTCGTTGTGGTACAAAATACTAGTAAGGTCGGAATATTCGGTTCAATGATATTACAGCAAGACATCTTGCTAGGTGACCTTAAAACAGTTGATAAAGTAGTTGGAAGCAGTTGCGTATTGATAAGATAGTCGATGAGATAGCTTAAAGTAGTTTGCGTGTCGGATAGTGACACAGCTTACTAATTCATAAGAGGTTAGCAGGGCGAACAGTTGGTATTCCAAGGGATGTGTGAAAGATTAGGGATTTGTTCCCAGAAATAGTGACTTGAGTTGCAAGTTAACTCTTGGTATGGTGGTTCGTTTATTATGATCAGCGAGGGGTTCCCTCTCTAGATGTTGAGGTGTGTCGTTCCTAGAACGGCTAGGGATGTAATCCGATTCATCGATTGGGTACGAGTTCTGGGGTAGCGTTGACACTGTTACAACAGTGGATAACGAGACAAGTTCGATCTCAACGTTTGAGAGAACTATAATAGGACCGGATGGTGAAGACATGACGTTGTAACGATCTAGTAGTATATCACAAGCAACGTTTAATATGTGCACATCCGCCAGGCAATCTCCATGCACGTTGCTAGTAGGTAATAGTTATGCCTCATCTGCTGAGCAAATCTTCATGTATACGCGGAGGTGTAAAGTAGTAGTGTAAAATGGTCAGCTTAGCGAGCGTAGTACTCCAATAAAAGGCGTTCCCCTTAGGAGAAGATGTGTCGTAGCGAGGAAATATTGTGACGCTAGTGTGTTGTATGTGGAAGTAATATAGATTTCTAGTTTCATAAAACAATAGATCCGATGATGCACCCATCATCATAGTGATTGTTATATTCTCCTAAGAATGATTTGAACATAAGTATCATCATACCGATGATTTTGAACGTAGCCCTTTATAACTCTTATGATATCTAGTGAACACTCATGAAAATTTTACCCTTTTCAGAAGTCAATCCGGAGGTCAGCTGGACATAATACTATTATAACTACTTTCAGTATTGCAACATTCACCTCTGAGTCGGACATAGGTGATCAAGCTATGTCCCACTGTCCCTGGTTGAATATAGGTGATCAATCTATATTCACCCGAGGTTTAATGAATCTTGCAATGCTTAGCTTAGTTATACTAGTAACATGTCCCAACTCTTCTAAAGATCGTTATGATAGACTGAACTAATGTTTCATTTTACGTAGGGGAGAAGGCGTAGCGTTGTGATACGTAAAAGTAAGGTAATCCTAGCTAATAGTGAGACTAAGTTGGTAGTAATAAACACATATTTTAACAAGGATGACTTCAACGAGTCATAAGTGAGGCATTCAGCTTGGCAGGCAGGCATATGTCGGTCATAGGGTTAAGTTTTCATAAGAACGGTTATTGTCTAGGTTTGAAAAATACACAGTTCTCTATAACTAAGGCTCTGATACCAATCTGTAACACCCCAAAAAATGTTTTGCAGCGGAAGATCATGTTACTGTTCGATCATATTTAAGGAATCCTTGAACTGTTTTATTTTGTAAATAAGTTTCTACCCAGTAAGCATGCGTGTACATATGTTTTGTGTTTCAAAAAAGTTTGAAATTCCTCATTTTTGTGAAGACTTTAACCATTCTAGTTTTAGACAACTTATAAAATATATGGTCGATTTCTTTAGGTGTGTTAACGTGATAATATGTGATATCATACTTATAACGAAATAAATGGATTTCGAATGAGGAATGGAAAGACTTACAACACTCGAATGAGTGGTGACGAGATCAAAAGAATGAGTGATCTGTGATCAAGACCTCCAAGGTTACCCTTTTGAATCCTATACCCAAGCTACGATTATGAACCTTATGCGTTTTCCTTTGCATGCCCCAAATCTCCACAAGTGCGCTTGTGTTTTGAAAGTGAGATTGAGAGATGTGTGTGAGCTTTGTTTGTGAGTTGGAGAGTTATTTTGAGAGTGTTTTGTGTATGGTTGTGATGTCTTTCTTTTATAGACAAACCATGCATGGTTTCTAACATTAACTATTACTAGCTAGCATGAAATTCAAGCAAGAAAACGAGCATGGTGGAGCCATTGTCTTGTCAAATGTTGTTGGATATATAGACACATTACACAATGGTTTTGCAAGTCAAAGGGAGGTCAAAAGGTTTAGGGTAATTTTTTATTCCTCTAGGGTGGCTTAAAAGTACTCTTGTCTCCTTTGTTTGGGTTGGTCTTACAAGCAAGAAGAAGCAAAAGAAATTGGGTTGCTTGTGTGCTCGTGAGGGGTAGCAGGCAAAAGGGGAAAGAAAACAAATTATAAAATGTTGGTTGTGTCCTGTGGGTTTGCTTCTAACAGAAGGAAACAAAAATGAATAAACAAAGTTGGTGCATGGTTTTGTGGAGTATCATACGCAAGAAGCAAAAATAAAATATATAAGTGGTATTTGTAGCATGTTGGTATTATATTAAGGTTTAGGGTGGCTAACTAGGTCCTTTGTGTCTCCCTTCTACACACACACGTAATACTAGGACCAAGGAATTGAAAGTGATGTTTAAGTTTGCTTTTGGTTGAGTCTTGTTGGGTAGTTCACAGAAGCAAGAAAAAGACCATGGGTAGCTTATAAAGAGAAACAAGTATGGTCTCTAATATTCAATGCACGGACTTGTATGGTTTCAAGAAAAGTTGGGGTGATTTGCATGAGCATGCTCGGCTGTGGCAGCGGGATTTATGGCATGTTTTGGTGTTGTCGAATCAACATGAGACTAAGAAACATAATATCTAGTGTTTATAGAAGTCAAAAGCAATTCAACCTATTAAAATAGGTAGCTAGGGTGGCCTAGTTTTAGGTGTTGTCTCCTAGTCTCATACATACACGCATGAATTTGAAAGACCAAGGGAAAGGTTTGCTTTGTTTAGGTGTATGGAACATGTGACACAAAAGTTATAATGCAATACTTGTTATCATTGTATGTCAAAAGAAAGTGTATGTGTACATTTGGTTTGTGTGTCGCAGGTACAAGATCAAAAGAAAATATTGGAGTGGACTTGCACATCATCAAGGCCCAAGGAAGAGTAATAGTGGGCTCGTGCATTGTCACAAAAATGAGGGAACTACATGCACCTAAATACATTTGAATATTGCCAATTAGTAGAAATGAGGGCGTGTTGGGCTTTGAAAAATAAAAGGGCTAGGCCTAATGAAAAACAAAGGGGTGTTGGGTTGGGCTTGCGTTAAGACGGGAGCTCAAGAGACAAAGAATAGAGATCGGGTAGTGTTGGGCTTAGAGACCCAGCGGGAAATAAAAATATAAAAGTTTATTATATATTTATTTTACGTAATAAAACTATATATTCGCTTTCTTTTCGTTTTGAATTTTCGTAGTTATGCCACATGAGGACGTGTCGAAAGTTATTTCAAAAGAAAAAAAATATCCCGTAGTTATCGTTGATCAAGATTTACCTTTGCTAATTGTGTGGTTAATTTCTCTGGGTCTCACAACTTTCACAAAGGCGTGTTCTTATTTGATAACTTGCTCGGGCTTAGGAATTTGAGTTGAAGACTTGGTTTATCTAGTTACCAGCAGTCGGGGTGGATGGTTGAAGACCTGGTTCACTATCACTATTAGGAGTTTCGTTATTTTACTCAGTTCACATGCAATACGGTGTGGATAATCTCAACAGTGATTTTCTTGTCTCAATTTTTTCGTCGTCATACTTTGTTTGAGTTGTGAGTACTTAGAGATTTGCTTGAAGCATAGATTCTCGACACCATTCTTCCATCATTAAGTGCAAGCTTAAGATGCAAATGTGGGGAATTCGACTTCAGTTTCAAGTTTGGTATATTGGGTTTTCTTCATTAGTGGTCACTTCAAATTGTCTACATATGGGTTGATAAAGATAGCCAGAGAGAGTTTCTGTAGCAGTTGATTCTCACATGATTCATTTGAGCTAATTTTTTGTTCTTCTCCATTTCAAGAATATTCGGTATGTATAATGTGTTGTTGATTCTGAGGTATCAAAAACAGCAAGGGGAAGGAGACATACATCAAAACACACAACGAGTACATGTGATGAACTTAATACTTCTTCTCTATTGAAGTAATCCCGGGAAAGACAAATGTCATAACCGCAGAGAAACTCAGTGTTTAACTCGTAGCCTTTGGTGTATTATTCCAACTATTTGGGGGAAGGATGTATTATTCCAACCATTTAGGGGAAGGATATATTATTCCAAGCTACTTGGGAGGAACGATGTATTATTCCAACCATTTGGGGGGAAGTGGTCTCTAGATACTTTTGGTATGTGTTAGCTCAGCTATCAGTGGGAAGAAATATGAGAAGAATATTTGGAGCGTGAGATGATATTGCTTATCGACATCTTCTATATGATTTATGGTAGTGCTTCCCCCTATTGCTTCATGTACACAATGGAATGATGATTCCGATGAGATTGCAACCATCAGGGGAGAGATATGTGTACATCAAGGATGCACAACATGTTCACTTGATCGAGCTAATTCAATTATTCTGGACTTGACATCCACTGAGATGATCAGTGACTCAACATGTTACATGGATGTCATCGTCTCTACTCTTGTTGGGTACATATGTATTTTATGGGCTGATTGGTTATATGTAAGATAACTGGAATGCATTTGGTGAAATGAAGATGTTGATATATTGTTCTTGTTAGAAATTGGAAATTCCATGTTAAAGTGTCGGTCACCCCAATTATGGTCTAGCATATGTTAGCTCGTAGACGTGTCTTTATTTACGTTATCTAGTAGTTAATTAGTTAGTTTGTAGCGTAGTTTAGTTTAGTGTAACACCGTGGAGGAAGGACGAGTCTTTACCCATTGTATGCCTGATCTACAACCCGTCAGAGGGCGATTATGTAAACTATAAATACCCTCTACCTCCCAAGGTAGAGGGTTGGACCTTTCACTCAATCTAACCTTCTTTCTTTTGTTTACTTTCTCTCTCTAGAAAGGCTCCCATCTTCCACTTTCTCTCTCTAAAACCTCATATTGTACGCCCCTTATTTGTGATTGTTTGTGTGTTTGTGAAATCCAATATGTTACAAATGGTATCAAGAGCCATGGTTTGATCATCTCTCTTACATGTTCTTGGATTTCTAGTGGTTTTATATGGTTTTTGGGTTTGAAAAAGTTTAGTGGTATTTGCATCATTTGGATCATTTCTAGTGTTAAAGTTTGAATTTTGATTGTACGTTTTTGTTTAGAATCATCATAAGTGCTTAGGTTT